>JAMPIV010014691.1:45000-525648 GCA_024509875.1 Oreohelix idahoensis | reverse complement strand
TGTGTGAGATCATCATCAGGCAGATCAGCTTGAATGTACTCAGCACTATGGATTGAATCCTGGCTGCTTTCTTCTAACGTCTTATCCGTCGAGACAGAGCGCTATTAATCTCCCCCTGATCAACTCCCACACCCCTTTTTCGTTCGGTGGATTTTCATTCCTCTCTGAGTAGAGAATTTCCTACCACAGGTACATGGAAATTCCAGCCGTTGTTCACAGCTCGAAGTCCGTGTAACTGGTCTGGTCGATTCCAATGAGGCGCCTGTGGATTCTTCATCCTCCCCCCCCCCTCTTTTCGATGAATACTGGGGGCATCTATCGTTTTTGGGTCCTGTAGCAATTGTATACAGCTTACGGGGTGCTAACCCGGTCAGCCGGTTTCTAGTCTTTCCCAGTGTCATCTGTCTTTCCAGAAGTCAATCGGTCTTTTCCCGATTGTCACTGGTTTGACCATGCAACTATGATAGGAAACTCTTTACAGAGCGATACAACAGGAGGCAATCTGATCATCAGAAGGAGTCCCCCCGTTATATAAGTGTTTCGGCCCAGTACACTCCTTTACACTCTAAGGGGGCGGGCCCACTTGGGTCATAACTCCCATCATAACTCCCATGCGTCTCAGTCTCCTGTTGTCTTGTATCGAAAATGAACCCATTTCACTTATGGTAGCAACTTTAAAATCCACAACCCCGCCAGCCGTTCTGCTTCTTCTTCTTCTTCATTTTCTTCGCCCTCTTCTTCGCCGTCATTATCATCAGGCTGCAGTAGGTTTATTATCTCTTTACATAATTAATACACATAACGGTATGTTTCAGGCACTCGTGAGAAATAAAGAAGTAGAAAACTAGACAACAGAAAAACAACAGAAATGATAGGCTTACCGGACACTCGAACCCAGGACCATCCGAACGACAACAGCGCCTCGATACGGGAGTGAATAGCGACTACCCACCCTGCCAACCAGACACCACGTCCAGAGTTGTCGTTCGGATAGTCCTCGGTTCGAGTCTCCGGTAAGCTTATCACGTCTTTTCCTTTTCTGTTGTCTAGTTTTCTACTTCTTTATTTCTCACGAGTGCCTGAAACACGTGACCTTTATATTATCATTTCTTTACTGTTTACATGCCTTGGGTTTCCCTTGTTTATCCATTCCATCTTTGTCTCTTAGGAGTGTTGCGTACATATTCTTTTGTAAGGAATTATGCGACGCACGGATTACTGTAGGTAAGTAGGCATACAAATGTATTGTATGACTATTTGATATGAACAGTATGTATTTTGAAATGCTCTCATAGTCAAAGTTATATCACCCATGATTAATTCATACTTTTGTTGTATGGGTGATCTCTCTTGAATATCGATTTGGCGGATGGATCTAGACTCCGTTGATCTATTCTCTGTTCGGCCAGAAACAGATTATTCTTGCTTAAGTTTATGCAGGGATGTTTATGGTCCGAGTCTATGTTTACTCAGTGTCTGTTGGAGACGATTCGGTCTTATATCGGGTTATCTTTGTATGTCTATGTCGGACTATTTTCCTTGTACTGTATTTTGGGGTCAGGTGCTTTTCGGCGCATGAAGATACGTTAGGGAGTTCTTCGGTGATGGAGAAGCCTGGCGGGAAGTCATGTCTTAGAACTGCCCAAAGTTTGTGATCTCTTTTTTGATTATGGGAACGAAGATAGTTTCTTCTGGGATGGTTAAATCCATGAGTTCCCTAGTGTTCATTTCATAACGCGAGGAGAAGAGCGTTTCTGTGTTTGCTAGTGGTTTTTTTCCTATGACAAGGTAAAAAAACTGTTTACCGAACTTTTTCCATTCCTAGGCCTAAGATGGGCAGACAGCTACATGAATTGAACCATGTCAGTATGTCGGAACGACATGTTATCTAGCAGCACTGATTATGTATATATGCAGCAACTATGAGGAAAGAATATGCTGAATGTTATAGAAACAGTTATGTTCATGAACTGAATCTTTATTGAAGCTTCATTGTGCATCGTTATCGTGAGCGAGGCTACCAAGACTAGAAGCCATTTTGGAATGCTATTATTGTTGGTCATTTACCAGAGAACGGGGACGCCCTTATTATCAGGTGATGATAAAGAGATCATACTTATGAAAGGAAAACCTACTATTGGTAGTTTAACGTTTTCTCAGGAAATAATGGCTGAACTGTATTTAACGGAATCTTCGCTAGAGTGCAAGTTACGTTTATGCTAAAGAGGTTCTTTCTAGGAATCAGGTTGGAACCTTGTATATTAACTGACATGATCAGTCAGTAAGGCCTGATGAAAATTAAAAAAGATATGGAACTCTCAATGCTTGTATACTGACGTTCCATTGTGATTTTCCTCAACATGAATGTCAATGTATTATTGTACACCGTGGGTCAACAATATGCTATTGATGTCGACCTGTGTTTTGTAACTGTACCCGTTCTGTCCAAGTGTGTGCGTCAAATTAAACTATTGAAACGTCTACAGTAGTCTGCATCGGTAACTTCTAGATACGCATGAATGAGTGTTTGAACCTTCAGTCAACTCCACAGAACAGTCTACACATTCGCGTATTGACATTTATTGTAACACTCATTGTCAACAATGCATTCTTGTCGGGGCCTCATTGTGTTCCAGGACAAGGTGACCTGTATACCTGACACTGTGCCCGGTTATTAGAGTTGACCAGTTACACCAATACACCTTTACAATGTGCTCTGATATATACACAGTAACGATGAAGCAGAACACAGCTTTATCAATGTGGTAGGCCAGATTTCTGGGCTTAACCTGCACAGTAGTCATTGCCGGAAGTTAACAGCTACTGATACCAGTTCGTTTCCCTGACGCCTGATACGTCACACCTGCAGTGATAGTCTACACTTGATTGACAGTTCCTCACGTGACCTATGAAACGAATACTGAATCTAGGTCAGCGCTTGTTGACATTTGTCGTTGGACATCACAGCAAGTTTCAAGTATACATTTAACTTTTTGTACAAGTACAGTACAGGTGAAAGCAGAAGTCCTACACTCGATGGACCGTCTTATGTTCTGCTATTGTGTTGAACTTTAATATTTAAGGCCAGAATTTGTAATTCAATAAAGTGGCAGTTTATTTATTGTGATTAGAATAACTGTGCCATTAATCAAAACTGAGCCTTCTCTACAACACTCTATCCACAACACATTCTATTCATTATATATATATATATATATATATATATATATATATATATATATATATATATATATATATATATAGATATATATATATATATATATATATATATATATATATATATATATTGTATGCTATATGTATTTATGTTTACATGTTATCTGTTTATATGTAATAGTTGTCTATATGTCTGCAGGACTGGTTGGGAGGTGACTAGTATAAGGTATACCGAGTAATATTGGTCTTATATTAGCGTTCTGTAGGGGCAATTTTCTTAATTGAAAATTTGCATGCAACATCTGTTGCTATTTTTGTTAGTTGTGATGAGGTGTTCTTTTCTTCGTTGTTTTTGTTAATAATTTTGTGTTCCTTAGTTTTGTTTGATCTGTTTGTATTTGTAGATCTCCCCTTTTCTGTCATTTATTTCTATACACCAGTATGTCTATACACTGTGGCGTTATTTGTCTTGTTGATTCCATTGCAGTTGTCGTCACAGATTCTGTGATTATTTTCATTGATTTCTCTATTTGACTTAGTTGATTTCTGCAATTGTTTTCATATTGTCTTTTATGCTTGTCCTTTGTTAATGTCTTTGGTTGACATATTATATCAGATAGTTGAGTACACGTATGTTATATTATAGACCAATACTTTATTATTATTATTGTTGTACAAGGAAATATACACGACCTTTGTAAGGCTTGTCTCCCACAGAGATTGGGATAATGAGCTAATTAATCAAGTTCATTGAGAACTTGTTCCTGTTTACTTGGAAATAGATTACATTTTTGTGTCAACTGATTGCTATCATTATTAGACATCATGTCTACATTGGAATACTTTATTGCACAAGAGAAATCCCTTGATAAGTCTGGTAAGGAATTAGAGGAGTTTGCAACTGCTCAATTTGCTATGGTATTAAAGTCGGAAGAAAAGAGGCAAAAAGAGGAAAATAAATAGAAAGAGAAGCTGAAGCTGAACAAAAAAGATTAGAAAGAGAAGCTGAGGCTGAACAAAAAAAGATTAGACAGAGAAGCTGAACAAAAAAGATTAGAAAGAGAAGCTGAGTCTGAACAAAAGAGAATGGACAGAGAATTTGAAGAAAGAAAAGAAAAAGCGAAAAGAGAACATGAAGAAAAACTGTTAGCATTTGAGTTAGAAAAGATGAAATTGACAAATATGAGTAATGTTAATCAGTCAAATTGTAATAGTGGTAAACCCTTTACTTATAAGGTCAAGGTACCAGCGTTCAATCCTTCCAGTGACGACATTACATTCTGGCTGGATAGATTTGAACGCTCTTGTCGAGCTCATAATGTGGATAAATCACAATATGCTAATCAGTTGTCAGAAAATTTGAAAGGTGATTCTCTGACTAGTTTAAGTTTGGTTGAAGAGGCTGACAAGGATAATTATGATGTTATTAGGGCAGCCTTATTAAAAAAATATCAATTAACTGAGGAAGGTTACCGTATGTTGTTTAAGAGAATGGTACCTGAATCAGGGGTAGAATTCTCAGAATTCATTGCAAGGACACGTCTTACATTTAATCGTTGGATTGAGCTGTCCAAAACAGAAAAGACATATGAATCACTTATGGACTTATTGCTCAGAGACAAGATTATGTCAAGCATAAGTAAACCATTCCTTGAATTCTTACATGAGCGTAAACCCAAGACACTAAAAGAAATGGAAGAATATTGTACCCAATACGTCACGGCACATCCGGACGTAGCTTTTAGCAATGCTAAGGTTAAGGAAAGTATGCCAGTTGCTTCAGCAACACCATACAACCCTTATTATTCACACAAATTTCAGGGACCACAAAACAGGTTTGATAAAAAAGGTAACCATAATAGTTATCAAAACCAAGGTAACCAGTCATTTCATGGTTCTTCTTCGAAGAACTGGAGACGAGCCGACAGCCCTCGATTTAGAGGTGGTCATAATTATAGGAGTTGGATGATCTGGATTTTGCTGATGACTTGGCTCTTCTGTCCCATAGCCGTAATCAGATGCAGGACAAATTGAAAACACTTGATGAGAGGTCACAGCAATTGGGTCTGAAAATACACAGGGAAAAGACAAAAATAATGCGAATAAATGCAGGTAATGATAACAGGGTTGAACTTGAAGAAACACCAATACAAGATGTAGAATCATACACATATCTTGGCAGTAATATAGACAAAGTTGGAGGGACAGACAGCGATATCAAAATAAGAATACAAAAGGCAAGAGGAGCTTTCATTGCATTGGGAAATATATGGAGATCAAGAGAAATAGGATCCAACACGAAAATAAGAATCTTCAACTCAAATGTGAAGTCAGTCCTATTGTATGGCTCAGAGACATGGAGAACAACAAAGACAACAACCAAAAAGCTACAGACTTTCATAAATGGGTGCTTGCGTAGAATAGAGGGATTAAAATGGTATGACAAGGTTACCAACGTGGAACTGATGACAAGAACTAGACAAGTGCCAGTGGAACAAGAAATGAGAAGAAGACGATGGCGATGGATAGGACACACACTGAGAAAACCTGTTGATAGCATTACAAGGCAGTCCTTGTTCTGGAACCCCCAGGGCAAGAGAGGCAGAGGAAGACCAAGAAGTACATGGAGAAGAGAGTTGGAAACAGAGGTGAAAATGATGAGAACATGGAAAGAACTTGAGATGATGGCACGTGACAGGAGGACTTGGCATGTGTTTGTTGAAGGCCTATGCTCCTTTGGGAGTGGAGGGTTATGAATGATGAATGAATGAATAATTATAGGAATTTCCACAGAGGAAGTCATTATAGGAACTATCCAAGTCATCCATCATGGAGATAACAAGACCATAATTATAGAGATACTCATTATAATCAATATGATGATGGTAACCATGAGAACTATGACTCAAACCTAAATAGGGGTAACAAGAGAGGAAACAATAATGATTACAGAGGTAATAATAATCGAGGTGGATCACCATACAAAAAACATAAATCATATTATCATGGAAACTCTGCACAGCAAGAGACACATGAAGCCTATAAGCAGACTAAAGATAATAATGATGCTAATAATATGGCTTGTTCCGCTTTTGATTTTGGGAGAGCATCTCAGTGCCCCCAATGCAAAACATTATTTGAACCAACTACGGTGTCCACTTTAAGTTGTGGCCATCCTCTTCCCGCTCTTCCTGCGTCAGTCGCGCATGATGGAAGAGGTTCTCTTGTCTTACATAAAGGTTTAGTAAATGACAATCCAGTCTCAGTTCTTTTTGATTCTGGATGCACCACAATTGGTGTTAGGCAGTCGCTCGTAGATCCTTCTTGTGCCACTAGAAAAATAGTCAAATGTGTGACATTTTGCGACACCTTAGAGAAATACTCTACTGCTATCATTAGGATTGCTACTCCTTTCTTTACAGGAGATGTATACGCATGTCTTCTGCCGAATCCGATCGCTGATCTTATCATCGGTCGTATTCACGGAGTCAAAGAATGCACTCCGCAACAAATTTCCGTTTGGGAAAAACAAAATATGCAAACTGCTAATGCGGTAGTCACTAGAGATCAAGCTCTTAAAGTGCCTCAATCTTCACCTACTGAAGATAAGGAAGTGCATAACCAAGATGATCCCTTGGTAATTTCTCGTGAATCGTACGCTCACGACTCTCCGTGTGCTGGACATATGGGTTTTTCCCGTACAAAGTCAAGAGTTCTTGCGGCTTTCTTTTGGCCTTTTGTGAACAAAGATATACGGATTTATTGTCGATCTTCTATAGTATGTCAAGAAGGTAAATCCAAAGGTCCACGCCATGCTGCACCTATTCAGGCTGCAGACATTCCTATTCGACCATTTCAGAAAATGGCGATAGACATAATTGGTCCATTTAAGATCAAATCTGCTAGAGGACATCAGTTTATCTTAACGTGTGTGGACATGTGCACACGTTGGCCAGAGGCTATTCCTCTGAAGAGCATTACTACTGCTGATATTGCAGATGCTCTTTGGCTTATATTTTCTCGTCTGGGATTCCCCGGAGAAATATTATCAGATCATGGCACCCAACTAATATCGGATACCATGTCTCAAGTAATGTCTACTCTACAGATAGAAAGATCTTTGAGTAGTATTTATCATCCTATGTCCAATGGGATGGTCGAACGGCTAAATAGAACACTCAAGAACTTACTAGGGAAGATAACTGAGGATCATCCTCAAGATTTGGACAGGGTTTTACCCGCAGCCCTCTTTGCTTACAGAGAGATCCCCCAATGAACATACAGGATTTTCTCCCTTTGAACTTGTCTTTGGCGCGCGACCGCGCGGCCCTATGTCTTTGCTTCATGATCTCATAACCGCTGATAATATTACCGATGACACAAAATCTTCTTACGAATATGTCATCGCGCTGAGACAAAAGGTTATCGAAGCATGCAAATTGGCAACTTCTTCTTCTGAATTTGCTAAACAGAAGGCAAGGTAATTTGCCAATAATAAAAGAACCTTACGACAACTTTTCCCCGGCGACAAAGCATTTGTTTTACTACCTTGTAGGGAAAACAGACTTCTTATTTCTTGGAAAGGTCCGTACGATATAATCTCGAAAATTTTCTATGTTGACTACATTGTCGATATTGACGGAAAGCATAAAACCTTCCACATCAATATGCTTACAGAATTCCATTAACGTCCGGATTATTTACAGCCGATTTTCCAGGCGACGGACGATTCACCAGTCCAACATGGTCATTACTCATCACTGTCTGTAATACAGGATGAGGAAACAAGTTTTTCGGATGTTAATCTTCCGCTTCCTATGATCCCACTACATTCTAGTGAATCGTGAAAAAATGTTACTGTTTCTCCCGATTTATCTCTAGGAGAACAGCGACAAGTTTCGGTTATGTTACAAACATTTCAGGATGTCCTTACTGACATTCCTGGACAAACTCATGTCATTGAACATGACATTATTCTAACTGACCATAATCCTATTAGAGTCAGACCTTATCCTATTCCTATACATTTTCAAGCACAGGTTGAGAAGGAATTGGATGAAATGATAGATTTAAAAATAATTGAACCATCCACTTTCGCATATTCTTCGCCGATGGTTATTGTTCGGAAAAAAAGACAATAACATACGTCTTTGCGTTGGCTATCGCAAATTGAACAAAGTTACGAAGTTTGATGCTGAACCTATGCCTTTACTAGAAGAGCTACTTACTAGGCTTTCTAAATCTCATTTTTTCACTAAACTAGATATGTCCAAAGGATATTGGCAAGTTCCTCTATCTGAACGAGCCAAACCTTTTACTGCTTTTTCTACGCCTAGAGGCCTTTTTATATGGAATTTCATGCCTTTCGGCCTTATGAACGCACCAGCTACATTCGTACGCATGATGCGTCGAATCCTATCTTATCGGTCAGATGTCATTGCGTACCTAGACGACATCTGTCTTTTCAGCGATACTTGGGAAGATCACTATTCGGGGTTAGTTGAATTACTATCTACTCTACGCGAGTATAACCTGACAGCGAAACCCTCTAAAGCCTGTATTGGTTTTAGCGAAATTGCTTTCTTAGGTCACCGTATCGGTCATGGTTTCCTAAAGGCAGAGGACCATAATACAAGTAAAATACTTAACATTTCTATTCCTACGACTAAAAAGCAAGTGCGAAGTCTCTTAGGTCTCATACAATTTTATGGACGATTCATACCGAATCTGTCCTCGATCATGGCACCTCTTTCTTCCTTGCTAAAGAAAGGGTCTCCTAATATAGTCCATTGGACTCAAGAATGTCAATCCTCTTTGGATAAGATCAAAACTATGTTTTCTACTGCACCTATTTTAGTGTTACCTACTAAAGATAAGACATTTGTTCTTCGTAGTGACGCTTCATCCACTGGGATCGGAGCGGCACTAATGCAAGAGTATTCTGGAACTCTGCATCCTGTGATGTATATTTCTTGAAAACTAAATGCCGCAGAGAAGAATTACTCGGTCCTAGACCGTGAATTATTGGCTATGGTTTGGTCAATTCTTAAACTTCAAAGATTTCTTCTTGGCGCGCATTTTATTGTAGAAACTGACCAGAAAGCTCTTACAGCTATTCAAAGTAAAAATCTGAAGAGCGCGAGATCAACGCGATACGCGATTGCTCTTCAGTCTTTTCATTTTTCGGTGCGAGCTATCCGTGGCTCAGAAAATGTGATGGCAGACATTTTGTCTAGATGCCCACATGATTCCACCTAACTGTTAGATCCTCAGGTTTAACTCTACTACAGTTTTTTTTCTCTCTATATTAAAATATGTACACATATGTAATGTATGATATATTGATTGTATCACTACTTAGCGGTTCATTGATGTATATTCACCGCCAGGTCTTTTTAATGTTTTCTTCTTTGGTAATCATGAACTTAAGATATCTAATATGAAATTATTGGATAAACTATTGTATAAATTGTGGCAGGGCCATTAGTGTAGTAGGCGTTGGTGACACCTCTCTGGAAATATTTATACTTAGAGAAATACTTTCTCTGAGATCTTGAGATATATTCTCACTTGTCGTTTCATATGACGACTTAGCCTCACACTAGGCATTATATAATGCTTATCATTGCGCATTGTTATTCGTGCGTTGTGAGCCAATTGTATGTTGCTTATCATCTTTTTTTTTAATGTTCCATTTTTTTTCCCGGGGGGGGGGGTGGTAATCTGTTGCGTTGTTTTGTATGGGATTATGCGACGCACGGATTACTGAGGTAGGTAGGCATACAAAGGTGTTATTGTACTATCGATTTGGCGGATGGATCTAGACTCCGTTGATCTATTCTCTGTTCGGTCAGAAACAGATTATTCTTGCTTATGTTTATGCAGGGATGTTTATGGTCCGAGTCTATGTTTACTCAGTGTCTGTTGGAGACGATTCGGTCTTATATCGGGTTATCTTTGTATGTCTATGTCGGACTATTTTCCTTGTACTGTATTTTTGGGTTCAGGTGCTTTTCGGCGCATGAAGATACGTTAGGGAGTTCTTCGGTGATGGAGAAGCCTGGCGGGAAGTCATGTCTTAGACCTGCCCAAAGTTTGTGATCTCTTTTTTGATTATGGGAACGAAGATAGTTTCTTCTGGGATGGTTAAATCCATGAGTTCCCTAGTGTTCATTCCATAACGCGAGGAGAAGAGCGTTTCTGTATTTGCTAGTGGTTTTTTTCCTATGACAAGGTAAAAAAAACTGTTTACCGAACTTTTTCCATTCCTAGGCCTAAGATGGGCAGACAGCTACATGAATTGAACCATGTCAGTATGTTGGAACGACATGTTATCTAGCAGCACTGATTATGTATATATGCAGCAACTATGAGGAAAGAATATGCTGAATGTTATAGAAACAGTTATGTTCATGAACTGAATCTTTATTGAAGCTTCATTGTGCATCGTTATCGTGAGCGAGGCTCACAAGACTAGAAGCCATTTTGGAATGCTATTATTGTTGGTCATTTACCAGAGAACGGGGACGCCCTTATTATCAGGTGATGATAAAGAGATCATACTTATGAAAGGAAAACCTACTATTGGTAGTTTAACGTTTTCTCAGGAAATAATGGCTGAACTGTATTTAACGGAATCTTCGCTAGAGTGCAAGTTATGTTTATGCTAAAGAGGTTCTTTCTAGGAATCAGGTTGGAACCTTGTATATTAACTGACATGATCAGTCAGTAAGGCCTGATGAATATTTATATAAGATATGGAACTCTGAATGCTTGTATACTGACGTTCCATTGTGATTTTCCTCAACATGAATGCCAATTTATGATTGTACACCGTGGGTCAACAATATTCTATTGATGTCGACCTGTGTTTTGTAACTGTACCCGTTCTGTCCAAGTGTGTGCGTCAAATTAAACTATTGAAACGTCTACAGTAGTCTGCATCGGTAACTTCTAGATACGCATGAATGAGTGTTTGAACCTTCAGTCAACTCCACAGAACAGTCTACACATTCGCGTATTGACATTTATTGTAACACTCATTGTCAACAATGCATTCTTGTCGGGGCCTCATTGTGTTCCAGGACAAGGTGACCTGTATACCTGACACTGTGCCCGGTTATTAGAGTTGACCAGTTACACCAATACACCTTTACAACGTGCTCTGATATATACACAGTAACGATGAAGCAGAACACAGCTTTATCAAGGAGCTCCCCGGGAATTGAGCGGGGCAAAAGCCAAAAGTCTGTTGTTAATAATGAAATCACGGGACATGAATTGTAACACTGGCCTCTTTTTTGCCTTCAAGGTCACAAACAACAAACTCCATTACCGCAGAAAAAAAAATAATTGTGAATGATTCAACAAGAACGTCCGCCAACTCAAGTTATAGCTGTAACGGGGAAGAATGTTTGTTAGGAGAAGAACAGAAGATATAGAAGTGTGAGGTCGCAGCGTTCAAAGCAGAAGTGGGGAAAATTCCCGAATCTGTCTACGTTTGACCTCATTTAACCTTCTCTGTCTCCTCTGCTCGCTAACTCTCTCCTTTTTTGTCTTTACACCTTCTCCTTCTTCAAGTACCAGGCAGGAGGTGATCATGTCTCTCTACAACTTCTTGTCTTCATTATTATTTATCAATTCTGTTGTTGACTTCTTTCCATGCCATGATGTCAAGCTGTCCAGTATCTCCTCTCTTTATTGTCCTATATCTCTTTTTCCTTCAATCTTTCCTGGTTGTTACGATATACTCCACCTTTCTTCTTCATATAACATGGACAAAGAAAGTGCATTGCTTCTTTCTAACATAAGAAAATAAGCTTCTTTCTAACATAAGAAAATAAGCTTCTTTCTAACATAAGAAAATAAGCTTTTTTTGCGCACTGGCCTCTGTCAGGACATCCTCATTACTCTGTTTAGCTGTCCATCTGTCAGGACATCCTCATTACTCTGTTTAGCTGTCCATCTGTCAGGACATCCTCATTACTCTGTTTAGCTGTCCATCTATCAGGACATCCTCATTTCTCTGTTTCGCTACCCGTGGTATTTGTCACATTCTTCTGTAACACCACATCTCTTGTGGCCACTAGTACATTTCCTACTTGTTTACTCATTGTCCATGACTCACTCCAGTGTGTCAGGATTGGTTCTATATATTAGTTCTTGACATCAAGCATTTCTAAATTTAATAAGCAACAAATATGTCGACATTTCATTTTCGCCAACAGAAAACCTGTTGATAACGTTACAAGACCGCGCTTATTCTGGAATACCCAAGTAAAGAGAAGCAAATGGAGACAGGAAACACGCGGAGAAGAGAACTGGAAACAGAAATGAACAGGATAAAGACGACATAGAAATATCTTGAGAGGACGGCACAAGACACAAGGAGTGAACTCGTTGATCTGAGAGGTATTGATTGTAACAGATTGGGATACCATCTATTCAACAAGCTAAAGATAGGTACTACTGATGAATGTAACTGTGGCACCGATGAAATGCTGAACATGTGCTTCAAAGATGTCAGACATATGAGGATCAGTGGCGGGATTGTCTCCCCTGCTCCGAGGTAGTGGTCCAATAATGGCCAAACTCTGATTATAATGATGAGGGTTTTCGAAGGTTACTCTTGTCAGAGTTATAAATAGAAGAATGATCCTTCTACTTAATGGAGCCTCACAGGATTTTAAAGAAAAGCAAGTATAACAAATGAGATCATCTAAACTGTCATGAACACATTATTCTCCCGCCCTTTCTTTGAGAAAATCTTGAATCGCATTTTCTGAGCCCCCATCTGAAGGTGATTTAGCAAAATGCTGATCTAATAGCTGTCGCAGAGAGATTTATAATTAATAAATTTCTATATATTTTCTCTATTCTACTCGCGTCTTCTACTTTATTATCGCTCTTTTATCCTTTTTCTTTTTTCACATTCGTTTGATTGTGAAAATATAACTCTCCCATTCATACCTTTACCTGTCTCTTTTCTTATTTAGCAACGCATTTTTTATTGCTGTTAAGCTAAGTCCTAGATGAGACCGAATAGTGTGAAATTCGTTCTCGACAGAGAGAAGATGGCAGACAATCGTCTACATTTTCATCTGACACGACGCATTTAGGGTAGATTTCTCGGCGATAGGTGTAAGGTGAAACACATGCATCGCTCAGAGATGACCATAGTTAGCAGTAGGTGTGAAGACGCGTCTGGCAGTTTCATTGCCCTCGTCTGAGTTTGATGTAGGTGTTAAGACTGGAACTATTTCGGGTTTTCGAGAATTAGGAAATCATTTCTTGTCATAAGATATAAACCCCAGTAGTTTAGATTTAATTCATTCAGTACTCCGCAGTCAAGACTAGAAACATCTAGCTTTCGATTCCTAAGATCTCTGTTAATAGAAGCACCATTTAGTTGGTCGAATTGAATATGTTCTTAGTAGTTTTGTGTTGAGGTATAATATTATATATCTTGTAATGTTGAGTGATTTAAGTGGTAAATCGCTGATTTAAATTTCACTAGTTAATTTCTGTGCAGAGGGATTAAATTACAAGTCTGTTATATTCTCTAGTTGACGTGTTACAGTGGAAAGCTGAATAAATTATTATTTCTAGCTTAAACTCATGCAGCTGTAAATAAAATTTAATTAAATTGCTAGTAATCAGTCGAGAATATTTTTAACTAACTTATAACTGCACTGAGTCATCATTGAATATTGACGAAATACGTAGGTATTTCTAATTCATGATGATTGAGTTTTTTAAACGATCGTAATTATTTCACGGGAGTTTTAACGTTTAGACAAGCTCTACGCTTGCAGTTATAATGTAAGTTATAACCGAAGCAAATATGGTGGTTAAGTATTTTGTATTTTTCTCTTCCTTATACAGTTTTGGGTCAGCCCAACTTTTACCAGCGGTTTTAGTACAACTGAGAGAAGAAACATTTTTATCTTTAACCACGTGGGTCTACAAGTTAACACCTGTCTGGCAGTGTGTTTGCCTCCAGAAATAGACAGAGTACCAATCTCACTAACGGTTTTAAAGACCAAATGCCTACACTGGGCCTATTGCGCCAGATTATATTTCTTAACAAACTCTCATGTACATGCAGCCCTGTGGCGAGAAAAATTACAAATCATTAACATTCCGACATTTTTGACTAATTGTGGTGTGACCAAATTGATTCCTTTATTGTTGTATTTTTGGGCACCCATTTTTCTGGCTTAACTTCCTTTATGCAGTTTTGTTGCTAATGATATTTTCCTTAGGATAGAGTATAGTATCCGTTCTGTTCATACCTTTAAAGGGAACTCTTAGACTATAGCGTATGCATCCGTGACTCTTTGGGGCTATCACATTTTCTTCTAACAGGACTGTGGGCTAAAAAACGAGGGAAAAGATTATACCTATGGGTCTATCATTCTTGTAGCAATTCATTACGTTATATGTATTTTCTATGCTTGATATTAACATTTATGTGTTGTGGTAAATTTTCCTTGAAAGGGGGGCATCAAAGAAGAGTTGGCCACTCGAAAAGCAGTAGCTGGGAGACTTTTTCAGGCCATAAATCGAGGATTCCTCAGCAAGAGAGAGGTTGGTATGAAAACGAAGATGGCTGTATACCGCTCCACCTATGTCCCAGTCTTGACATACGGATGCGAGTCATGGGCAATGACTACAACCCATAAAAGCCAGATCCAAACCTCAGAAATGAGGTATCTGAGGAAGGTGGTTGAAGTAACAAGAAGAGACATGGTACGCAACCAGACGATACGTCAAGGCCTTAAATCCTACCCCCTGCAGACCCAAGTAGAACAGTCCCAATTAAGATGGTTTGGCCATGTCTGCAGAATGGGAGAAGATCGGATACCACGACAAGCATGGGAAACAAAAAGCCAAGGATCCAGACCCCGAGGACGACCCAGAGTCCGCTGGGAGGACAACATCAGACAATCTTTGAAGGATCGAGGACTAGAATGGAACCAGGCCAGGAGGAAGACAGCCGATAGGATAGTCTGGCGCTCTCTCTTCCAAACCTCTACACCTCACGGTAGAAGGGGAACGACTAAGTAAGTAAGTAAGGTAAATTTTCCTTATGTTAATAAATTTACATAAACTTTATTTAAGCGTGTCGGTCAGCTCGTTCCAACATATCTGTATTCCATTGTTATAGTTTTTCCACGTCTGTGCGTCTAACTGTCGTCACTTATGTGTGTGTGTATGTGAGTGGAGATATATATTAATGTATATTATAATAGACTGTCTGACTCCTCTAAATCTGTTGTAGAAGATAGGCTGAAAGAGAGAAAATTCTCGAGTTCAGGGACAGACTCTATTAATTTCTACCATCTCACTCGTGGAAATCTATTTCTATTATTATCTCTCACTGTGGCTATCACTTATTATAATCTATTCAGAAGGGACCTACCCAAGTCTTAATTCCCCTATCAAAAATCTACGACAGAATGGTGGCTTGTTTTCCGGGATTTTAACTCTAGTCCTGAGCAAATACGAATATCAGCTCGTCTGCAGGATTAATTTTCTTTATTCTGATATAGAGTAAGAGTGTGATGTCTCGGGAGTTTTAGTATCCTTTATAATAACTATCCCCTAGACCAGTGTTTCCCAAACTTTTTCGGGTCACCGCCCCCTTGGCTCCCAGGACATGTCCCCAGCGCCCCCTACATTTCCCCATAGTACATAAAAAACTATAAAGAGTGAAAGATAAAAGCAACTGCTAATTCAAAACAGTGACAACTAATTGCTTTATTTATTACATTGTAATATAAAGCTACAGATACCCTTATTTATTAATTTAATTTAAAAAGAAAAACTTAATTACCTAATCCAGTATTACAAACAGAAGTCTACGAGAGTATATTAGTAACAAACCTACTTCATTGTTCTTTTAACTTCAGTGAGATGGATGTTCCTGGGGCAGTGATATCAGCTTCTCAACATCAGGCTCAAAGTTAGGAGTCTCAGATCCTCCGTTCAGTAATTTGCAGTCTGTTTCTTTGCTTTGAAAGAAGTTGGACAACCGCGCTGAAACCGCGCTTTACTAAATACGATGTTGGAAAAGCAATACAGAACATCTTAATCTTTCCCCCACACTGCAGGATAGCGTTCAGGGACTTCTTGAGATGATTTTGTGAACATTGGCTTAAGCTCAGCGTCATTTTGCAGCGATATCAGTTCCTCTTCCATCCTTCCTAGTTCCTCACTGCTCGTGTCTAGGAACGGATTTATTATCTAATCTGGAATAGTGATCAAAAGAAGATCCTGAAACCTCTGAGACATGTCTTTAAGCAGCATCCTCTAGGTGTGCACAGTGTACTTGAAGATTATCCTCTGGTATTTTGTTTTTCTCTTCCAACTCAAAGAGGCTGGGAAATTGGATTAGCTCGCGACGGCCAATATTACGTTTGAATAGCGTTAATTTGGCCAGAAACGTGGAGACGACAGATTTGACTTTTATAAGATTAATATCATTTCCTTGCAGTTGTTGATTTATTTCGTTAAACTTTGTGAATAAATCTGACTAATATACAATGGCATGCCTGATGTTCGTTAGTTCTGTACTGAGCAAAGCATGCGAGTCTTTAAAGAATTCTACCAGTAACAGAGCATAAAAGCGTCTCAGACAATTTCCTTTTGAGAGCCATCTGACTTCTGTGTGCACCAGCAAGCGTTCAAATTGTTCATCATTCTCATTACAAAGCTCTCGAAATAGTATAGAATTTAGAGCATGGGACTTAATTCTATTAATCGCTGTTACAACAATATTTAATGATTTGTGAAGCCAATCACTTAATTTTTTGCAACAAGATGTTGTCTGTGAATTACAGTGTATTGTAAATATACCAGGTACAGCTTCTTTTAATACCGCGGTGACAACCTATCATTCAAACAAAGCAAAGTCGGTCCTTTCTGAAACACAAGCAGGTCTCTAATTTCGTCTACTGCCAGATGAAATACGCTCAGACACACCTCGCGAATTCCAAAGTTAATATTAAACTAGTAAACACTACTTAGGACTGGTTTTCACCTTCCAAAGATTCTGTGATTCTGTTTTAATCTTAGTGAGTCAATCACAGACTTCTCGTTGTTCGTTTCAGGAATAACCTAATGGACAATAGGTGTTTTGTCAACCCCGATTTCGCGGTAGTTCCTGATTACAATTTATGATCACCGATGGTTACCTGAGCTTAGGATGGCACATAAACACGAAACTATGCCTTGCTTAATGATCCTAGTAATACCCTCATCCGCATCTTTCCTATCTCGTTCCCGCCTCATTGATGTCTCTCAGATTTATAACTGCTTTCCCTGCGCTAACACTACTGCTTTATTTTTCAAATAAGATAATGCATTTAGTTATCAAATATATCCTGAATTTAGCCTGTCATATCCTCAACAGTCCCTTATGTCTGAACGCCCCTTGTTTACTACTGAACGCCCCCAGTGACCCCTTTTTTCAGCATCGCCTCCTTGGATCCTCCCAACGCCCCCAGGGGGGCGGTACCGCCCACTTTGGGAACCACTGCCCTAGACAATCGATATGTTTATGGGCTTGCTGATCACACGAATAGTATTGTTTTTCCACAGCATTATTGAGTATTATACATTTTTTATTTACATGTTGATTTTGTTGGAAGTTATGTTATATGTTGATTTTATAATACTAAACCGCTGGTTGATTTTGTGATTGTAAAAACAATCACAGGGTAGAAGCAGAAAGGTGTGTTAACTAAGTTAAGGAGTGCGTTTCGGAATATTTCGTCCAGATTAATTGCCAGATTAATAGCAGCAGAACTATTAGAACCACTATTTGCACAAGTCTGGAAAACGGGGACAACACCATCAGAGTGGAACAAAGGAATAATTGTCAAATTGCCCAAGAAGGGAGATCTTGCAGGCTGCAATAATTGGAGAGGAATCACTCTTCTCTCAGTTCCCAGCAAAATACTAGGCAGGATAATTATACAGAGAATTTCAAAGGCAGTAGATCACAAACTGAGGAAAGAACAAGCAGGATTTAGAAAGAACAGGAGATGTGTAGATCATATATTCACTCTCAGGAACATTATAGAGCAGTGCTCAGAATGGCAAAGACAGCTTTACATTAATTTCGTTGATTTTGAAAAGGCTTTTTGACAGCATACATAGGGACAGTTTATGGAAAATACTGAGGGCTTATGGAATTCCAAGCTGCATAGTGTCAATCATAAAAAGCCTCTATGCAAACTTTACGTGCAGTGTTGGGCAGAGCAACCTAACCTTTGAGGTGAAGACAGGAGTACGACAGGGATGCCCCTTATCAACCACTCTATTTTTAACAGTCATAGACTGGGTGATGCACCAGACAACAGAGGGCAGTCCAAGAGGAATAAGATGGACAACATTTTCTACATTGGAAGATCTGGAATATGCAGATGACATTGCACTACTAGCACATTCACATCAACACATCCAGGAAAAAACGGATAGACTTAATAAGTTTAGCCAGCAGGTGGGCTTGAACATCAATTTAGAGAAGTCTGAGGTCATGACGCTCAATGTGAGCAACCCTGAGCCCATATCAGTAAAGAATAAGCAATTAGTACAGACAGATACCTTCACATACCTAGGAAGCATAGTAACACCAGACGGCGGGGCAGGCAAAGACATCAACATCAGAATGAATAAGGCAAGAACAGCCTTCTTTAGCCTAAACAACATCTGCAAGTCCTCCCAATACAGCACAAGCACAAAATTAAGATTATATCAGAGCTGTGTGCTTTCTGTGCTTCTCTATGGTGCGGAATGCTGGAGAGTTACAGAGAAGGAAATGTCGAAATTGTCCTCTTTTCACAAAACATGCCTAAGAAAAATTCACCGAATCTTTTGGCCGAATACCATCACTAACCAAGATCTGCTTACTCGTAGCAAGAAAGAGGACATGCACACCATCATAGCTGGCAGACGCTGGAACTGGGTTGGTCATGTCCTCAGAAGAGACCCCGATGCCATCACAAGAACAGCTACGCTTTGGACCCCTGAAGGAAAACGAAAAAGAGGCCGACCAAAAACAACCTGGCGGAGGACTGTGGAGGCTGAGATGCAAAGAATGAACCAGAGTTGGGGCACTGTACGAAGGATGGCCACCGACCGAGCAAAGTGGAATCAATTTGTGGTTGCCCTACAAGACGCCACTAGGCGTGATGGCCACTGACTGCTTTGACGGTCGGTGACTAAGGATCAAAGAAGAAGAATTCCCTCCCTTACTTTAGGGGTGAACGTGATAGTGGATTAATTTTTTAGGGAATTTTTTTTTCTCCTAGAATTCTTGCAGTAATTGTTTTGTTTCCACTGTAGCAACTTATTTTTGTTAAGTGATTAATCTATACTACCATTTATTTGGCAGAGTCGCTTGCAGTTAGAGCTTTTATTGCCGATTAATAACAGCGATAGTTAGACACTATATTTTTGGAGGAGGTATCCCAGTTAAATATATCATCTTTTTGTTGTATTTTCTCGTAAGTGGTAAGAACCAGTGTATTCTTTTTCTTACTTCTTTCTCGACTAGTCACAGTCACCTATTTGCAATGGCAGAGAGGGCGAAACTTATTCAGATGCTCAGACAGGAAGCAAAAGAAGAGGGATTACAAGGAGAAGAAGCGAAAGCGTTTGTCAACGAAGAACTGGACACATATGATGCGGAGCAGAAGAAAACAGCGGCGGAGAGGAAAGCAGCCGAAGCAAGAGAGCAGAAGAAGATGGATGAGGAAATGGAAATCCGCAGGGCGAACGAACGAGAGAAGGAGAGACTGCATGAAGAAAGAGAGAAGGAGAGACAGCATGAGAAGGAGAGGGAGGAGAGACAGCATGAGAAGGAGAGGGAGGAGAGACAGCATGAGAAGGAAAGGGAGGAGAGACAGCATGAGTTGGCTCTTAAGGCTCTAGAAGTCCAAAGTCGTGGCGTTGCCTCTACCTCCAGCAATGGAGAGTCTTCTCCTCATTCTTCCTTAACTGATCCTTCTAACACTCAATCTCTTCAACTCAACGCTATGTCTTTTGCTCTAGAATCTTTCCCTTGTCCTAATGAGAAGATTGACACATGGCTAGAAAAATTTGAGAAAATTGCAACTCTGTACGGTTTAGAGAGGTCGCGTTGGAATATGAAGCTTTCTCAGGCTTTGAAAAGCAGTGCGTATGATGTTTACGCCAAACTGGAAAGCAGCCAACAAGACAACTACGACGTGTTGAAGAAAGCTTTACTTGAGCGCTTTGAAATGAATGCGCGAAAGTTTTTGCAACTGTTTCGCAACAGCAGGAAGGAGAGCTCTGAAACTTTTCAGCAGTTCTCGTCTCGTTTGAAGGGATACTGGACAAAGTGCCTTGAGCTTTCACAGCTCGCCTCTACCCATGAAGGTCTTGAGGAGTTCGTTATATGCAAACAGATAAAGAACACTTTTTCTGCTGACACCCTGAGATTTCTAGCTGAGTAGGGTGCAGAAAAGCTTGAAGACATTTTGGAAAAGTCTGAGCGATATCATAATGCGCTGGCCGAACTGCCGGCCAATAAACGTAAACCGACAGAAGAGCCTTTTCGATAGAATAATCAAGACCAATCTTCTCATGCTTCTCACCAAAATAACCACAGAGAAACTGGACCTCAAAACCCCCCTCCTGAAAAGTCTAAGTTCTACAAATCAAGTACCCCAACAATAACAAACAGTCTGATCAACCCAACCGCCCAACATGGCAGCGCAGCCAGAAAGGACAAGGTGGCAAAGGGAAAACCCCTGAGCACGGGACAATTGATCAGAGCAAGCACACAGAGCCTAAACGCATCGGATGCGTGCAAACAGTCTTGCAAGAAAGAATTATTGTCAGTGATTCTCAACCTGAGGGAGAGAGGCCCTCTTCGCAAGGTACTGTTGTTTTAAACGGGACTTCAACTTATTGTTTGTTTGACACGGGGCTTTCTATTGATTGCATTTTAGCCAGGCACCTGGTCAAACCCGGTCAAGAGACAGGAGAAACCGTCCAATTTTGTGGAGTTTCTAAGAGTGATGCACCTACAGCGCTTCCCACTGCATTGGTTGAGATCCACTCTGATTTTGTCAGAGGTGTGATCAAAGCGGCTGTTATGGATGACCCGATCTACCCAGTCATACTTGGCGGTAGATACGTGTTTATTGGGGAACCGGAAGAGCCAATTGTGGCAGCCGTAACGACAAGAGGGCAAACCAAGAAGGAACGGGAGACTGCGCAAAATGTGTTACCTATGGAACTTAAAGAGGCGCAACAAAATGACCCTACCGTGGAACCCTGCTTTAGGAAACTGCCCATGGCTAAGGAACCCATACAGCACGGGGACATTTTTTCTAAGGATGGCGTACTTTATCGCAGAACGGGCAAGCCTGACCAAGGTTACAATCAGCTCCTAGTACCGAAACAGTACAGAAGCCAAATCCTAGAAATGGAGCACTTTCTTCCCTTCAGCGGACATATGGGACAGAACGCCACAAACAACGGATAACTACTCATTATTGGCGGCCAGGAGTGAACTCTGATATTATAAGATTTGTGAAATCCTGTGCCCAGTGCCAACGTGTGCCATCCAAGCAACGGACATCCCCAGTTTCCATGGGTCAAATGCCAATAATGACAACACCATTTGAACGGGTAGTGATCGACATTTTAGAACCCTTAGAAAGGACTAAGAACTCCGCCTATGCCGGTCCCAAGCCCGGATGAAAAAGGAGGAGGGCGGCCTGCATGGATGCCGTAAGGAGGCAGCCCCTCCACCATGCAAAGGCACAACAGGCCAATCACCTGTTTGCTTTAAACCACGATTACGAGTAACACAAGAGAGAAAACCGGACTGATTCTAAAGGCGACGAACTGGAACGGACTACGGACTACGACTTATGGAACATGGAACACAAGAAGTATAAATGGGAAGGAAGAGGAGCTGGTGGAAGAGATGAGGAAAGCAAAACTAGAAATCCTGGCTATAACGGAAACAAAGAAAAAAGGACAAGGAGTCATGGATCTCAATGGCAACACGCTGCTCTACAGTGGTGTACCCATATCCGAAAGAGCTAAAGGGGGTGTGGGTTGCATTGTGGCCCAAAATCAAAAAGATAGTATCAAGGGGTGGAACTTTGTCTCAGAGCGCATTATGGTTGTGAAACTAAAAGAAGGAGAAACCATAGTCAACCTGGTCATAGTGTATGGGCCAAATGAGGATGAGAGAGCAGAGGTCAAGGAGGAATTCTTCGAGCTGCTTCAAAGGACAGTAGATGACTGCCTAGATGAAGTTATCATGCTCGGAGATTTTAATGCCAGAGTTGGAAATAACCATGCTAGATGAGGTGGAGTTATCGGAAGATATGGAGAAGATACTCTCAATGACAATGGAAAGCGACTCCTTAGATTCTGCAGTGAGCAGAATCTGATCATTACAAACACAAAGTTTCCCTATAAGCGCATACATGCATACACTAGATGTGAACCAACAAAGAATGAGAAGTCAGTGATCGACTATGCCATTGTTCGGAGAAGCTCATTCAAATATGTCCGAGATGCAAGAGTCTGGAGGGGGCCAGAGATTGGAAGTGATCACTACCTGCTAACAATCAAACGAACAACTGAAAGAGTTGCTCAGCCTAGGAACTGCTCAACATCACGCAAGAAACCAAGTAAACGAGCAGGAGAAATGAGCATTAGGACATACAAGCTGAGAGAGCCAGAAATTAAGACCAGATATCAGGGGCTTATTGCTGCAGCGGTGAGCAACACAGAAGAACAACCTGATGACTTGGAAACCCTCTGGATTAAATTCAAGGATATCATAAAGACAGCTGCTGCAGAAGCATGTGGTGAAGTCCGACTTGGGAACCAGAGAAAGAGGACACCTTGGTGGACAGAGGAATTCAAAGAGAAAATAAGAGAGAAGAAAATGGCATGGAAACAATACTTAGGAGCTAAAAACACAACAGGACAAATGGAAAAACATAGAGAATATGTGACACTCAGAACAGAAGTAAAGAACAAAGTGCTAGCAGCAAAACAGAAGTCCTGGGAAGAATTTGGAGAAAAGCTAGAAAAAGATGCACAAGAAAACCAGAAATTGTTCTATAAGACCCTAAAGAACATGAGGAAGGAAAAACAATGCCCTCTCAAATTTATAAAGGACAGGCAAGGCAAATTGCTTACTGCCCCGAAAGAAGTAATGGAAAGATGGAAAGAATATTTCTCAGAACTCCTTGATGGTGAGCAAGGTCAAACATCAGAAATGATAACCACTAGCACAGAAGAGGAAACCAATGGTGTTGAAGATGACATAAAGATGGAAGAACTGAAGGCAGCACTGGAGAAAATCGAGATGGGCAAAACAGCAGGGCATGATGGTATAACACCAGAAATGGTTAAGTACATGGGAGCATCAGGCGACCTGTTACTCTTAAGGGTCCTACAGGCAGCGTGGTGCAACAGGACCATACCAAAGGATTGGGAGATCGCCATCATAACACCAATTTTCAAAAAGGGTGACAATCGACAGTGTGGAAACCATAGAGGCATATCCCTTCTCAGTGTCCCTGGAAAATCTACTCTAGAATCCTAGAGCAGAGACTCCGACGCCTAGCTGAGCCACAATTGGATGAGGTCCAGTGCGGATTCCGAGCAAACCGAAGTACTCAAGACCTAATCTTCACACTCAGACAGCTGAGTGAAAAGGCCCTTGAGTATAAGAGTGAGATCCATCTTTGTTTCATAGATCTGGAAAAGGCGTTTGACAGGGTCCCTTGGAGCAAACTTTGGGACTGTTTGGCAAGGAAGAATATTCCAGCTTCTACAAGTCTTGCAGAAATTATGTGTGGACAGCAAACCATAAGTCAGAAGAGTTCAGGACCACCACTGGTGTAAGACAAGGTGATATCCTATCACCTTTCCTCTTCATATTCCTTATGGACGATGTCATCAAGGCATATAAGGAGAGAACAAGAAAGTATTCAGTGGGGTACTGGAAGATGAGACAGGTCTATATTTCAGAGCTGGCATTTGCTGATGATGTTGCCCTGACTGCTAAATCAGAGGCACATCTGCAATCCAACCTGCAAGTCTGGAAGGAAGAGCTGGAGAAGAGAGGGATGGTCATAAGCAGCTCTAAAACAAAATCCATGGTGATATCACGAGAAGAAAGAAGACATCAGATTAAGCTGGGAGAACAGGTCCTGGAGCAGGTCGACCACTTTAAATACCTCAGAGCTATTATAGACCGAAAGGGAGGCATCAAAGAAGAGTTGGCCACTCGAAAAGCAGCAGCTGGGAGACTTTTTCAGGCCATAAATCGAGGATTCCTCAGCAAGAGAGAGGTTGGTAAGAAAACGAAGATGGCTGTATACCGCTCCACCTATGTCCCAGTCTTGACATATAAATGCGAGTCATGGGCAATGACTACAACCTATAAAAGCCAGATCCAAACGTCAGAAATGAGGTATCTGAGGAATATGGTTGAAGTAACAAGAAGAGATATGGTACGCAACCAGACGATACGTCAAGGCCTAAAATGCCACCCCCTACAGACCCAAGTAGAACAGTCCCAACTAAGATGGTTTGGCCATGACTGCAGAATGGGAGAAGATCGGCTACCACGACAAGCATGGGAAACAAAGAGCCAAGGATCCAGACCCCGAGGACGACCCAGAGTCCGCTGGGAGGACAACATTAGACAATCTTTGAAGGACCGAGGACTAGAATGGAACCAGGCCAGGAAGAAGACAGCCGATAGAATAGTCTGGCGCTCTCTCTTCCAAACCTCTACACCTCACGGTAGAAGGGGAACGACTAAGTAAGTACGTAAGAAAGGACTAAAAGAAGGAACAGATTCATCCTCACCTTAGTCGACACATGCATTATGTGGGCAGAAGTTATACCGCTTAAATGCGCGGATGCCAAGCATGTCGCAGAAGCCCTCGTGCAGATTTTTACTCGGTTGGGATTTCCTCAACAAGTGTTGACGGATGACGTATCTCCATACCGAAACCTGTTGATGGATGAGATCGTTAAGATCTTGAGGGACCAGCACATCTACACTAAGCCTTACAGTCTGGCCAGAAGTGGGTTAGTAGAACGTGTTAACGGAAACCTCAACATGATGTTAAGTAAACTGGCACAAGTGAAACCTGACGATTGGGATCTTTTTACCCCTGCAGCTCTATGTGGCTACAGACAAACCCCACATACGTCCACAGGATTTCCGCCAGCCACGCTTTTATTCGGCAGACCCATTAAGGGCCCGCTTGAAGCCTTAATCACGTCGCTGACAGACCAGAAGGCTGATGAGACAGTTGTCTCAGCAAGAAAATATGTATCGGATTTAAAGGAAAGGTTGAAACTAGGATGGGACCTAGCAACGACCAACTTTAAGCGAGCGCAAAGCACGCAAACAGATACAGGAAAGTCGCGAAAGCGAGAGAACTACAAGCAGGAGAGAAAGTTTTGGATTTACTCCCCACCGGGAACTACAAACTACGTATCGGATGGCAAGGGCCGTTTACCGTCCTGAAAAAGATTTCTAAGGCTAACTACCAGATCTCTATTAAATTAAAGGAGAAGGTCTACCATGTAAATCTGTTAAAGAAATACCTGGAAAGACCAGTGCCGACCTCCGAACATCTCCTGACGATCGCCAAAATTGACGAAGATGACGATAGTGGCAGGGAAATTCCACTGCAAGCACACGGAATCTTTCAAAAATGTCAAAAGCGGCGACGCTCTTTCAAGCGCACATGGAAGACATTCCAGAGAAGGAAGACTTTGGAAGCAGACAGGAATAGGAGTTGAATAGAGACGGAGGGGGGAGATAAGAGGGAAGAGAACAGACACCCTGAAGCTACGGATATAGGAAATGTATTTCCATAACGTAGACATGGAGTGGTTCCATATCTTAAAGGGGAGACGTCTGTCGCAGAGAGATTTATGATTAATAAATTGCTATATCTTTTCTCTATTCTACCCGCGTCTTCTACTTTATTATCGCTCTTTTATCCTTTTTCTTTTTTCGCATTCGTTTGATTGTGAAAATATAACTCTCCCATTCATACCTTCGCCTGTCTCTTTTCTTATTTAGCAACGCATTTTTATTGCTGTTAAGCTAAGTCCTAGATGAGACCGAATAGTGTGAAATTCGTTCTCGACAGAGAGAAGATGGCAGACAATTGTCTACATTTTCATCTGATACGACGCATTTAGGGTAGATTTCTCGGCGATAGGTGTAAGGTGAAACACATGCATCGCTCAGAGATGACCATAGTTAGCAGTAGGTGTTGTGACGGACAGCTGTAGCTGACCTGAATTATTAAGATGACAGGGTATTTCCCTCTCTATAATATTAGAACCCCTGAACATTTGTTGTAACTTTTCATCAGCCTGGAACGTTGCACCTGGGCTAATTAAGCATGTCGCATTTCCACGAGGATTCTACACGTTGGATCATTAATATGTGAACTGCTACCTTCTGTGCATTTTGAGATCGGATGCCCTTTGATGGGAGGTTAAATCACGCCCACGACCATCTCTGAGAACGATTTATAGCAATCTTTTCCTTAAACGCCGGCCCAAAGAGGACGTGGCCAGAGACTCACCCCGGTTTCTAGAGCAATTAACAGCAGTTCATTTACTTACCTTGCTGTCAACCCGCCTAGTGGGAATGGCCAAAGCTTCTCGGGGAAAGCGGTCCCATCAAAGCCAGGCTGGTCTTCAGAATCAACGTATAGGGAGCCGCGCTAGCGTAGTGGTTACAACACCGCTCTGGCGACCCGGTGATTCAGGATCAAACCCGGGCGACGGCACTTGAGGATTTTTCGTCGACCGGGAATTGGACTGGATTAACTCGAGACCTGGCGAGGACATTTGAAGGAGTGTTGTCGACCAGGGATTGGCGGCTCCTGAGCCGACCCAGCTCTAATGGGTACCTCCGAAATCGGCGAGTATCTGCCTAAATGGCGAAGGACACCTGTCTCTGTACAAGAAAAGGGATACTCACGTAAAATCAATGTCAGGTTAGACATTAATAATAACCTGAGATTTCGCCTCGAGTATTAGCGGGCGCACGAAAAAAAAAATCAACGTAGAAGCGGTGTACGATCTGAGGAATCAGGGAACTCCCAGCTAACAAAGTTAGTTTCTCGCAGAGATTTCGCACCCTCATGCGAGCAGCTTGAGACGAACGGAGATCGGAAGCTAGGGGGGCATCGCGGTTAATACAACAGCGTAGAACCTCAATTTTTCTCAAGATGAAGAAAGGTGTTAGAATCTAACATGTCCCACTCATCTTGCATTCCAATTAAATATATAGGGAACCTGAGAAACTGCATTTTATCATTCGTTCTGACAGAATTCTAAGATTCACTAGCATATAGTTGGATTCCTGCTAGATTTCATCTAAATTGTTTGCTATTGGAGTGAATTCTTTTCTGTGCAGACGGTAATTTATACATTAGCTTCGAGTGATCAGTGGTCTAGTTATTTCATTTTTATTTCACTGGATTGTGGTGTAAATTTAACCTTATTAAATAAACCCATTTTCAAAGTTCTAATGCAAACTAAATGTTACATCTATAAGTTAATTTCCTAATACAATAGTCGCGTAAATTAATTTTGCAGTCGTTAAGGGAATTATAACTTTAATACAGTTTATTTCTGTATAGATAGATGTGCTTTTAACTATTAACTTCACGGGGAGCTTTTCTTGAATTTTATTAATTGAAGACTCGAGTGCAGAAAATAGTCTAACTGTAAATGTATCGCGCGGTAGATTTTAATATGATTTCATTACATTTCATGTTTTTCTATTTGCATCAAGAATGATCTTTCAAACCTAGCATCCCAGCAATTAAGCAGCCATTACGCAGCAATAAAATATATTCAGAGTCCTGCCGACTCAGTTCGATTACTCCAGTGACTTATGAACGTATTTAAAATTTAATCTTTGTGGCGATCCTGTTGGGATTCAGCTATCTGAAGTTTACAGAAATAAAGCAAACCCAAAGACTGTTTTAAGATCCCAATTCATAAAGCCGTTTTAAAGTTAACAAACTGGAAGAAGAACAGTCGCCAGTAGCAATATTTTACTCACTGCTCTATTTGTGAAGAAGAACATAGATTTACCTGAACACTGTCTGTCAAATATATTCAGTGGATTTTAACCTCCCCCCAAGAATAACTTACCTCAGTGTTTTGTAGTTTGTGACATTACGGCAAAAGAAAGTTATCTCTACCAGCTGTGCCAATCTTAGAAACCACACAGTACCTCACACCTAGCCAAATGCCTGTGCCATTCTTTAGGAACTTTATCAAATAAACAAACAGTACCGTTAAACTTCAACGTCCAGCGATTTCGGGACACTTTGTTAACTTCAACAACCCGCTAATCTGGGCCTGTACACGGAAGAAAATACATTTACCTAAGCCAAGGTTTAGTGCTGCTTTTGGTGTATTTCCTATGAAGTGCCAGAATTCACCATTTGCTAAGTCTGTGTGTGTGTCTGTGTGCTGGTCAGCCCAAGCGTGTTTTTTTAATGAAAGGAGGTTTAATCTTTTTTACCCTTATAATTAGTTCGACCTAGTATTAAGGCGTACTGTATTCATTGTACGGGATTTCTCCTAGCGGGATTTAGTAACTGTGTTTATTTCCTCCTCCCGTAAAATTTTTTGAATAAAGGGAAACATTTGAGAACCCTAGCTTTTCCTCTACCCCTTATTACTGTAACCCCTTGTCTCAGAGTAATAAATTTACCGTTGGGTTAAATTGCCTATCTCTGATCATCATCATCACCCCCCCTGTCTTTGGGACCGGGTCTTTTCTGTTAGTAAATAGAAGCGGGAAAGGTGTAGTGGATACTTCTCCGCAAACCCCCCCCCCCCTCCCCCCTATCCTTGTCATTTTGTATTTTGTAACCCATGATTTCTGACTGTAAATTTATAATTATTTGTGATCTGATTTTATGATAATGAAGGTATTAAAAACTTTATTAGCATTGGTGTCGGCTGGCCAAACCCAACATTTCCCATATTCGTTATCGTAGTCTGTATTCATGTACGTTGTGCGTCAGAATCACCAAATCGGTGTGTGCGCCTGAGTGACTGGAACTGACAAACAATTGTTTGTACAGAAGGGTGGTAGGAGTAGTTTTGAGAAACAAATATTGTCGTACATGAGACTGTCCTTACTCTTCCCAGCACTTGTGAATCTACTACCTAACTTTCCTAAATCCTTATTCTCACAGAGCCTTCACTATCATTCTACACTCTAAAGGGACCAATATTCATCAAAACTCTCTCAGATAAAATTACGACAATAAATGGTTAGCTCGTCAGAGATTCTGAGCCTAGTTTAAATAGAGTGTGGTTGATTGTCTTTGTGAAGTAGGGTATAATCTTAAAAAAAGTAATTACTTCCCCTAGACCAAGCTTTTTAGTATTTTGGGCCGACCACACAATAATTATTACAGGTTTGTTTCTTTCCACAGGAGCAGGAAGTTAGTGATAATAAAATATTTGTCACCTTGGTATTCTCTGGCAGAGAAAATTGAAATGTTGTTATATAATTGCTGGGTTTGCGTGATTGTCTTCAGTCACAAAAGGTTTTTGAAGTTAGAAGAGCTGAGCAAAGCTAAAGATGCTTGTTCTAAATTTTTTTTTAAATCTAGTTAACATCGTCTCTACTCTTTAATTGACTTCAGAAGGCGGAGTTTGTTAGCGGAGAATTAAAATTTCAGGGGAAATTTTTTTTTCCTTTTAAATTGTTTTTCATAAATTTTTCTCTACTTTTAGTAAAAGTAATCTTTTTCCAGTGTAACTTACCATTTTAAGTGGCATAAGTCGCTTGCGATTAGGATCTTAATTGGCAGAAAATAATACAAGCGATAAGTTAACACATTATAAGGTAGGAGGTAACTCAAGTAAATTTTTACTTTGGTTTTTCTCGTAGCGGTTCCGAGATTCTTCCCCTTCTCGTTTCTTCTTACTATTCGCTAGTCTTAGAAGCATCCAGTTCTTTGGCATAGCGGAGAGAATTAGGATAAGATCCATTTTGAGACAGGAGGCGAAGGACTCAGGATTAGAAGGAGAAGCCGCGAACCTGTTTGTCAACAGGGAACTTGAAAGGTATGACGCGGAGCAAGAGAGAGCAGAGAGGAAAGAAGCACAGGATAGAGCAGAGAAGAAAGAAGCGGAAGAGAGGGCAGAAGCTATTAAGAAAGAAGCGGACGATCGTCAATTGGAGCAGAAGAAAATTGAGGCAGAGATAGAAGCTCGCAGGGAAAGAGAGAGAGAGAGAGAGAGAGAGAGAGAGGGGGGGAAAGACAGCACAAACTGGCGCTTAAGGCTTTAGAGAGTCGGGGAGCTTCTACTTCAAATAACGGAGAGTCGTCTTCGCCCCAGTCTCAGTCAATGGATCTCTCCAGCACTCAATCTGCCCAATTAACTGCGATGTCTTTTGCTTTAGAGTCTTTTCCTAGCCGCAATGAAAAAAATTGACACTTTCCTTGAAAAATTCGAGAGGCTTGCAAATCTGTATGGGTTAGAGAGTTCCCGCTGGGCAATTAAACTCTCAACGTCACTGACAGGCAATGCTTATGACGTATACACAAAGCTGGGAACAAATCAACATGATTACGATATGCTGAAAAAGGCCTTTCTAGAGCTGTTTGAGATGACCGCTCGAAAATTTCTGCAAATGTTCAGAAACAGCCGGAAAGAGAGCACGGAAACTTTTCAGCAGTTCTCTTCACGTCTCACGGGCTATGTGACAAAGTGCATTGAATTTTCTGACCTACCTCTTACATATGAGGGACTACTTGAAATTCTTCTTGTGGAACAGATAAAGTCAACTTTGTCAAACGAAACCAGTAGATTTTTGGCTGAACAGGGCGCAATCAGGCTTGAGGACATCCTCAATAAGGCAGAACGCTATACCAATGCAATGGCCGAACTTCCCAGCACTAAACGTAAACCCACAGATGAGCCATCTCGAAAACAAAATCTAGAGCAGTCGTCCTATTCTTCCAATCCTTCTCAACATTATAACCAACGAGATAATAATACCCATAAACCTCCCCAGGAAAAATCGAAATTCTACAAAACCCGATACCCCCCTAACCTCAATTATGATCAACCCAAAAAGCCTACGTGGCAGCGCGGCCACCAAGGTCAAGGAAAAGGGAAGATCCCTACACCAGGAACGTCTGATCAGGGCAAACAAACCGGTCCAAACCGCATCGGATGTTTGCATACAGCCTCGAAAGGTAGAGTCAATGTCAGTGATTCTCAACCTGAGGGGGACCGACCCTCAACTCGAGGAACTGTACTTTTGAATGGTACCTCTACTACTTGTCTCTTTGACACTGGACTAAGCTTTAGTTGTATTGTCGCTAGGCACCTAGTTAAACCCGGTCAGGAGACAGAGGAAACCGTCAAACTTAGTGGAGTTTTCAAGAGTGATGCACCCAGGACGCTTTCTATCGCACTGGTAGAAATACACTCTGATTTTGTCAGAGGTCTTATTAAAGCGGCATAACGGATGATCCTATCTACCCAGTTATCCTGTGATGTAGATATGTGTTTATTGGGAGACCAAAGGAGCCGATTGTGGCAGCTGTAACCACAAGAGAGCAAGCCAAGAAGGAGAGGGAGCCTGCGCCAAATATGATGCTGAATGAACTGAAGAAGGCGCAACAAAAGGACCCTACTCTGGAGCTCTGCTTTAGAAAACTGCCCATGGCTAAGGACCCCAGACACAACGGAGACATCTTTTCTAAGGATGGCGTATTGTATCGTAGAACGGGCAACCCGGACACGGGGAATAACCAGCTCCTAGTACCGACGCAGTACAGAAGCCAGATCTTAGAAATGGGGCACGCTCTTCCCTTTAGCGGACATATGGGACAAAACGCTACTATTCAGAGAATAAAAACCCACTATTGGTGGCCAGGAATGAACTCTGACATTATCAGGTATGCGAAATCCTGCGCCCAGTGCCAACGGGTAGCACCCAAGCACTTGACACCCAAAGTACCCATGGGGCAAATGCCAATTGTGGGGACACCATTTGAACGGGTTGCTGTCGACATCATTGGACCCCTGGAAAGGACCAAAAGAAGGAACAGGTTCATCCTGACCTTAGTCGACACTTGCACAATGTGGGCCGAAGCTGTACCGCTAACATGCACAGATTCCAAGCATGTCGCAGAAGCCCTCGTGCAAATCTTTACACGGTTGGGATTCCCTCAACAAGTTTTGACGGACAATGGATCCCAATTCCGTAGCCTGTTAATGGAGGAGATCTTTAAGATCTTGAGGGCCAAACATATCCACACACGTCCCTACCATCCAGCCGGAAATGGGCTCGTGGAACGTTTTAATGGCAGCCTCACCACCATGTTACGTAAGCTGGGTCAGGAGAAACCGGAAGACTGGGATCTATATATATCGGCTGCCTTTTTCGCCTACCGAGAGGTACCCCAAGCGTCTACGGGATTCCCGCTTGCTACACTTTTATTTATCAGATCTATTAAGGGGCACTAGAAGCCTTACTTTGGTCCCTGGCAGACCAAAAGGCTGACGAGACAGTCGTCTCTGCAAGCAAGTATGTATCTGAGCTCAAGGAAAGGTTAAAGCTAGGATGGGATCTAGCCAACACCAACCTTAAGAAAGCCCGCGCTAAACATACTAAAAGATAAAACAAAGCTGCAAAAGAGAGAGAACTACAACCAGGTGAGAAAGTTTTGTTGCTACTTCCAAACGGAAGCAATAAACTGCACATCGGAATGCAAGGGCCGTTTACCGTCCTTAAAAAGATCTCACGTACCAATTACAAGATCTCCATCAAAGGAAAGGAGAAGGTCTTCCACATAAATCTGCTTAAGAAATATTTGGAAAGACCGGTGCCATCCTCCGAGCACCTATATTAAAAAAAAAAAACAAAAAAAAAAAAAAATAACCGCACTGATCATTGAGTATTGACGAAATACGTAGGTATTTCTAATTCATGATGATTGATTTTTTTAAACGATCATAATTATTTCACGGGAGTTTTAATGTTTAGACAAGCTCTACGCTTGCAGTTATAATGTAAGTTATAACCGAAGCAAATATGGTGGTTAAGTATTTTGTACTTTTCTCTTCCTTATACAGTTTTGGGTCAGCCCAACTTTTACCAGCGGTTTTAGTACAACTGAGAGAAGAAACATTTTTATCTTTAACCACGTGGGTCTGTTGAAGGACTTTCGTGTGTGGTTACTTGTTGTGTTGCTTGAATTCTGATCGTGCTAATATTCGTACGCGAATGGGGTGAACCTCACCTTTGGTTTGTCGTAATGCCTGAACTTGGCATCAAGATGTAAACAACTGTTCATCTTATTAACTCAGCAACTTGATATAAAATACATAATTCATAATGGTTGAATGGTGTAACGTGATTCAACGAATAATGCCTCCGGTTCGAGTCCTTCACAATTTAATATGGATTACACACATACATAAACAGTTCAATTCACACATGAGGTACATGCATCAATCAATCAATAGCTTAGACTGCTGTTTTACATGTCAATGTCCGTTTAAGGATACAATGCAGTAATTGTCGTCAGAACATCACAGCTATATGCACGCGCAGATAGAATGGCTATCTGCCGACAGTGAGACTGTGAGTCTAATTACTTCGTATAAAGTAGACGATTATCTTTCTCCTTCCAAGGATTTAGTTAATCACTAACCTCCATAAGTTTCCTCTCATGTAGAGTTCTAGGACTGACCCTGGTCCATCATAAATGCACATATAAATGGCTATATCATGCCATTGAATTGGAAGGTTAACAAAACGCAGCTATTCAGCTTGGCGGTCAAGTAACAAAGGGTAGCGTCTCCCAGTTACCGACTGTGACCCAAACAACGCTAGACACGTCACAATCGATCGTGTATGGAGCGTTCAATAATTGAAACATCCATCGCAATATATTAAATGTCTCAACCTTCACAATTGCACGTCTGACAACCTTTAGCAGACGGCGTCAATATCATATACCGTAACAATTCCCTGTACACCGGGGAAAAAAAAATCGATAGATTTTTTTTCAAGATCTATCCGACTTAACAATTTTTCAAAAAAAATTTAATACAATCGTGACATATGGCCGACGATGTTCTGAGTAGAACCGTGTCGCGGTCATGTCAACTAACTATTTGTCATAGTCATCTAACATTAATCACATTATATATCAATATTATACATATTATTATATCAACTAAATAAAATGTCCAATGTTAATAGTGAATGATAGAATTAAATTAAAGTAAGGTCTGTCGTATTAGTATGTCATATAGGAATTAATTTGACTAATTAAAATTAAATTAATTAATTAAACTAAGAGTTAAATTATTAAGATTCTAATGTAACGCGATGTTATGAGAGAAGAAAAGACAAAATAAGTGAGAAGAAATAGAAAGAAATTCGAATATAAGTTTTAACTTAATTGTGTGTGTTAAGTGTTAGTGAATAATAACTATCTAATTTAACTAACTAAATAACGTATAGGTACATTTAAAAAAATATTAATCTAATACTTGTGTGAGATTTATTTTCTCTTTTCATAATTTCTTCTTTTTATATTTCGTTCTCTTTTTTTTGTTCTTTCATTTCATTTTTTTCTCACATTTCATTTTATTGATAATAATTCAATTAAGAAGTTAAGTTAACTAATTAATTAGTATAGGATATGATGATCCATCCGTAGTCTTGATCCTGATGAATTCTTTTAGGCAAAAATGTTCAAAAGTATACGTTGGAAAGAAATGTCATTTATCCCAGTATCCAAGAATTAAGTGCACATAGGATAATAAGTTCGACTTGTCGTCAGATATTGTTCCATGATTGTTCAACGAATATTCATATATTGTGTATGGACGTTAGACGAAGTTTCAATGTCAATATGTATACCTTGATTGTCTTTAGTTCAATTCTGTGATGCATATAGTGTTTATAAATATTAAATTGAAGGCAAGGTTAGTTCCCTTATAGTTGATACTTCGTTATATCCAATGTAGTGATGATTGACGTGTTTTAGGAATGTCAATGTTGATCATTCGTCGTCAATAGGATTACGTGACAACGCATCCGCCACAATATTTTCAGTGCCAGGAATATGTTCAATGGAGAATTCAAATGGCTGCAGGATGATCGCATATCTGGCGAGTTTTGGGCTCTTGTGGTTAGATCGACGCAAAGATGCTACAGCACGTTGGTCAGTTTGTATGGTGAATGGAGCACCAAGCAAAAACTTTTCAAGTTTAGTTATTGCCCATATAACTGATAAAAGTTCCTTGTCCACTGTGGAATACTTTGTTTCTGCCGGCTTTAGCTTTCTTGAAATATATAAGGTAGGATGTAGAACGCCATCATGGTTCTGGAGCAGGCATGCACCAATGCCGTAGTTACTAGCATCTGTTCGTAAGAAAAATCTTTTGGAAGCATCGGGAAGTCTTAAAATTGGTTCATGCGAGAACAAATTTATAATTTTGTTGAAAGTTTCATTGCATATACCAGTCCATGTCACCTTCACCGGCATGTCTTTTTTTAACAATGAAGACAATACAGCCGTGATGGATGACAAGTTTGGTATGAATCTACTGTAATATTGAACAAGTCCTAACAAACTCCTGACCTGTTTCTTCGTCTGAGGAACTGCTATGTTTAGAATTTTGGAGACTGTACTAGGTAACGTTCGGATATATCCCGATCCAATGATATGTCCCAAAAAGGTTATCTCATTACACGCGATCTGCACCTTTGTAGGTTTAGCAGTTAGATGATAATTCCTTAGAGTGTCGAAAACATATCTAAGTCCCGAAACATGTTCCTCAAACGACGAACTAAACAAGCATATGTCGTCAATATATGTAATAACGTCTGGTCTACCTGATAAAATTTGTCGCATCAGGCGAATGAAGGTAGCTGGCGCATTAACAAGCCCAAAAGGCATCACATTCCACTGGTATAGACCTTGTGGAGTGGAAAATGCGGTGTAGTACTTAGCCTTTTCGGTCAGTGGTATCTGCCAATAACCTTTAGTTAAGTCTATCTTACTAAATATAGTTGCGTTGGATAGACGTGGCAGTAAGTCGTCGATAAGTGGATGTGGTTCGCTGTCAACTATAGTCTTAGCATTTAATTTTCTATAGTCAACACATAGTCTGATGTTATTGTCCTTCTTCCGGACAATCACTAATGGAGAAGAGAATGGCGAATTACTAGTCTCAATGATTCCCAGAGACAACATCTGTTCAAGTTCCTTAGTAGTTTTAGCAAGGAAATGTAAAGGAACGGAATAGGGATGTACACGAATAGGTGTATCATCATTGAGAGTAATGTCATGACTGATAGCCGATGTGCGACCCGGGACGTCGGTCAACACATCTGGATAAGATTGTAATAGATTAGCAATCTGTAGACGCTGTTGCGGTGTAACCGTTGAAGAGATGGTTACATCCCGCCAAGATTCAGTAGGTTGAACTACTGGTACCGGTAACGGTAACTGTACCTCAGGAAAAGAAGATTCTTCTTCCTGGATGACGGATAAGTTGGAATAATAACAAGTAGATACTGTGTTGTCATCTAGTTCATGAAAAATTGACTGTAAGTGTTCAGGACGTGTATGAAATTGCTTGAGCATGTTAATATGAAATATCTTTTTGTGTCCCTTGATATCTAAGACGTAATCAACGTCGGAAATTTTATCAATGACTTTGTAAGGACCATTCCAAGATATCAATAATTTATTGTTATTGTGAGGAAGTAACACATAAGCCTCATCGCCTGGGAATAATTGGCGTAATCGTCGAGACCTATTTTGTAGAGATCGAGCCTTAGCTTTTGCAGCCTCAGAAGAAGCTGTTGCCAACTGGCAAGACTCAATAATGTTCTTCCGAAGATTAATCACGTACTCGTAAGATGACTGAGTGTCCTGAGTCATCTCCGCGTCAATTAATAAGTCTTTTATTAGTCCCATAGGACCTCTTGGGGGAGCACCAAAAACTAATTCAAAGGGAGAGAAGCCAGTTTGTTCATGCGGTACCTCCCGATAAGCAAATAGAACAGCTGGGAGTGCTCTGTCCCAGTCATGAAGGTGCTTAACAGTAACCTTATGTAGTAGTTGTTTAAGTGTACGGTTAAGTCTTTCAACCGCACCATTACTCATAGGATGATAAATACTACTTAAATTCCTATCAATGTTCCAAGTTTTCATGACTTCCTTCATGGTGTCAGATATGAACTGTGACCCATGGTCTGATAAATTTTTCTAGGAAACCCTATTCTAGAAAAGATGAGATGTAGTGCATCAGCTACATCTGTAGTAGTGGTGGTCTTTAATGGGATAGCTTCTGGCCATCGTGTGCACAAATCAATGCACGTAAGGACGAATCTATGTCCTCTGGCCGATGGTAGCAATGGACCAATAATATCTATGACCATCTTGTCAAACGGTCTTACTGAGATATCGCAAGCCTGAATAGGCGCCGTGTGAAAAGCTCCACGTGCTTTCACTTCTTGGCATGTAGTACAGGAACGTACATACTGCGAAATATCTCTTGACACTCCTGGCCAAAAGAATGAAGACAGTACTCGAGATCGTGTTCGAGTATATCCCATATGTCCAGCACAATGTGAGTCACGTGCATGTTGAAGAATGTACCATCTAAAAGTATACGGGACCATAACTTGTTGTTTCATTTGTGATTTGTCATTAAAACATCTAATCAATATGTCATTTTTAATAACAAACCAATGTTTGTTATTATTACCTGAGGATAGATTGTCAACTTTATCAACCAGCTTAAAAATTTTTTTTAAAGATTTATCCTCTTTTTGTTTGGTTGCAAATGTTTCCCTGTCAATAGGTGAATTGACTACAAATTCCTCTTGGTTGTCTGCATCCATTTTATTATCACCGACTTTCTCCATGAGTTGAGTCTGCGCTCTAGTCGTCACGGCGTTTCCAGTGCATAGGTTATGTTTCTCCCATTCTATGATCTCATCTGGAGTACAATCTTTACTACCGTGTATACGACCAACCATCAGATCAGCTATAGGCTTTTTTAGCATACATACTTTTACATTCCCTGTGAAAAAGGGTGTTCTAATATGAACAATAGCTGTGGGGTAAAACTCAATAGTTCCACCAAATGTCATGCAGCGTACATATTCTCCTGTCGCACAGCTAGGATGTACCAGCGACTGACGTATACCAATCGTCGTGGATCCTGAATCCCTCAGCACTGAGACGACGGATCCATTAACTAATCCCCTGTTAAAAATTAGTAAGCCTGTTCCATCGTTGACTGCAAGACCTACCTCTGGTGCAATATGTCCGCAGTTAAGCACTGTTTCTTTCGCCTTCTGAAAAATAAGATTGCATTGTTGGCAACTATTTGCCACATTATAATTAATAGCAAAACATGCAGCAGAAGACTGTGTTGTATTATTGTCAAGTGGGACCTGAGCTATAGGGGTAGTATTATTTGTAACTGCCGCCCCTGTATTATGGTTGTAATGAGATGATCCCCGAGAATGAGATCGATTCCGAGTATAATTGTTAGAATTATCTCGTCGTCCTCTATAGTAACTATTATCTCGATGTCTCGAGCCATGATTATTACCATTCCAGTTATTGTTATTATTGGGAGTATGTGATCGATTATAATTAGTGTTATGTTGACCATTGTGGTAGTTTGTTTGAGGTGAATAATTTCTATCTCGTGATCTACCTCTGTTGAACTCATTTTTATTGTTGAAATCATTATTATGTCCCTTCTGAAAGTTAACATTGTGATTTCTTTGGAACCTACTTCTGTCTACCCTGTGATGTCTTTGTTTGTTATTATGATTGTAGGCCATATTAGACGCCACAGGTAGAGGTTCTCTTAATGAGGAGTTAGAAATGGTTGCATTCGGATGTGCCGAACAGTAGTTTAAAGAAATTTTTTCTAACTCGTCGATAGTACCTGGTTTACGCTCCTGCAAATATGCAAAAAATGGCTGGCTAACCGAAGATAATACCTTATCCCGTAGTAGTAAATCAACTAATTTGTCGTATGATTTGTTGACTTCTGCCAGTTCAACCCATCTATTAAATGTATTGCGTATGTTCGCAATGAATCCTGCAAAATCTTTTGGAGATTCAGGTAAAATTTCCTTAAATTTCAACCTACAGTGTTCCTCGTCCAGGTGAAACCTTCGTAAAAGCAAGGACTTAATAGCACCGTAGTTATTTGCTATTGATGGGTCAGCATTTTGAGAAGCCGTCAATGGTTCTCCAACCAAGAATTCATTTAACTTGAGTACCCATGACTCTTCAGGCAAATGATTTGTTTTGCAGGTCTGTTCAAAACGTGACAGGAACGATGAAAGGTCGTCCACATTTAAGTTGAGAGTGGGTAATTTAAAGTTGTAGAAATGTTTAGTTTGGCTGGATGACGATCCATTTTGTGCGTTATTATTCTGGTTTGCATCAGCACTTTGTGCTTGTAATCTTGCTGTCTCCAATTTAATACGCGCCAATTCCATTTCTTGTAAAATAATTTCCTCTCGTTTCAATTTATTCTCTTCTTCCTGTTTGGTAATTGCTCTTTGCTCTTCTCTTTCACGTTGAGCAATCTCTCTTAATCTATTTTCCTTGGCAATTTGCTTCATCTCATGTTCCTCCTCCTCTTTCTTTAATGCAGCCTTTTGTTCCTCTATTTCTGCTTTATGTTTTTCCAGTTCTGCCTCAGCAAACTGACGAAGTTCTTGAGATTTATAACCATATTCCTTACCAATTTTAACGAAATGGTCTATAGTAAGCATTTTGACTTTTATCTGGTAAGTAATTATTGGTAATTACTGATTAAAATAGTCAATAGTAGCTTCAGAGTAATTATTATACTTACTCAACTTAGGAATATTCAATATAAATAATCACAATAGTACTGAACTCTTATGTCTAAGTTCAACTAATAGACAATATTTTGTAACAATATTGTATCTAAGTACTAACTATATCATAAATAGTTATGATATCTGTTAACTATAATGTAATTACATCACACAATTAATCTCAATATCCAATAATGTTGGGTATGATTCCTAGTAATTATATTGTTCAATGTACTAAGTCACTCTCTTAGTACTAGAAAAGTATATTAAATAATATACAATGGGTCTATTACCTCAAAGGTAGACTATAAGATTATTTTATTTGGTCAATATATATATTATATTATTATGCCCTAGGCATCTCTTATAAATTGTAGTGCTAATTTCTTGGACTATCATTGCATAATTATGCAATGTCCCATATTAACCTTAAATGTCAGAAAAAATTAACTAAATTAAATTACAAGTGTATTATTGAATATAATGTTATAGTATTAATGTAGTATATAATATATATCATGAGTACAAACAAAACAATGATGCAACTAAAGGGTACAAACAATGTCAAGACGCAAACAAGACATTTTCACAATTAAAAATGAATTTATGAACTAAATAAAACAAGCGGAAGTGTCACACGGAAAACGAAGGGTCAAAGATTGACCCGAGGTCAACTGAATATGCAAAGTACACAAAAAAAAATGACTGCAAAAAATGATGACATCACAGGACTCATAACGGACGAACATTTAACAATCATAAAATAAATTGATAGTAAGAGTAGACTGGACGAAATAGTTAACGAACATGATACAAAACTGAATAAAAATGTGAACTTAGTACAAATAAAATACACCAGTTATCTACGGAACGGCACAGCTAACACAAATCGTCAAACGATAGCAGATCTGGACAGGTGGTCCAATGGCAAACCTCAATGGGGCTTCCAAAAATGCAATCGTTTAACTGCCCTAAGACCGACTGAAATCTAGGTGGTCAGCTGTTCGCGACATTCCCCAGAGATTTCAGTTCCCTCCAACCGGCCAGCTAGTTAACAACACTTTAAAACAACAAAAAGTACATTAAACATAGGTAAAAACATGCCGATGTAGGCAGAAGGCGTGGACTCAGTTAGCACTGTCACATTAACGACAATAGTTATTGAGCTAAACTTATCTTTATTTGCTGCTTCACTTGATGCTCGTTGTCGTCGACGGCTAGGCCTGTGCCTTTGACTGTCTGCTCCTGTAGTCCATATCGTGTGTTTGCTTCAATGGCTCATGTTTCCCCTGGTTAGACTTAGAAATGGCTTTGGTTTCTCCGACAGTTCACCTACACGACTTTCGGTGACGTCACGTTGTTAGGCATTATAATGAGTACTGCGTCATCTTCGACTGGATCATGTGATCGAAAATTGATCGTAAATATTTGTGGTTAACATGTGCGTAAGGAACAGAAGTTTGTTTCTTTTTTCTGTCGTTCCCCATACTGGCCACCACTTTTGTTGAAGGACTTTCGTGTGTGGTTACTGGTTGTGTTGCTTGAATTCTGATCGTGCTAATATTCGTACGCGAATGGGGTGAACCTCACCTTTGGTTTGTCGTAATGCCTGAACTTGGCATCAAGATGTAAACAACTGTTCATCTTATTAACTCAGCAACTTGATATAAAATACATAATTCATAATGGTTGAATGGTGTAACGTGATTCAACGAATAATGCCTCCGTTTCGAGTCCTTCACAATTTAATATGGATTACACACATACATAAACAGTTCAATTCACATATGAGGTACATGCATCAATCAATCAATAGCGTAGACTGCTGTTTTACATGTCAATGTCCGTTTAAGGATACAATGCAGTAATTGTCGTCAGAACATCACAGCTATATGCATGCGCAGATAGAATGGCTATCTGCCGACAGTGAGACTGTGAGTCTAATTACTTCGTATAAAGTAGACGATTATCTTTCTCCTTCCAAGGATTTAGTTAATCACTAACCTCCATAAGTTTCCTCTCATGTAGAGTTCTAGGACTGACCCTGGTCCATCATAAATGCACATATAAATGGCTATATCATGCCATTGAATTGGAAGGTTAACAAAACGCAGCTATTCAGCTTGGCGGTCAAGTAACAAAGGGTAGCGTCTCCCAGTTACCGACTGTGACCCAAACAACGCTAGACACGTCACAATCGATCGTGTATGGAGCGTTCAATAATTGAAACATCCATCGCAATATATTAAATGTCTCAACCTTCACAATTGCACGTCTGACAACCTTTAGCAGACGGCGTCAATATCATATACCGTAACAGGGTCTACAAGTTAACACCTGTCTGGCAGTGTGTTTGCCTCCAGAAATAGACAGAGTACAAATCTCACTAACGGTTTTAAAGACTAAATGCCTACACTGGGCCTATTGCGCCAGATTATATTTCTTCACAAACTCTCATGTACATGCAGCCCTGTGGCGAGAAAAATTACACATCATTAACCTTCCGACATTTTTGACTAATTGTGGTGTGATCAAATTAAATTTCTATACTGAGAGAAGGCACCGACCTGACATTCCTAGTACTGGAAAACCTAAGCTATTGACACTGTGCTCGCTGTTAACTTTCGTGCCTGGACAATTTTAATGTGACATAAATAGATATTCTAAATAATAATAACCAAGGAAACGTTCCCTGAAGTAGTGAATTCAACCTGCCTTTGTGGAGCTGGGGTTCCCTTGGCCAAGAATAACACCGGAGATTCTGTAGGTGTATGTCCTAAAAAAGGTTTTTCCAGAAGTTGCTATTAAAGCTGTAAGTAAGAATGCAAGCGCGTGGCCACGGCTGACATGAATAGAGTGAATGCAGGACTGAGTGATTCCTTTATTGTTGTATTTTTGAGCACCCATTTTGCTGGCTTAACTTCCTTTATGCAGTTTTGTTGCTTATGATATTTTCCTTAGGATAGAGTAGAGTATCCGTTCTGTTCATACCTTTAAAGGGAACTCTTAGACTATAGCGTATGCATCCGTGACTCTTTGGGGCTATCACATTTTCTTCTAACAGGACTGTGGGCTATACATCGAGGGAAGAGATTAAACCTATGGGTCTATCATTCTTGTAGCAATTCATTACCTTATATGTATTTTTTTTGCTTGATATTAACATTTATGTGTTGTGGTAAATTTTCCTTATGTTAATAAATTTACATAAACTTTATTCAAGCATGTCGTTCAGCTCGTTCCAACATATCTGTATTCCATTTTTATAGTTTTTCCACGTCTGTGCGTCTAACTGTCGTCACTTATGTGTGTTTGTATGTGAGTGGAGATATATATTAATATATATTATAATAGACTCTCTGACTCCTCTGGATCTGTAGTAGAAGATAGGCTGAAAGAGGGAAAATTCTCGATTTCAGGGACATACTCTATTAATTTCTACCATCTCACTCCTGGAAATCTATTTCTATTATTATCTCTCACTGTGGCTATCACTTATTCTAATTTATTCAGAAGGGACCAACCCAAGTCTTAATTCCCCTATCAAAAATCTACGACAATAGCTCTATCTGGTTATGTATTTAAAACAAAATGAGTCAGACAGGCGCAGACATAGACTTCACTCACTAGTGATTTAACCAAATATAGCTTTACGGTCACAGATAAACAGGTTTAATAATTACTTGTAGTTTAACAATGTGAAATTAAATGAAGCTGTTTATAAAAAAAGAAGCAATGAAATTTATCATCATCGGATCATTTGAATTACTTGTATAGTGGAAATTAGGGAAAATTGTGAAATGGTCGTTGGCTGCGCTGTTATATTACCTGCCTTTCAGTGTGGGATCGGTTGGCGTCTGCTTCAGCCGCTATTGGTTCCCATAGGTGCATTGGACTACATTTCTCTACAATAGTCAAGTCTAGTGGATATAACACGTCTCATGCAATAAGGCTGAGGTCATTACAAAGGTTTCAAGCGTCTTCAAGACCCGTCTGATATTGGTGTCTAGCGTCGACTGCCGACAACGTGACAGGAGACAAAATTGCGTTCTCTGACATATTCATCTGGCGACCTCCGCTTCCATCCACCATTTAATCTTTCTCAGAAATTGTACCCTCCCTGAACTATTACTTTAATCCTAATGAGTCGGAATAAAGGTCTTGTTGGAGAGCTGAAGACGGCTATATATATATAAATATATAAATAAATGTATAAATAAATAAATATATAAATAAATAAATATATAAATAAATATATAAATAAATATATAAATAAATATAAATAAATATAAATAAATATAAATATATATAAATAAATATAAATAAATATAAATATATATAAATATATAAATATAAATATAAATATATAAATATATAAATATATAAATATGCACGCATACATTTGAAGTTTACTAATGTGCGTACATAATAAATATGTACACCATAATATCATTATTTACTCCCTGCTCTCTATGGAGCCTGTGGCCACCTCTGCTGTTGGTTCCTTGTGAGGAAACCTGCCCGAAGCACCCATCAGCTCTTGCAGTGGTGGTTCATGTTTCAAGTTATTTGCAGTGACGAGGTTGCCAGTCTCATATGCCACTGTACGCCCACAATCAAATTATACATGTCAAAATGCAAATATAAAATGATGTAATGTACATGTTACAACTTACCCCGATTTTTTATCAGAGGAGCATAGACTTATTGCACCGGAAACTTCCGAATATTGTCTGGCAACTGTTTAAGATGCCGTACCTTCCAGATATGTTAGGTGTCTAACTGAGTGCACTTAAATTTGGATCCTAGATCTTACAGCGCAAAGTGATGTCTCTGGGGTTACTCTATTCTAATCTCCTATGGCCTGTCCTATATTTGGGTCCTAATATTCCGTGTTCCTGGCTGTCTGTGATTTCTTCTCGACTAAACTGGAAGTCAGTGAAATAGTCTTATAACACTGTAGAATACAAGCGAAGTTCTCGCCTACACACCCAGGTTGCTACTTGGAGAAGGAGTCCAATCAGGAGCAGTCTATCTTAGCATCTCAAACATCAAACCAATTGCGAATAAGTGTCTGATTTTGGTAGCGGTGCCCCCACTACTCTCATGTGGAACATTACTATACGACAACATAAAATATTGCCCTTTACATGGGATTTTCAAACTACATCACGATATAAGATTTTGCAACTTCCATTGTTACATATGTTTACAAACTCACTACTACACAGATCTATCACTGATAATATCTTCCAAAATGATACTTTCTCATAGTTGATTATCACAACAAATTCCATCTGCGAAAGTATTACATCACTTTCCGTGTCCAAATCTTTAACACGTATTGTCATCTTCCGACATACCAGTGAAATCGGCCGTGTATTTGAGCACGTCATGTTTGCGAACTGCCGCATTTTCTCCAAATATTGTCTGTCATCCATATAGGAAAACCTGCACAACTTGGTTTGGGGCAATTATCTGTTACTAATGTCTTACTTACTTACTTAGTCGTTCCCCTTCTACCGTGAGGTGTAGAGGTTTGGAAGAGAGAGCGCCAGACTATCCTATCGGCTTCTTCCTCCTGGCCTGGTTCCATTCTAGTCCTTGGTCCTTCAAAGATTGTCTAATGTTGTCCTCCCAGCGGACTCTGGGTCGTCCTCGGGGTCTGGATCCTTGGCTCATTGTTTCCCATGCTTGTCGTGGTAGCCGATCTTCTCCCATTCTGCAGACATGGCCAAACCATCTTAATTCGGACTGTTCTACTTGGGTCTGCAGGGGGTAGGATTTAAGGCCTTGACGTATCGTTTGGTTGCGTACCATGTCTCTTCTTGTTACCTCAACCACCTTCCTCAGTTACCTCATTTCTGAGGTTTGGATCTGGCTTTTATGGGTACCAATGTCCCCGTATCAAACATTTGTTCAGTCAACCCGTCTCGCTACTTACTGACGCCTTTTCTTTCGGGCGGAAGCTGTTACATAATGTAAACATATTACCCTACACAAATAGAAGTTCAAACAGGTCAAAATGTCAGATAATAGTAAGGAAGTGACAAGCAGCCATGATATGATAAGATAACCGTGAAACGATGAGAGCGTAAATAATAAACAATGACAAGTCGCCTTTGGCAGGGATGGTTCCAGTAAGTACGGCTGAAGATAATTAAGGACCAGAAAAAGAGAACGCACGTATTTCGTGACAGGAACAGAGAAAGCACATATGACTATCACCAGTACCATTTCTAGAAAAACTCTATGGAGATACAAATAGCTTGAAGCTGACCACTGCTTTTTGTGCAAATATTCAAAGCAGACGTCTGAAGGTGTATGATGAAGAAGAAGAATTTACGAATTAAGAGGAATTACATAGTAAAATAAATTATAATAACAAAGCTTATTTACTAATGTAATGGTCATTTTTCTTCACATAACATGCCTGGTGTTGTAGGTGATCAAGTCCACAACTTCCTTTATCCAGTACTAAAGAGGGAGAAAGGATAACCCAAACAGAAGACATGGCTACATATGAAGAGTTAAAAGCAATAATCAGAAATAACTATAGAGAGAAATGACAGGAGGAACATTCAGAGTCCAGTAATGCAGAACAATAATATACATTACCAGGAAGATATCAAGTGATAATTTTCAGATTGAGAATCGACAATTGCAGACTCAGATACCATCTGTTCAACCACTATTCTTGGAGAATATCCCTAGACGGTAAGATCTTATATGTTTGATTTTACACCCTAATTTAACCAACGGACCTTGTGCACATTTTTTATTTAAAACAAAAAAATCTGTTCAGCAAACTGAAAATCGGAAAATGTGCGTTGATGTGGGGAGGACAGACAAACAGTAGAACATGTACTCTAAAACTGTCTGCGTGACCTTCTGCAACCCAGTTGAGGGAGAAACTATATGGTGATGACAGAGAAGTCTGAGACGAACTACTAGCTATATAAAAGAGATATATGTTCTTATTTGAGAGCAAACGAAGAAGAAGGTCCTTCTTCGTCTTCAAAAACCATGCCTGGTGGGGTAGGTGATCATAGGTACTATTTATCAATTCTGTATTTGACTTAATGGTCCTTACCTCGTGGTGCTATCACGTTCTGGCCTTCAAAGCATGTATTCACTGCGTAGACAGTGCAGACTACGCTGGCTTGGCTATGTCCGCCGCATGGGAGATGGTCGCATCCCTAAACATATCTTCTACGGACAATAGGCCCATGGCAAAAGAACAATTTAGCGACTGCAGCTGAGGTTCAAAGATGTGTGCAAGAGGGACATGAAGGCACTGGACATAAATCTAGCAACCCGAGAGGATGAAGCTGCCGAGAGTTAAAAGTAGCGATGCTCCCTACGACGCCACCTCAGATTGGGCGGATAAAAGCTCTCTCAACAAGCAGAAGAAAAAAGAACATGCCGAAAGGAACATCAGAAAACAAAAAAATCAGCTGAGGTCTATCACCTCAGGGGCGCATAACCATAATCAGTTATGATTGAAGGGCGCTACTACTGCTATTGGTCCTTAGTTCAAATAATAAATACTTCTTGATTTTTTTTTCTTAAATAGCTGTCACTTCAACACTTCTCCTTTGTCACCCATTATGGAGCATGGAACAACTATTACAACTGCCTCTCTAGCATGAAGCCTGCACAAAAACACTGATTTGCTTTTGTAGCATTGGTTTCAGTAACACTATGTTTTACGTGATGAGGTCGCAAACCTCATAGTCGTCACCTCATAGTCGTCACCTCAAAGTCGTCACCTAATAGTCGTCACTTCACAGTCGTCACCTTATAGTCTTCACCTTATAGTCGTCACCTCATAGTCGTCACCTCAGTTGTCCCCTCATAGTCGTTCCCTCATAGTCGTCACCTAATAGTCGTCACCTCATAGTCGTCACCTTATAGTCTTCACCTCATAGTCTTCACCTCATAGTCGTCACCTCATACGTCATCTCATAGTCGTCACCTCATAGTCGTCACCTCATAGTCATCACTTCATAGTCGTCACCTCAGTCGTCCTCCCATAGTCGTCACCTCATAGTCGTCACCCTATAATCGTCATCCCATAGTCGTCACCTCATAGTCGTCACCTCATAGTCGTCACCTCATAGTCGTCGCCTAATAGTCGTCACCTCATAATCGTCACCCCATAGTCGTCACCCCATAGTCGTCACCTCATAGTCGTCACCACATGTCGTCACCTCATAGTCGTCTCCCATAGCCGTCACCTCATAGTCGTCATCTCATAGTCGTCACCTCATAGTCGTCACCTCATAGTCGTCACATCATTGTCGTCCCCTAATAGTCGTCACCTAATAGTAGTCACCTAATAGTCGTCACCTCATAGTCGTCACCTCATAGTTATCATCTCATAGTCGTCCCCTCATAGTCGTCACCTCCGAGTCGTTCCCTCATAGTCCTCACCTCATAGTCGTCACCTCACAACCGTCACCTCATAGTCGTCCCCTCATAGTCGTCACCTCATAGTCGTCACCTCATAGTCGTCACCCCGTAGTCGTCGCCCCATAGTCGTCGCCCCATAGTCGTCACCTCATAGTCGTCGCCACATAGTCGCCATCCCATAGTCGTCACCTCATAGTCGTCACCTCATAGTCGTCGCCCCATAGTCGTCGCCTCATAGTTATCGCCCCATAGCCGTCACCTCATAGTCGTCACCTCATAGTCGTCTCCCCATAGCCGTCACCTCATAGTCGTCACCTCATAGTCGCCACCCCATAGTCGTCACCTCATAGTCGTCACCTCATAGTCGTCACCTCATAGTCGTCACCCCATAGCCGTCACCTCATAGTCGTCACCTCATAGCCGTCTCCCCATAGCCGTCACCCCATAGTCGTCACCTCATAGTCGTCACCTCATAGTCGTCACCTCATAGTCGTCACCTCATAGTCGTCACCCCATAGTCGTCACCTCATAGTCGTCACCTCATAGTCGTCACCTCATAGTCGTCACCCCATAGCCGTCACCTCATAGTCGTCACCTCATAGCCGTCTCCCCATAGCCGTCACCCCATAGTCGTCACCTCATAGTCGTCACCTCATAGTCGTCACCCCATAGCCGTCACCTCATAGTCGTCACCCCATAGCCGTCTCCCCATAGCCGTCACCTCATAGTCGTCACCTCATAGTCGTCACCTCATAGTCTGAGAAAGCTGTACAGTATTCCTATTTTTTCTTTGTCCCATCACAGACCCCCCCCCCTTTTTTTTCCCCCTCTCCCCGCCACTTCCTTCCGGAACCACGCGGAGGTTTTAACAATGCTAAACCTGTCTCTGGGAAGGCAGCGACAGAATAGTATTACTGCGTCCTCATGCATGTCGTAAAAGGTGAATAATTTTGAGGTTGAGCACGAGGAATGGCAACCTCATCATGTTAAAAAAATTCCCACAGAAACCACTGACATAAGAGTCTGTGCTCTTGTGTAGGCTTCCTCAAATGGACCATGTGCCGTGGTTGATCCATGCTCTATAAGGAGCCAACAAGGAACTGTTGTTGATGATGATGATGATGATATTTTTGTAATTGAAGAACAAACATATCTTGTCCAACCTCTGATTGGTTATAATTATGGTTAAAAAGTGTAGCTAATTCAAGATAATAATTTTGGTTTCCGATAACTAAATATGGCATCATTTCACCACATACACTCCGTCCAAATGCAGTATACAAGTGATGATGAAGATGATGATGATGATGATGATAATGATGATGCTGAGAGTTGGAGAAGAAGAAATGCAAAAAAGAGGGGAAGAGTAATACAACAAAAAAGAAAAGAGAAGTCGGAGAAAATGACAGAGTGGAATGCCGCATATAAAGCTACAATTGTCAGAAGCCTTGACAATAGTTAATATTTTTGTATTATTTTTTTTTTCACATTCAAATCTTTACCACGTAGATCAGGTTTTTGTTTTTGATGTCTCTTCCCCTCCTCTCCGCCCCCCCCTCCCCCCCCCCCCCCCCCCCCCCCCCCCCCCCCCCCCCCCCCCCCCACGTTTAAAAAAAAATAACCTGGCCTCCCGCAATGTCTTATGATTATACCAAACCTAGTTGCTTCGGCGTCTGTACCAGGCTAGCACAGCGGCGCGTAACCGAATATTAGATGAAAAATAGACCAGGGGGAATAGAATTGGGTCGCACTTATCGATCTGTTTTTCTGATACACATTTTTGTTCACAGGGTGAATGCAGACAATAATAATATAATAATAACATAAATTATGCATTGTACAGATGCGCGCACGTCTGATGTTACTTACAGGGTGACAGGTTGCCTTGACTGTTAGGCGGATGTGAGGTCAGCACGTGAGGTAAGTGGAATATGTACAAATAATGTAAGCACGGTTTTAATTTTTGGCAGGTGGGAAACTGAATTGAAAACGGAATTCAATATGAGCTGAATATTTATATTAATCGGTGATGTTTTCATATTTTGTTACTTGGTAAAATTATCAGTAAAAACAGAAATAAAATGTAAGTCAAAATCAGACAAGTAAAACAACCGGAATATATGAAATTTTTTGTAATTGTTGACCAGAATTGACATCATTGCACTACGGGCAAACCCATAGGTGCTCAGTCTCCCTCAGTATATGTCGAAGAGTGTGAATGCTAACTGTTCCAGTAGCTCGCTGGTTGTAGACACGATGGATGCATCTTCTCAGAAACGTCCATCTCGGCTAGTCATACGTTTGATGCCAAATTCCAGCAGTCTTAACGTTGATGATTAATATATTGCAGTGTCATTCTCTAACAGGCAATCATTAATTTTTCTCAGTATCTCTCCCTTATCCATATCCAGTGTCCCTACTGTGGGTGCTCCTGATGCTAGGCTGTCAACTCTCTCATTCCCACATACCACTGCTTGACCAGGACAGTAGAACCACACCAGCTCCTGCAGATTAGATGCTTCTATGAAAGTTTTCCATTCATGTCTTAGCCAACCATTTTGATGTTTTCGAAGCATGGACTGAGAGTCTGGCACAATGGCTGCCTTTGTTAATGTAGTTTCAGTTATCCACCTTAAGGCTGCAGTAACTGCCTCTACCTATATTCTCACGCTGGAAGTTGATATCTTGTACGCCACGCTATGCTCGGCGATGATTCTGCCCTTTACTCTAGCAGAGAAGCCCCAACCTTTTTTCTCACCACGGATCACAGACCCATCAGTATACACAATAGCATCATTATCCCCAGCACTATCATGTACCAGTTGATTAATTTCCAGTTTAGCTTTCAAATCACCCCAAGTTCTGCACTCTCAGCCAGTGTGATGATGATGACTTGTTTGGTAGTTAATCAAGTTCTCAACTGACTTACCCCACTCTTCCTCTTTGAATATATTTTCTACTGTCGTCACCTGCTTAATCGTTGTCTCTGCCTGTGCCATCCATGACATTCTTATCTTTATTCTTGCTCCCTTAACGTCAGCTATGTTTCCATGCAGGTTGTGCCGTTTGTTTGTGGTTATTCGCATATAGACTTTTGCCTTGGACATCGCATATCTAGATCTAATCGACAGCACTCCAAGCATTTACCTCAATGTCACAATGGGGGTATCCAGCGTTCAGTCCAAAAATATACGCATCCGTTCATTTTGACAGCGTAAGTATTTCCAGCCCATACTCAATGACAGATATGACGAGCTGATGATAAAGAAGAAATAGTAATCTCTGCTCCAGATGCGCCAAGGTCATTATTTTCAGGGCTGCTACACCTCTCCTGAATTTCTGTTTGGTATGCTCAACATAGTACTTACACAATAGCCCGCGATCGAATGTATCTCCAAGGTATTTCAGCTTTTCGTGCCGTTCAATTTTCTGTCAATTGAGAGCAATATCTGGAAGGTCTGTTTTCACTATGAAGTTGTTCAAGGAGCACCACATCACGCAGGCCTAGTTGGGATTGACTTTGGAGCACCTTTTAAACTCCTCCTGTAGTGTCCCATGTATGCTATTAACCATTTTCTGTCGTTCAGGATCAGTTCTGTAAATGAGTACTTCCTCAGCAAAAGTATGTGTTCATCCCAACCCAGTTGGCTGAATGGTGGCTACTTTTGCTGTGTAGATATTAAACAGCACCGGCGACAGTGGATAACCCTGGGGTAGTCCCGGGCAAATTGACATTGGGTCTGATGTTCCCATATGAAATGTAATAGTAATCAGTGACGTTACCAGGGTTGTGGAGTCGGCCAAAACATTTTCCGACTTCGACTCCTGAAATTATAGAAGTCTGATCCGACTCCCGACTACAACTATAGTTTTTTTTACTAGTCAAATGGTATACAATTATGCACTTATATGGAGTTGATTGTATAATTAGGGTTGGTTTGATTTCGTTTGGTTTTAATGGCCATTTTCATTGCACACGGACCACTCAGTGCTCCGATCTCCTCCACTAGATCATTAGATCACACAACCAGAATCTCAGCACAGTGCACCAATTCCGTAGCATCGGCGAGGATCCCAATGTGTGTATAGAGGAATCCCACATTCTATAAATATTCTTGTGGTGGGTGAGTTTCCAAATTTTTTTTTTTTTTTTTTTTTTGCAAGTACAGCGGTCGTATGGCCTTTTCTTTAGAATATCCAACTGCCGAGGGATTGTTAATGTCCGCATCTTGCACACAGGAACTCTTATTGGTTCGGCATTATCCGAGAAGGCTAGGCACCCGATCTCACTACCCAGGAGATCAGGGGGGAGTACGACATCATTAGGAGCCACTGCTTCTAAAAAAAAAAATCCATAAATTATATTCCAAGTACTGGGAACAGAAACTGGGACATTTAGGATTAGAGGCGAACGCCGTACCTCTTAGCCACTTCGACCCCATTTAGGTATGACATATGTGTGAATAAATGAATAGCCTACATCGTTTTCGTAAATTACATTTTTTAAGTATTCGTTCATTCATACAATAATACAAAACAAAAGCTAAAAAACTATTGTAAAATGCGATAATTTTTATTTAATTTGAATTAGTTCTTAAAAAAAAGGGAGGATTGCTTCTATCAGGCCCGGCTTCATTGCAGCTCTCAAATCAGATTTGATTATTCTGAGTGACGAAAACAAACGTTCCACGGTGACTTGAGTAGGTGGGAACGTTATGACAGTCAAAGCAGCATCTGGAACGATCTCGGGGTAAGCAGGGCTTTGCATTTTGATCGCTCAATTTAGAAATGCGGCCAAATTTTTCAACCTCTTTCAGTGCTACATAATGTAATGATAGAGCGAATTTGGCAGAACTATAGCCCATTCTAATTTACAGAGCAGTAGACTTTTTGTGTGTGTGTTTTTAACTCATTATTTCAAAAACGTCACAAGGTACTTTTTACTTCCGTTAGGTTAAAGTGTATGTCGTATATCGATGGAATCACAACAGTTGTTGTCTATTGGGGAGGCTTATGGAATGATGTAAAGAAGGTCTCCAGAAATGGGCTCGTTAAGAAAGAAAGAGACTCATTCGAGATCAGGACAAGAAGAAGGGAAGGCGAATACTCTCAATTAGATAGTGTTTTCTAATGAATTATGGAAAGTTTTCTATTTCCCTACGACCTTAGCTTCTGCCCTCAGATCTCAATAAAGAACGAGCACCCAACCTCCTCTTAATTAAGAATTTTACCAATATATGTATATTTAACACAGACAGCACGAGTGACAGATTAACGAAATAGATAGTGATCAAAACAGTTATACGGTTTATTAGTTAAATATATACACATCTAGGGTTAGTACAAAGTGAAAAGGATGATGCTGAAAGACAATTCTCACACACAGATGAAGCTAAAAATGTAGTTACTTAAACATGAGAGTGAACCTAAGTAAATACTGACATGATGGTGCGATAAATTAAGTGTTACCACACTGATGTCAAATCTACACTATCTATGAGCCTTTCAAATTTCATCTTGTGTATGTTATATTCGATGGTACGCACTGACTGTCCAATGTAGATGTATGTTACACCGTGTGGATTATCTACAAGACGAGGACTTAATTGATGAAAACCTATGCACGTGTAGTAATGAGAACTTGGAAGATATACTGTTCTTCATCGCTTGGAAATCTCTCTAGTGTCGACAAATCGTTGTCAGTTATCCCAGACAAATGTCTGCTGCCTGATCTTGAAAACGCCCTGACTAGCCTGGAGCTCTTGGTAACAAGTGGATGTCGTGCAATGAGGCTTGTTTGAGTGAGTTTACGTTGTGCAGTATGCGATGAAAGTAGATGAATTCACTCCATGCACTGACGCATTGAGTAGCTGAACTTGGCGATTTGAGCTTAGTATCATGGTGAATCACCTTGTGACTAAAAGATCTTGATTTATAGACTCATCAACTTGTGAGTATATAATCTTGTTTCGGGAAATACGCTTTTGAGTGAGATAAACTTGATGTAAATCAACTTATGCGTGCTTTAACTTGACTCGGATGGTAAGTTTTTAAGTGAGTTCAACTTGATCTATACATATATATATATATATATATATATATATATATATATATATATATATATATATATATATATATATATATATATATATATATATATATATATATATATATATATATGCGAATATATGCAACTTGTGAGCTTTTGAGAAACATGTGATTAAATGCTGTGCCACCAACATTTACAAACGCAGATGTGGAGATCTGCCTAGTAACTTAGGAAGTGTATAATGTCCACGCTTCTGCAGGACTCCTTTTCTTTTCCCTTCACAAATTCCTTAGGAACACTTCATAAAATGAAACCTCACAAATATAAATCATTTATCCACACAGGAATGGAATTATAAAACACGCTGTGAGCAGGATATGCTCTGATAAACTCATCCTCTTTTGCTCCACGATGTTGGAAAATCCGTACTAACGTCTGGCGAACTTGTCATTATATTTCGGTTTGCCAAAATGTGATTAGCCGTAGACTGTGTCCTATAGCTCGCCCTCTGATTCAATAATCTGCCCTTCATCTTGTCAAGCAAAGCTTTGGATTCTCGCGTGCAATTTCATTCCATGTCACTGGCTAAAAGCAGGTGGGCTGTAGTAACCAATTCCTCACTGCGTGCTGAATGTTCGTATGCGAGACAAAACGTGGATTTGGATTGGGCGCCCAATGCAGTAATCATCCACATCCTTGCACAAAGACTTTTGTTACGACAGATCGTCGCCTTTTTTGTTTACTTGTCCAATGGCCAGAGAGTTGTTTTTCTTTAATGTATTTATTCATTGTCTAGCTAGGTACCCGACATCTAAAGTTACCCGCTATCAAGAGAGTACCCAATCTGGTAACAAAGACTCAGTAATCTACGGGCCTTTATTATCGATCGCTTTGGCGGCGTGCTATTGTGTCCCAATGTGATGATACTCTTGTTGTTTAAACAGGGGATTAGGTATTAAACAAATTCTTTAAATTCCTCAGGTGGACGTCTCCCACGCTAACAATGATGTCTACCGAGCCAGGTGTGTTCCAACAGAGAACGCAAGGTTAGGGAAATAGCAAAGGTGGGATTTAAGTTACAATGAAGTAAAATCCGTTACTAAGAAAGATTACTTTAAAAATTATGAAAGAGCGAACGGAAGAGAAATAAAAGAAGAAGGATGATGAAAAGGATACAGTGCGATAAAGATAGGCACACTATATCACAACGTACTAAGTTAAGAATAAAAAAACTACTTTTAAATGTTATTTAAATTTTTTAAAGCCCCCCACTCACCCCCCCCCCCCCCCCCCCCCCCCCATTTTTATTTTTGCATGGATCAAACGTGGATCTGCGTTTGGTAAAGTCTTATAAACTTCGGAATCAGAGTCCGGATACTTTTATTGAATCCGATTCCCCCCAAAACGACCGATCCCACGGCTCCGATTCTCAACTCTGACTCCATAGCCCTGGGCGTAACTATTGTCCGGTAGAGGGGGAACGTCCCAGAGGCCCCAGAACGGAGATGATCCAGAAAGAAGCTACAGGAAGGAACTATGTCTGTTACATATTACCTTTGGATTTCCTTCCTTCCTGCGCTAGACGTCATATCATTTCCCGCATTCTGGAGACAGAAATGAGAAGGATAAAGCAGAAGTTGAAACATATTAAGCGGGTGTCAAATAACAGGAGGAACTGGTTGTTATATAACAGGAAGAACTAGATGTCATATAAGAGGAGGAACTGAGTGTCATATAACAGGAGTAACTGGATGTCTTATAACAGGAGGAACTGGGTATTATATAACAGGAGGAACTGGATGTCATATAACAGGGGGAGTTGGATGTCATATAACAGGAGGAATTGGATGTCATATAACAGGATGAATTGGATGTCATATAACAGAAGGAACTGGACGTCATTTAACAGGAGAAGCTGGATGTCATTGTCGCATGTTACGCATTGCCTAGTTAAATGTTTGAAGACCGAAAAGTGGGACACCAGTGTGCTGACCTGAACAAAGGAATGCAGGGGTATTTTCCTGTGTGTATCTAGGGCAGCCAATCAGAGAAGGGGTTTCCCACGGTCAGATAGAATGACTTCGGCGAGTGTATAAGGAAGAATAAATCGTCCGAAATCATGGTTAGAATTAGACATCGGGAAGGAGAACGGAATGACAGACAAGGATGAGAATGGTCTCATTTTGACGGGAATATCTTCATTTATGTATAGGTACAAGGAAATCAGAAGGGAGTAAGTAGTTGTGAAGAATTTCGCAAGAATAGTGTCCGTGCATTGAGAAATCCTGTGTTTTTCCTATTTATAATTCAATATAAAATCGTTAACACGACAGATATAGGAAAACAACATATGGATATAAAGGTCAACTCACGGAGAACGGAAATATATAACTCCAAAGGCTTGAACTGGGAAAGGTGAAATGCACGAGACCAAGGTTTGAAACACCTCTAGCACAAACCCCCCCGAAGTTACAACTTTTTTGGGAGTTTGCTGGAGTTGCGAGCCTTGTTTCCTGTACGTCCGGTAGCTGCATATATAAGGGCGGACGGAAATGATTTCAAATTCACGTGTACAGCGAGGCAAGACAGAAGGACAACGGCTGGAGAGAGAGAAACGTGTCACGGCCAATATCTTGTTATTTGCAGCCAGGCAGTTCTGTTTCTACACTAAAGCCAGTCTTTACTGATCTTAATTAGATCCTGCGAGGGTATGTAAAGTTACTATGTAAAATAATACAGTAATTACAACTTTATTTCAGGATTTGTTTAATCTATATGTTATGAAAGTATCATGTATATTAATTTATTACTTGATATGATTGTTGAAGATTGGAACCCGAAATATAACCACCATGACTGAGTCCGTATCAGGGCTAGCACAATCATTATCAGGGCTTATTCATTCTGTCATCAAGTTACAAAGTTACTGCACTTTACAGAGCTAACGTGTCAGGCGGGGGGATACTATAACCTCATACCATATATGTGTGTGTACATATTATTTTGTATTATTTGATTTTATAAAATGTTCCACAGTAGACACCTGTCTTGTCACTGATCCATAATCATGCATTTTCACGCATACATCTGAAAACAAATTCATCTCACCTACAATAGGAATGTGGTAATTGTTATCCACAAATAGCCACATATCCTACAATTATCTGCAGGTTCATACTTGTCAACCAAAAGTCAGAGGTCAATGATCAAGAATTGCTCGATGATCAATGCGAATCGCCCCGGCAGTGTCTGGATTGGTAGAAGCAAGACCTACTGAAGCTGTACATCTCATATGAACACTGATTAACCTAACAGATGAGTGATATTTGTGACAATCGTGCAACCAAGAAGTGATAATTGTCAAGCAGAGTTTTGTGATGACAATTTGCGTGATAAACTAGTGAAAGTTATAAAGTGAATAAGACAGTGAAGAAGTCTATTACCCAACTAATTGGAAGAGTCTAAAGAAATGACATTTTAGTTTAACTTGCAAAAACTGTAATTGAATTCGCCAATTTGGTTTTGTATAAATATAACTTTTGTATCACCAGTCACACACAATCACCACAATTAGATAGATGTAAATAAAGAGGATATAAATTGTATTCACCAGCTTTATTCATTCAATATAGTTGATACTGAGTTTGGTTGAATTTTTATTAATATCACAGGTGGTCACATAGCGGAGGTGGCGCAGTAAGGTCTGACTGTTCTCTGAATATTTTCAGTCCAGATACTTTCACAGCCGTGACTATCGAGTGATACCAGTGTACTTCTCTGTCACTGGGACCTCACACATTCTGGAGAGAATACTATTTCTACTCTAGCACTATCATCTAACACATATAAAACCTTCCGCTACAGTAGGGGCTCGATCGCGGGATATTCTCGTATATCCTGAGCCATCCTCAATCTATACATCTATCTTTAGTCTATCTTGGGCCACCAATAGAGAAAAAAAAAAAAAAAAATTTTTTTTTGAAAATTCTAGAATAGATTTTTTTTCTCAGTAACAGTACCTTAGAGTACTCAGTAAATATTGACTATCACAAGGTTGCACGATTAATTGTGTTGTCCATTTGATAATTATTTAAGTAAGTTTAGGTAAGTTTTCATACCCTACTTAACTTAATATAATGGCTGACTTAGTGAAGTTCAGAACTGCTGCGATGCAGCAGATGGGAAAAGAGCTGGGCTTGACAGGTGATGCTCTCGTCCAGTATGTCACAACTGAAGTGGACAAACATATGGATAGAGGAAAGGAAGCTGCAAGCAGAAGCTGAGAGAGAAGCCAAAAGACTAGAAGCTGAGAGAGAAGCCAAAAGAATGGAAGCTGAAGAAAAGAGGCTGCTGTTGGAAGTTGAGGCTCAAGCCAAGAAATTGGAGGCTGAAGAAAGAAGATTAACAGCTGAGGAAAGGAAAGGAAGCTACAAGCTGATAGAGACCATGAACTGAGATTAAAAGAGCTTGAAATACAGGCAGTGGCTACTACTCATGTTAGTCGGACATCTTATTCCGACACCAGTGCCAGCCAACGCACCTCCAATGGAGCTATGACCCTCCACTTGGACCCATTTGTGGAGAAAGAAGAGGGAATAGAGGATTACCTTGACAGATATGAACGATTGGCCACTACTTATGGCCTAGAAAAAGAAAAGTGGAATTTGAAGTTGTCACAGGGATTGAGAGGAGTATCTTATAATGTCTACTTGAAGATGCAAAAAGAAGATCAGGAAAACTATGAAGCCTTGAAACAAGCATTGTTGTTGCGTTACGAACAAAACGCAGAAGCTTATAGAAGGCGATTTAGAACTGCTATGCTCCAGACAGGAGAAACATATCAGCAGTTCTCAGCAAGGTTGGAAAGTTACTTGCTGAGGTGGTGTCAGTTAGGAAACTTCAATCAGGATTTTGAAGGGATCAAGGAGATGATGTTGATAGAACAACTCCTGGAGTCCATGTCTCCTGAGACGAAGACATTCCTGGTAGAACATAAAAGAGAGAGATTAGATGAAATAATCATCTATGCAGAAAGTCACAAACTGGCTCACCCCCTGACTCAAGGAAATAAGAGGAAGCAGGGAGATAGTTTCAAGTCACCACAAAACCAAAACGAGTTTGAACAAAAGGACAATACAACCAAGAACAACCAAAGATATAACTACAAAGACAAGAACCCTCCAGGATATAACAATAAACCCTCACGAAGGGAAGAAAAATGGTGTAAGTTCTGCAAAATGAACAACCACAACACTGATAATTGTGGAAGGAAAAAAACCTCTTCATCATTCTGCATGTCTACAGGTGAGGACTTCGGATAGGAAGGAACTGACAGTGAGTCAGAATAGCCTCCATCACCCACCTACACAGGAGATAGTGACTGTGAATGGCAAACAAGTCACAGGAATGTATGACACAGGTTTGTCCTATGACGCAGTCGTGTGTGTGTGCAACTCCGGTGCGCCCTGAACAAATCACCACAGAAACAGTAGATATTCAAGGGCCACTAAAAGGAGCATTACCCCTCACTTTACCCATAGCAAAGATTCATGTCAGTTGTCGCTACGTGGAAGGGGAGATAAATGCAGCAGTGTTAGATGATCCCTTTTACCCCCTGATGTTGGGGCGTAGATATGTTTTCTTGGGAAACCCGGTGAAACCTGTAGTTTATGGCAGAAATCCAGACCAGGTCTGACTCCAGGAACATAGAGAGGGACACCAAAATTAAAATTTCATTCTACTGAAATGAAACGGGCTCAAGTAGCTGACAGCACATTGAAGCCTTGTTTTGGCAAACTGTCAAAACCACATAACACTCCAAGGAAAGGAAATTTCTATATGGAACATGGACTCTTGCACAGGAAAGCTGGCAGAGGGACGAACAGTCATGGTCAAATTGTTGTACCATCCACCTATAGAAATAAGATCATAGGCTGGGGGCACATAACTTTGAGTGAACACCTGGGTAATGGTGCCACAAAACAAAGAATAGCCACCCAGTACTACTGGCCAGGTATTACAGAAGACATCAATCGGTATGTAAATTCCTGTCCAGAGTGCACTCATGTAGATTCAGAAAGTCGGCGGAAGAGTCTTCAAAAGTCTACAAGCAAACCAGCCATCATGGGTACTCCCGAGATTTGCACTGGAGGGGAAAGGAAACATCCCACACAGGTTGAATTGCAGTCTGAAACCCATGCACTGGAAGAAAAGAACAAATCACGTAGCCAAAATCAAACACCTACGAATTTGCGAGGGAAAACCGCAACCAACTATCAACGAAAAGAGGGCGGTAAACTTCAAGGGAAACCTACCGACCCCATTTCACCAGCGGTAAGGGCCTGGATGAAAAGCCGAACTGGGAAAAGAGAGATAGCAAAGGATGAATCTATATCCAGGAAAACAAAATGTAAGAGCAGATTTTCTTAGTCGACACCCAACTGAGATAGAACGAGAGTAAGAAGAACATTAACTACGGCAAAGCTTACAGTTGTTAGCTGTAGAAAATCTACAGCTTAAAAGAGAGGGAGGCTCTGTCGCATGTTACGCATTGCCTAGTTAAATGTTTGAAGACCGAAAAGTGGGACACCAGTGTGCTGACCTGAACAAAGGAATGCAGGGGTATTTTCCTGTGTGTATCTAGGGCAGCCAATCAGAGAAGGGGTTTCCCACGGTCAGATAGAATGACTTCGGCGAGTGTATAAGGAAGAATAAATCGTCCGAAATCATGGTTAGAATTAGACATCGGGAAGGAGAACGGAATGACAGACAAGGATGAGAATGGTCTCATTTTGACGGGAATATCTTCATTTATGTATAGGTACAAGGAAATCAGAAGGGAGTAAGTAGTTGTGAAGAATTTCGCAAGAATAGTGTCCGTGCATTGAGAAATCCTGTGTTTTTCCTATTTATAATTCAATATAAAATCGTTAACACGACAGATATAGGAAAACAACATATGGATATAAAGGTCAACTCACGGAGAACGGAAATATATAACTCCAAAGGCTTGAACTGGGAAAGGTGAAATGCACGAGACCAAGGTTTGAAACACCTCTAGCACAAACCCCCCGAAGTTACAACTTTTTTGGGAAGTTTGCTGGAGTTGCGAGCCTTGTTTCCTGTACGTCCGGTAGCTGCATATATAAGGGCGGACGGAAATGATTTCAAATTCACTTGTACAGCGAGGCAAGACAGAAGGACAACGGCTGGAGAGAGAGAAACGTGTCACGGCCAATATCTTGTTATTTGCAGCCAGGCAGTTCTGTTACTCCACTAAAGCCAGTCTTTACTGATCTTAATTAGATCCTGCGAGGGTATGTAAAGTTACTATGTAAAATAATACAGTAATTACAACTTTATTTCAGGATTTGTTTAATCTATATGTTATGAAAGTATCATGTATATTAATTTATTACTTGATATGATTGTTGAAGATTGGAACCCGAAATATAACCACCATGACTGAGTCCGTATCAGGGCTAGCACAATCATTATCAGGGCTTATTCATTCTGTCATCAAGTTACTGCACTTTACAGAGCTAACGTGTCAGGCAGGGGGATACTATAACCTCATACCATATATGTGTGTACATATTATTTTGTATTATTTGATTTTATAAAATGTTCCACAGTAGACACCTGTCTTGTCACTGATCCATAATCATGCATTTTCACGCATACATCTGAAAACAAATTCATCTCACCTACAATAGGAATGTGGTAATTGTTATCCACAAATAGCCACATATCCTACAATTATCTGCAGGTTCATACTTGTCAACCAAAAGTCAGAGGTCAATGATCAAGAATTGCTCGATGATCAATGCGAATCGCCCCGGCAGTGTCTGGATTGGTAGAAGCAAGACCTACTGAAGCTGTACATCTCATATGAACACTGATTAACCTAACAGATGAGTGATATTTGTGACAATCGTGCAACCAAGAAGTGATAATTGTCAAGCAGTGTTTTGTGACGACAATTTGCGTGATAAACTAGTGAAAGTTATAAAGTGAATAAGACAGTGAAGAAGTCTATTACCCAACTAATTGGAAGAGTCTAAAGAAATGACATTTTAGTTTAACTTGCAAAAACTGTAATTGAATTCGCCAATTTGGTTTTGTATAAATATAACTTTTGTATCACCAGTCACACACAATCACCACAATTAGATAGATGTAAATAAAGAGGATATAAATTGTATTCACCAGCTTTATTCATTCAATATAGTTGATACTGAGTTTGGTTGAATTTTTATTAATATCACAGGTGGTCACATAGCGGAGGTGGCGCAGTAAGGTCTGACTGTTCTCTGAATATTTTCAGTCCAGATACTTTCACAGCCGTGACTATCGAGTGATACCAGTGTACTTCTCTGTCACTGGGACCTCACACATTCTGGAGAGAATACTATTTCTACTCTAGCACTATCATCTCACACATATAAAACCTTCCGCTACAGTCATATAACAGAAGGAACTCGACGTCATTTAACAGGAGAAGCTGGATGTCACATAACAGGAGGAACTAGATGTCATACAACAGGAGGAAATGGATGTCATATAACAGGAGGAACTGCATGTCGCATAACAGGAGGAATTGGATGTCATATAACAGGAGGAACTGGATGTCATATAACAGGATGAACTGGATGTCATATAACAGGAGGAGCTGGATGTTATATAACAGGAGGAGCTGGATGTATGCGTATATGTATGTGTGTATGTATGCAGTGGCGTGACAAGGGTGAGTGTCAGGAACCACTTACCGTGGAGAACACTCCACTGGTTACACCACTGCAGTGTGGATTTATAATAACAAATAAAGGCTCGTTCTTCCAAGAGTATCACCACACAACAATGGCTGACATAAGAAATAAATGTCTTTAACAGGTACTTCACTGTAATACTTTATACACACAATAAGGCCTCACACGGCCATCAAACGCATCAGATACAATAATGTGAAAACCACTGTAAACATGCCTTAGCAGTTTAAACTATCGCCTTCATACATGAAGGTACGAATTATACAAAATGACTATGAAAATGACACACTCGAAAATCATCGACCTATTATCAAACTACGGCCTGTAGATAATTCGATCTAGACAGACCCTACACTGTTCTAGAAGTACAACGTAATTATCTCCAAGGTCCGAGAATATGGCAGGCACTCAGTTTACAGTGGACAATATCAACAACACAGCGATCTCGCTGGAAAAAGGGGAAAATATACGTCCTCCCAGGACAAAGGCTAGTTTCTGACTCTCTAATTTTGCGCCTTTTCCCCCCGACTTCCGGTAGTCACATGACACACCAGTTCGGCTAACCTCTGCCTTTCCGAGTGCCCTATCGCCGACCGCAATACATAAGATGCACTGCGAAATAACGCTGTGACATCCAACCCCCCCCCCCCTCTTTAAGAAAGAAAACGTTCTTCCATCCGGAGGAAGCTTCGCCCGACCCCCGTAGGAGTCTGGACGACCATATGCCACTAACAGCATATCCTCCTATGAACAGAGAGTGCCATAGTTCTCTACTACCATTGTCGTTACTGCATTCTGCAACCAACCAAACACACAACATGAGTATGAAGTAGGTTACCCCAGGTTCTGGCAGTCGTGAAAAATGACAACGATTGTCCTCCTCTGGTCAACCATTACACAGTGCGCTGTACACTAATGGCAACTCTTACATAAGCAAACATTACAGTTGATGTCCAAATAGCACAAACAATCTTTCGTAACAGGGTTTAAACATATACTATATTGCCTTTATGGCGCCAAAATACATGAAATTCATAAGCATAGCATTTAGCACAAACATGGTATTCACATTTGAAATCCACATCCTCAGTCACCCTCACCAAATTATAAAGCTGCATAGAACAACTTGTATTTTATCAGAACAGTACTGGTGGCGTGGGTCAGTCTCTACAGTTCGGTTCGCGTTAAGCGAAACACCCTACTGAACGCGAACCCGATACCTATCCCTTGCTATTGCTGGACTATCAGCAGGTGGTTATGAAGCAACGACATGTGCTTCCACCTGACTGCATCACGCGCACCCCATTTATTCGCGAATGAAACTCTCGCTATTTTCGTACTATCTCGCAATGACAAGACCTCCACGAACTTCACTGGTGCAACCTCATTAAACACTCGTCTGAGTGTGCGCCAACTAGCACTCAGGGGGACATTGCGAACCCACACCGCGCGGTCACTCGCTGTCAGTACCTCAGACGAACATTCGTGGTTTCTCTCCCTGCGCCTTGGCACAGGACTCTGAGTACCATTGGATGCCTGCCGCGAACCCCGTCCAATATGTACCTTCTCCTCCGGTGGTAATATCGTGGCCATCTGATCGTCCGCCCCGGGACTTCGGTGTTGCTGAGACCCTGCTCCCGCCTCTCCCGTGGTATTATGCACTCCTCCTACATTTCCGACGATCAAATCAGCGACTGGATTCTCGAGGACAAACGCGTTCACTCTATCTGATAGAAACGGGGTGTCCACATTAATACACGCCTGGGGGTAAGACTCAACTTTGCCCCCAAACGTGGTACACTTTACAGTTTTGCCTATTAGGCAGGATTCGTCGATGCACGAACGACACACCCCGACTGTGGTAGAACTAGTGTCCCTCAACACCGAGACTGGTTTCTTCTCCACCACACCTGTGTGGAGTGCCACCTTACCAGTCTCATGAACCGCCGACAGACATGGTACCGCATGCCCCCAGTGTAACACTATATTCTCGTTCGAATGGAATAGAGGTCGACACCCACACAGTCCTCGCTGTTGACTGTGTCCAACACAAACGAAGAATTCGCGTGTTCGATTGGGGTAGCACACACGTCTGCCTTATGTCCCCTACCATTCCACTCCAGTCCCCGGTCCTTTAAAGACTGTCCAGTGTTGTCCCCCCAGCGGACCCTGGGTCGCCCCGGGGGTCTGGATCCCTGGCTCTTTGTCTCCCATGCTTGTCGTGGTAGCCGATCTTCTCCCACTCTGCAGACATGGCCAAACCATCTTAGTTGGGACTGTTCTACTTGGGTCTGCAGGGGGCGGGATTTTAGGCCTGGTATTTTTATCACTATTGATAATTCTAGTCTCCAATATGGTCTGATGAGACAATGAAAGAATGGGCCTTACTGCTCCCTCAAGCATGTCCTTAAAGGTAACTAATGTGAGGTTGGGCATGAGGCTAGCAAACTCACCATGCTAAACGGATTGCTACAGAAACCACATGTGCAAGAACACAGACACGATTTGCGTCAAGGAAAACAATGAAGATAATGAAGATGATATCATTGCACGTCAATATATTTAACGAAGAATAAAGATTCAGACGTGTTTACATGTTTGTATGCAAGCATGTATATATCTATGTTACTTGTGGCCCTATGTTACGGGCCACTGAACCTAAGCAACATAAGGCAAAGCGCAATTTAACCATACCCTACTTAGTTAAACTTTGATCTCTCTCCAACAAATTATACTCGTCAATAAACACTATTCATGCGGGACATCAATACACATTAAGCATGGTTTGTTCATACATGGTAATATTAACTTTTGAATCGATGTTGGCTGTAAGGAATATACGCGTTAGCTACCGGGTCAGACGTTTTAACTTGTTGCAGTCGGCCTTAAAGGAGTATTCGCCGCTCGGGGCGAGTGGTTTGATACACGTCTTCTTCCCCCCCCCCCCCCCACACCCACCACCCCACCCCCCCCCCACCCCCCAATAATTCTAGCTGTGAAAGTTAACTAAAGTGTACTGGACAATTAGGTAAGATTAGAAAATACTATTGCAGATAGTTTTTAGATAACACTGACAAACAACATTTTTCTTTCGGTACTGGTATAGAAAGCGGGCCCCAGACTTTTTCCGAGAAACGAAACACAATTTACGAAATGGTAAACGAAATATGTATCGTATGAGGGGGAGATAACCCAACCGTCTTGCCGTAGCTGTCACATGTCTGTTCGTCTGGGGTATCATGACCATTTGATGCACAAACGACCTCGACCGGCGATGGACACCTATTCAGATGCAGTCGGCTCGGAATTATGTGCTCGATCGGCGCATCCAATAAAGTTAAAACGCTCCGGCACGGAACATTCAGCTAATGCGCGAAACACAATTAAAGCACGAAACACTGCTAAAGGCAAATAGTGGGCGGTTGATACAAAAGTCGGATCGGGAGTTGTTAAATAAAAAGTCGGATTCGCGTTTTCAAAAACCTGAACTTCCGGGGCCCGCTTTCTAGACCAGTACCTTTCTTTCTTATATAAGAATAAGTGTTCTTATGTCAGTTTCTTGCGCTGATTTCAAATCTGAAATCCGTTTATCTCTATCACGTCGGGTTCTTAAGATATTTGTGAATAAATATATTTTTGGGAAACCGTTATTTGCTCCGTTTCATTTTTACTATATAACTTATTAAAAATTAATAAAATGCAAAATAATTCTACTTTTTATACTGCTAAAAGATGCATGACATATGTTACGCTATTTTTCAAATAGTTACTGTATTTTGAAATAATTCTGAGCGAAATATGGCTTCTAGAAGTTGTAGAATCGGTATCGAAACCAGTGCCTCATGATCCAATCACGTGTCCGATCCCAGTTCCACCATAACAATATCCGTTGGACGTGAATGAACCATCAGAAAGTGCTAGTTTACCTGCTTTAGAAACTAATTCTGACTCGGATTATATACCGGTGAATGATGGTGTTCACTTAATTAACCATTCAGAACTTTCAGATCTAATACGTGATCTCGCTCTTACCAAAGGACAAGCGGAATTACTCGGTTCGCGACTCAAAGAATGGAATCTTTTAGCGCCCAATACTCCGATATCTAAATTTCGTCATAGACACAGAGAACTTGTTCAATACTTTGAGATGGATGATGGCATTTGCTATTGCAAAGATGTAAACGGTCTAATGGTGCACCTCGGTCGTGAGCACATAGTCAACGAATGGCGACTTTTCATCGATTCTTCCAAGACTAGTCTAAAAGCCGTGTTATTGCATAACGGAAATTTATTTTCATCAATTCCAGTCGCCTACTCTGTTCATATGAAAGAAACTTATGACAATATGGCTATACTTTTGGCAAAAATAAAGTACAATGACTACCAATGGCGGATTTGTGGAGACCTAAAGGTCATTGCAATTCTCACGGGCATGCAGACTGGGTATACTAAATTTTGTTGCTTCCTATGTGAATGGGACAGCCGCAACAGACAGGAACATTATGCAAGAAAGGTGTGGTCTATCAGGGATCGTATGCAGCTCTGGCATAAAAATGTAATACATGAGCCATTAGTTAACAAAGACGGCATCATTTTACCACCGTTACATATAAAGTTGGGGCTCATGAAGAATTTCGTAAAAGCGTTAGATAAAACGAGCAAAGCTTTCACTTATCTTCGAGAAAAGTTTCCGCAAGTTAGCGATGCAAAGATAAAGGAAGGTATCTTTGTAGGACCTCAGATTAGGAAAGTTATTGCAGACAAACAATTCGAGAACTTGTTACATGGTAGTGAACTTCGCGCATGGATGGCATTCAAATCGATCGTCGATAACTTTCTGTGAAATCACAAATCTGTCGACTATGTGCATATTGTTAAGCAGTGCATAGATGCATACAGAATTATGGGCTGTAACATGTCCCTCAAAATCCATTTGCTTGATTCGCATCTTGACTTTTTCCCTGACAAACTTGGCGAAGTCAGCGATGAACATGGAGAACGATTCCATCAAGATATCGCCGTAATGGAATCACGCTATCAAGGACGGTGGAGTGTGACCATGCTTGCCGATTATTGTTGGATGCTTCATCGCGATGTACCACATGCCATTCACCGACGAAAGTCGACTGCAAAGAAATTCAAGCCTACATAACTGTTACACTTCTTGTATGAATGATGTTATAATACTTTATGCCTTGTTAAAAAACTTCAATTGCGTATTTCTAGAGATCCCGACCTGATAGAGAAAAACGGTTTGCAGATTTAAAAACAGCGCATTAAAATTGACCAGAAAAACATAGAAATGTTAGAGAAAGAAAAAAAAAGTTTATTTTTGTTAGTCAGTGTAATCATTACTTACAAAACAAAAAAACATTATAACAACTAAAAACAGAAAGGGAAAATACGTAATACTTTGGTTTTAGTGTTTTCTAATAAAAGATTAGGCGGCAGGTGCGATGCTGACCACATCACCCCTAGTGTGCCGTATGGTCAAGAAAATATGGACCTAATACCATATTCCCAATATGCCTCACTGGGCATGTAATGAGATCCTTTACCTACCTTTTTTTAATAAAAGGTTTAAATTGCGGGCTTTCGCGTCGTCCACGAATGACGTCACGCACATTTTGCCCTTTTTATGGCCCCCCACCCCCTTCTCCCAACCTTTCCCTGTCACATTTTGTTATGACAACCAAACTTCAGAGAAAGGGTAGTTTTAGAAAGGTAGTAAACCTTTACAAAAGAATTACTAATGGCAGTAGAATAGATAGGTCGATAGTATTCTTATCTAGGAACAGCTGGAGGACGAAGGAAGGCAATTGCTAAAAAGCTGAGCTATTCCCGTTATTTTGCAAGGTTTTGTATCCTCGCCGCGCTTCTCCAGTTTTAACATAATTATATCAGTAATGACAATTGGCTCATATACGATTGGCCCCCAGCTGAAGGGAATTCAGAAAAATATATATAATCTATGTGTATGTGAGCTGAGTTGGTAAGGGTGCAAATATAAACTGTAACTCAACCAAAAATTATAAACTTCAACTCTGTATACACACACACACACACACACACACACACACACACACGCACACACACACACACACACACACACACACATATATATATATATATATATATATATATATATATATATATATATATATATATATATATATATATATATATATATATATATATATATATATATATATATATATATATATATATATATATATACGAGGGGCGTTCAGAAAGTAATGCACCACATCGTTTTTCTCAGGAGCTGTTTATCCAAAAAGCATGAAATTTATATACAATATACATAGATATGTCATGTAAACATCGGTATTATTCAACATAATCCCCATCAACTTGTACGGCTTTATGCCAGCGCGAAACAAGTGCATGTATTCCTAGCCCGTATGTCGTGGTTGAGTTAAAGTGGTAGAGTATTTGTCGAGTTGGACAATAGTAGTGAAATCGACAAGGGATAGTGGACTGACAGGGTTATAGATTACACACACAGAAAGGTGTAAATAGAAGAGGACTTGAGACAACCTGGAAGAAGATTTATCAAAAATGATCTCTCTCTCCAAGCCTCAACTCACTTTTACTGTCTAAGCATCTCCTGCTCTCACTCTTTTCTCTTATCATACATAGAGATTCTAGTAAAGAGCTAAAAATGTAAATATGGATGAAAGGGTCGGGAACAGCGCGTTAATAAATGAGTAAATTTTATTAAAATGAAGACAAGCATGAAAATAATGCATCTCATCATAACATCATAAATGACATCAAAACATCATCAGCAATCTCAATAATCATCAATAGTTATCAAAATCATCAATAGTCATCAAATACGCAAAATACACCAACAAACACACACTCAGACCACCGACATGAACCTGTAGAACACAGAGAGATCAATAATCGAGTGGCAGTCCTTCCGTTTTCGGGGACCAGATGAAATAGTCCAGACAGTGTCTTATATGTAGATCCTTCGTGAGGGACTAAGCCTACAAAACTGTCCTTGTTGGTACTAAACGTTGGTGACTCTCCCCTACTGGCGCGAGTTGGGCTGGAAGACTCTATTTACCTCCTGTTTACCAAAATGAATGAACTGCGTGTCAGTCCTTCCGCTTTCGGGGACCAGATGAAATAGTCCAGACAGTGTCTTACATGTAGATCCTTCGTGAGGGACTAAGCCTACAAAACTGTCCTTGTTGGTACTATCATTGGTGACTCCCCCCTACTGGCGCGAGGTGGGCTGGAAGACGCTGTTTATCTCCTGCTGACCAAATAAACAAACTGAACGGCAGCCTATCCGCTTTAGTGGGACCCAATTGTACTAGCTCCAGGAAAGAGTCTTACGTGCAGATGTCCTTCAAAGCGATAGGATAAACTGCATACCTTCCCTTGATGGTGCTGACCTTGGTGACCTCTTATCGCGTGAGTGGGCTGGAACCCTGTCTATCTTTGGCTGGCTGCTCCTAAGTGCGAGGTTCTACATAATCCAGAAATAACCATAGGACGAAGTCACTTGAGGACAACTGATCCCAAGGCGCTCTTATACGGCGCTAGAATTTGCTTTAAATCCGGTTTTAGGCTGGCTTGACTGTGGTTTCGCGGAGTGCCCCGTTTAGGCATACAGAGACTGGTGAATTGAATTCTGCTATAGACATGCTGGGCTGTTTTGAGATTTTGGAAGCCGCAATGCCCTGGCTGGTAATCCAATAGGCGAGTAGGGAACTACTACTGCAATAGACGTTTTCAGATTGTTGTGTTGGCTCATTCACAATGCGTGAGCTGAACTCCCGTGAGAGGGAAATGGCGTTGACAAAGGGTTGTTGTTTCAGGTATGGCTGTGACACTCGTGGGGCTAGATATCCTCAGAATCCCTCTGGTACGAAGAGACGGTGACATTCTTCGTCTGACTGGAAACTAGATTAGCAATTCGGTATCCCCTGAAACTGAGACCAAAAAGAGACACCCTTTTACATCAAGCAAATAATAAATCACACTAACTTTATACAGAAAGTTTCGCTCCACTATGGGATTAAATTTATTGTAGTTATTGCTATGATAGTTTAGGGCTGTCTTTAACCATGTCTCCTGTTCCTTAAAAATATCAATTATCAACACGCACCCGCATAGGTTTAATATCTATTGTACATCCATGTACCTGTCAGTAACATGTTCTAACAGCAAAATCTACTCCTCTTCTCCAAAATAAACATACAGCTGAATGGTTATGTTATTCATCTTACAACATTAAATGAATTTACATAAGCAGATTACAGCATGTGACATTACACAAATAAATCGTATGTCCCCTTGGGGAAATATATTAATATTCCACAAAATGAGTACAAAGAAAATGCAATGTTCCTGCTATAATACAGTTGTGACTGAGTCATAAGGTAAAATGTTTTCTATGGCTGGTGGCTGCTCCTGTGAAAGTTATGGCTAGAGTCTAGCTACACAAGTAAGCATAAAATGATTCTCCCCAGCCACTAAAAATATCTATCAACAAGGAATAAGCGACTATCTCCTATACTTCAGTGTTTAAGTGAATAATCCACCTCTGACGTTATCTTACAGAAATGACAGTTAATGCCTATTCTTAACCCATGATAAGCATCTGTGGACTTATTCTACGCCTAGTGAGTGTTTGTTTTTTTAAGTCTATCATTTAACCCATTATAAACCAAAAACAGCTTAAACACCACTTAATTAAGGCTGAATACGGCACAACACTATCACTGAAGTAAATTACTGGGAGAAGTCCTCATATTCCTATCAGATATATATATATAAAACTCTGTAACATTAATATATCATATTATAAGATATGTCAACTCACCCCGAAAATGACTAGAGACAGGCCTTAACATTTTAGTTCTGTTAAAGTCTGCCTAATTCTCATGATGGTCCATCTCGGGCCAGGAATATTCTACGAGTGTGTTTGACGTAGTAAAATTTCAAATCTTATAGCTTACAAACCATTCTACCCGGGACACCTGCATAGCCTGATTCTACAGATGTATCGGCGTAATGCGTAATACCGGGTAAGACAAAGGTTTCAGAAGCAACAACTTTGCGAAAATTCCCCCAGAGAGACAATCATAATATTATGTGCTCTTTGCTCATCTAAGGGCAAACAACCCACAAACTGACCGCGATTGTTATCTTCCCCTAAAACAGATCAAACTCGTTACCCAGGCCTCAAAGGGTACTAACCGCTCGTGGCTAACACTTTAAGCGTAACAGACGTTCTTCTGATCAGGCCAGGTGTGCTGACGTAACATTATCGTTCGCTGACCGCTGCAGGCTCGAACGTAAACAACCTCAGGTGGGGTTTGAGAAGAAGAAAACAATTGGGCCACACAGGTAGCAAAGCAAAAAAAGAACAAAATGTCTAGGAAAACAGAACATTAAAGAGTAATAACATTGAGACGAGATGGAAAAATAAATTAAGTCACTGTCTACGTGACACCGTACCAGATTTTGTCTTGATCATGTAGCCATTTCTTCGCTGCATGAATCACTCCTTCATCATCTTCAAACCTTGTCCCACGGAGTGCATCTTTAAGTGGACCAAATAGATGAAAATCAGAGGGTGCCAAATCGGGACTAAAGGGTGGATGGGGTAGTACAGTCCAACCCAATTTGGTGATTGCTTCCCGTGTTGCCAGACTTGTGTGAGGTCGCGCATTGTCGTGAAGGAGAAGCAGGTCTGCTGGATTCTTGTGCGGCCGAACTCTGCGAAAACGTTGATTGAGTTTTTTCAATGTCTTAATGTAAGCTTGCGAATTGATTGTCTCTCCTCTTGGCATAACGTCCACAAGAATCACACCTTCAATGTCCCAAAAGACAGTGATCATGACCTTTCCAGCTGAAGGAATTGTCTTGAATTTCTTTCTTCGTGGTGATTGCGGATGATGCCACTCCATTGACTGTCTTTTTGTCTCAGGTTTAAAATGATGTGCCCAGGTTTCATCACCTGTAACGATCTTAGCCAAAAAGTTCTCTCCATCAGCATTGAAACGCTCCAACAATTCAGAAGAAATTGCTTTCCTTTGCAATCGGTGGTCATTTGTGAGACTTCGAGGAACCCATCTTGCGCAAACCTTAGAAAATCCGAGAGTTTTTATAACTGCATTTGCACTACCAATGCTGACTGACAGCTGTAAGGCCAATTGTTGAGTAGTGATTCGCCTATCAATAAGAATAATGCCCTCAGCGCATTTCAACATTTCTGCGTTGGTGGGTGTGGCAGGACGTCCACAGCACGGCCGATCAAGCAGCTCCGTATCTCCACTTCCTGATTCTTTGATTCTCTAAACCCAGCGACTGACTGTACTCCTGTCGACTGCAAAACTTCCATACACATCACATAGACGCTTGTGAATGTTCACAACAGTTTCCTTCTCTGCAACAAGAAATTCTATCACAATTCGCTGCTTAAAACGCAAGCTGCTAACATGCTCCATTTCAACGGTTTAAGGCAGCCGTATTATTTTGCCGGTTGCAGTGCAATTTAGTGCACACAATTGGCACATGCCATATTTGAAGTGTGCAAAATTTCATTCTTCTATCTTCATTATTAGCTGAGAAAAATGATGTGGTGCATTACTTTCTGAACGCCCCTCGTATATATATGAAATATCTGGCATAACATGGTTACAAAATATCAGATTGGTATCAATAAGTTCATTTGGTAATTTACACGGGAATAGTAATAACTTTCTGGTCCACTTGTCTCAAGGATTTTTAAAAATATATCTTAAACTTTGGATTTGTATCCCGTAGGATTTTTTTTAGAGGAGAAGCAAAATTAGATGCGTCCAGCTTTTCCACTTAGCTCTTTCTTTATCTTTTCAATGAGATGCAGATCAAGCCTGACTTTAATGGCGCTGGGTCTCAGTGGAATCTTTGAATTGTCTCACACGTCAGGGGTCGAGGGGCATCAGGGAACATGTTTGCTTGAGCGTAGGTCTTTCAGCAATTATGTCGTGAAGGATTATCTTCCAAAATTGTCTTTCAGGAGTGGCTTCCAGAAATTACTACAAGAAACTAGGAAGAGATAAAAAAGGCTTCTCTCGTAAATCTTTGTCTCCCGATGTGAAGTCAAGGAGTTTTTCCCTCCCCTCTCTCTTTATCCCATTAGTGATATCCCGGTAAGGCAATTATTTAATAAACAAAAAAAATGAGGTCGCCGAGATAGATGAAAGCGATTGACAGAACATGACTGAATCGGAATATAAATAGACAGACATTCGCTCAATCTGAAATGCAGTTTGACATATAATAAATGTAAACATCCTTATATCATTTTCAATTTCCCTTTCTGTTCCCTATGGAGCATAGAACCATCACTGCCATTGGACCCCTGTTGGGAAGTCAGGACGAAGCAGTCGCCGGTTTTTACAGTCGTGGTTTACGTAGCAATTTATTTTGCATGATGAGGTTATCGACCTCATGCACAATCTTACGTAGATAAACATATTTATACATATCAATATACAAATGTTGCCTACCCCTTTCAGTGCAATTTGATATTCGAACTACCACATAATGTTGTCCAAGTGCTGAATCAATTTAAATCCAATCTTCCACAATTATAGGCTACTGATAATTTGTTTGATCTACAAAATTCTAGCTCTATGATAAAGTGGGAGATTATCTGTGACAGTTCATCGGCATTCTAAGTTTTATACCTTTTAATAGGAAAATAATATTTCTTAAGCTTTACACTTTTGATCATAGAAACTAATAACTTCTTTTAGGTTGGATTCACTTTCTCGCCTGACGTGTATAGAAATTACAGACTCTTATAATGTGTGGGATTTTATCCATAATTTCGCCCATGCTTCTTGCCTCTTCCAGTTTGTGGGTTAAGTCTTCTAATCTAGTGGAAGTTATGCAAGAGACAGTTAAAAAAAAATTGTAAGTAAAATAGTGTTTAATTAATCAGGCTTTTACACACACCGCATTGGTGTTTACATTTTGCAAAATTTATTTAAAATATCGTTCATTTTGGCTTCATTTAATTTCAAACGATAAAAAATAAGTTAGATATAAAGTAAACTCATCAATAACTTCAATTCTTACACCTGTTAAAGTTTAATAAAATAAGGTTCATCTTGAGAGCTAATCCAAGAAAATTCAAGAGTTTAAAAACTGAAGTCATTATCAGTGAATTACTTCTCTTCGTTATTATGGATCCCGTTACACGCCAATTGAGGTATATTGGGAATATAGTGTTAGGCCGATATTTTCTTGACCATCGGCACACTAGGGGTGATGTGGTCAGCATCACGCCGGCCGCCTTAACCTTCCCAGAAGTTGCTATGGTACCCAATTGGGGCTGGGTCGACAAGGATAATCAATTCTTTGCATACCTAGCTTGGCCAGAGACTCATCTACTATCATCTTTCCTTAGATCTATTCCAACCAACGGGTTTATGTAGGAGTTTTCAATTTCATTTTACAAAGTCTATGATGACCCAGACACAATCGCCACACATGTTGTAATTCTAGATCGGGAAATCTTAGATCAGGGTTTCTAAAAACTGTTGTTCACGGAACCCTCGGGAGTCCATAAGTGGATTCTTTTGGTCCTAGGTTAAAACTGAATAGGAATTAAAACGTAATATTTAATGTGATTATTTAATATTGAATTTTACTCGGGGATTTATCGTTGTTTTCTTGCATTTAATAGAAATTTTTTTTTTTTTGGTTTTAATTATTTTTACATTTCAGTATGACTACACGTAAGCGTTATGTTTTGCCTTAGTAATACAATGTATTATCTGTACGTAACATTGTAAGTTATGTACATTTTTAAAACGCGGGAATCGGTAGCCTTCCCCGGAAAATCAAATGGGGTCCATTGCACAGAATACGTTATGAACCCTCTGTACTAGAGCTTCCTTATTTCTATGTTCATTATCATGGATGAATGTGTTTATTATTGTAGTTTATGCGCATTCTTAAAATCTGCTTATGGTGCATTTATGAGCACTTCAAACCACCTGTTGCGAACTTTAACATTTAGCCTATTCAATGCGATCTGTGTGATATGGCAGACCATTCGAGTCAGTTTTAAACGTGTAAACAGATAAATAGCAGACACTCGAAAGAAAGCAAGCAAGAAAAAAAGAAAGAAAGAAAGAGGCAAACAAAGAAAGAAGCCAAGAAAGGAACCAAGAAAGAAAGAACATAAGACTGACAGAAAGACAGAAAGAGAAAGAAAGAAAGAACATAAGACTGACAGAAAGACAGAAAGAGAAAGAAAGAAAGAACATAAGACTGACAGAAAGACAGAAATAGAAAGAAAGAAAGAACATAAGACTGACAGAAAAACAGAAAGAGAAAGAAAGAAAGAACCAATCAAGAAAGAAAGAAACAAACAAACAAACAAACAAAGAAACAGAGAAAGAAAGAAAGAAAGAAACAAACAAACAAACAAAAGAAGAAACAAAGAAAGGTACAAAGTAAGAAACAAAGAACTTGGAAATAAACATAAAATCAGAAGGACATGAAAAAGAAAGAAAGACAGAAAGAACAAAGAAAAAAAAAACACGAAAGAATCAAAGAAACAACGACACAAAGAAACAAGAAGGGCTCTAGGCAATACAAAAGTAATAGAAGTGCTGGCTCAAAGAGGAGTTAAACCAGGGACTAACCGAACGTCGCCTTTGCCTCGTAGCAAGAGTGAATATTGAAACACAAGCCATTCATTGTGAATGTTGGCATTACTAGCGCGCCCTTTGTAAGGTCTCCGGGGTTTCTGATAAGACAAAGAAGATTAGAACTGCTGCTTTCCCAAGCATGTCGTAAAAGGCGACTACTATGAAGTTGTGCATTAGGCTGGCAACTTTATGGTGTAAAGCAAATTGCTACAGGACCTACCGAAGCTTGCACAAGAATGTTTTGGTGCAGGATTCTTACAGTGGGGCCAAGTTGCTGTGCTAGTTCCTTGCTCTGTGTGGGCAGGACAGGAGAATCAATACATATACAATCTCAGCTTTTTCTGTCAGTAACGCTAAGGGATGCAACTTTGGTTGAAAGTTAGACAGTAATTGTATTGTTTCCCTTATATGTACTCTTCCGAAAATAGTAACACTTACCAAAGAAGAATGCGCAAATGACGGTGTGCACAAAAATATATTTATAGAATGTGTGATCCCGTATACACACATTGGGAGCGTCGATCCTTCTACGTAGTTCGTGTACTGTGGTGATGCACAGTGGTTTTTTTTTTAAATTACTTGTCAATAAATAAAATTGCCGTTAGGTATTCGTGCTTTTGAATGTAATTCCAGTCTTATGACGGACTTTTACACTAGTCTTATATATAAAATCCCAGCTTTTTCTGTCAGTGCTTAACGCTAAGGGATGCAACTGTGGTTGAAAGTTAGATAATAATTGCACAGTTTCCCTTATATGTACTCTCCCGAAAATAGTAACACTCGACAAAGAAGTGCCCAAGTGTTGGTGTGCACGCGCCAATAAAATCTGACTGAACGGTTTGCGATAACCATCAACAAATCTCAGTGGCAAACATTTGAACTTGTTGGAATTTTTTTGAACGAGCCAGTCTTCTCTCATGGACAGCAGTACGCCGCACTCTCTCGATCGAGAAATCCCAACAATGTAAAAGTACAAATTAAAACAACAGAAAATCAGGGTGCTCTTCTAATGGACAATCGGATGTTCACAATTAACATTGTTTTTTCCAAAAGTATCTGAATAATTAAAATTGCAGTTAGGTGTTGGTGCTTTTGAACTTAATTCCCGTCTTATGAGGGCTTTGACAACTAGTGAGATAAGAATTAACTAGTGCGGTGTTTGATCTCGAACACAAGTCTTATTCTTTGTCGTTCTCCCTTAAATAACCACATATATTTTCAAAGTTGTCGTCAAATCTTTCATAACGAGTCTAAAGTCAAGTCTCAAGTCTCTTAGTACAAGTCTCAAAGTCGAGTCGCAAGTCCCTAACACTGGCTTTCAAATCGAGTCCCGTGTCAAAACTCATTTTTGATCTAACACTGTTTGCAGTCACAATCGCGTTTTATCGAACAGTCACATCGATCGCTACAAATAATCATGAAAATTAATAACAGATATTTTTAGTACTTTTACAGTTTTTTTTTTTAAACTGACCTTTTATTCAATAAAAGTTATTTTTCAGCATTACTTACTTACTTACTTAGTCGTTCCCCTTCTGCCGTGAGGTGTAGAGGTTTGGAAGAGAGAGCGCCAGACTATCCTATCGGCTGTCTTCCTCCTGGCCTGGTTCCATTCTAGTCCTCGGTCCTTCACAGATTGTCTAATGTTGTCCTCCCAGCGGACTCTGGGTCGTCCTGGGGGTCTGGATCCCTGGATCTTTGTTACCAATGCTTGTCGTGGTAGCCGATCTTCTCCCATTCTGCAGACATGGCCAAACCGTCTTAGTTGGGACTGTTCTACTTGGGTCTGCAGGGGGTGGGATTTTAGGCCTTGACGTATCGTCTGGTTGCGGATCATGTCTCTTCTTGTTACTTCAACCACCTTCCTCGGATACCTCATTTCTAAGGTTTGGATCTGGCTTTTGTGGGTTGTAGTCATTGCCCATGACTCGCATCCATATGTCAAGACTGGGACATAGGTGGAATGGTATACAGCCATCTTCGTTTTCTTACTAACCTCTCTCTTGCTGAGGAATCCTCGATTTATGGCCTGAAAAAGTCTCCCAGCTGCTGCTTTTCGAGTGGCCAACTCTTTTTTGATGCCTCCTTTTCGGTCTATAATAGCTCCGAGATATTTAAAGTGGTCGACCTGCTCTAGGACCTGTTCTCCCAGCTTAATCTGATGTCTTCTTTCTTCTCGTGATATCACCATGGATTTTGTTTTAGAGTTGCTTATGACCATCCCTCTCTTCTCCAGCTCTTCCTTCCAGACTTGCAGGTTGGATTGGAGATGTGCCTCTGATTTAGCAATCAGGGAAACATCATCAGCAAATGCCAGCTCTGAAATACAGACCTGTCTCATTTTCCAGTACTCCACTGAATACTTTCTTGTTCTCTCCTTACATGCCTTGATGACATCGTCCATGAGGAGTATGAAAAGATAAGGTGACAGGATATCACCGTGTCTTACACCAGTGGTGGTCCTGAACTCTTCTGACTTATGGTTTGCTGTCCTCACATAATTTCTGCAAGACTTGTAGAAGCTCTGTATAGCATGAATCAGAGGTGCTGGAATGATCTTCCTTGCCAAACAGTCCCAAAGTTTGCTCCAGGGGACCCTGTCAAACACCTTTTCCAGATCTTTGAAACAAAGATGGATCTCATTCTTATACTCAAGGGCCTTTTCACTCAGCTGTCTGAGTGTTGTGGTGAAGTGGGATGTTATAAATACTTATAGGGAACTTAGTGTACTGACTGAGATCAGCTGTGAAGGTATCTATATCTATTAAGAGTAGTGTATTATAGATAACCTTACTTGCTACCACATATCTATATATCTCAGTCAGAATTATTCTGGAATAGTGTGATGCTACGTTATGTGTCTAGGGTATGAGTATGGTGAAGTGTAAGTCACAACAACAGACAGATAAACAATTTAATTTAATCCACTACTCTTGACAACACTGTGACACTCACATACATATAACACTCTACAAAGATATCTTAAAAAAGTCACTGATAAACTTTCAAATAACAATATGTATTCATTACTGGCATGAATGAATATGTGTCCTGATTCAACTACAAGGGAATCAGGAATCACAATCAATTTAAATTACAAGTTATGTACAGAATGTATTTAATATGAATATTGTAGTGACATATATTATTACAAATGTTCTATGTGTGTCAGTTGTGTAGTAGTAAAATGAGGTAATACTGGTTTTGTTTTGTTCAAGCTCTGTTGGTATTTGTCATCATGACTTCAATAGTTTGTCTTTAGGGACCAGTATTGGAGATGTTCACAGTTCCTGATTTTAAGACAAGTAAATTCCCCTCTTAATGTTAATTTTAAAAAAGTCAGTTCAAGATGAGGGGACATAATGTTGAGCTCAGCTGGCCAAGTTAGCTTATCTGGCGTGATGGCGGCAGGAAAGGACTCCTCTGCTCGAATTCTCCTCTGGGCTCTGGAGACACCTCACTGATAGCTAAAAAGACCAAGGAGTATGCTGTCCGACTCTGGATTCAGCAAAGCTCTGACTAGGTGCTGCTCAGTACCATCAAGACCACTGTCCCTGAAATCAAGAAGGATGTACCTTCTACTTCATAACTAATTTATATTTTTTTTTTACACTGATCACAATACATCACAAACATTGCGTTCAGAGCGTTAGGCCAACAGTCAGCTTCATCTGAAATACTTTATACCAGCATTACCATCCTTAATGGTCACTACGCCTCTGCACTTCCAGCATTATTTCTTTCTAGTCAATCATCCAGGTGTCAGTGTACTGTTTGGCCATTCCATGCCGTTTTACTTCTCTCCGACACCCTCTGTTCAGGCTGGAGCATTACAGGCTTTACCTCACGTTGCCACTGAACTACACATATATATACAGGCATAAATCAACAATTCACATTCAATTTTCATTAAAAGATATTGAATGGTTCAAGCTTACCACAATTCATACGAATAACACAGATACGTTGATTAGCAATGAATTCTGGCACAAACTGGCACAAATTTCCATCTGCCTATGTTCCAGGCTTTTATTGAGCAAAATATATGCTGGCTTCAACGCACTGATGCTTTATCAAGCTATTTTAAACAAGTGGTTTCGAACTAACGCTCCCAAGTGTGTATATCAGCGAGTCTGACCAATGAGCCCCGTTTCGACAAGTGTTTGAAAAAATGTTACCTTTCCCCGTTTCCCCTAACAACCAAGATAGTATTTATAGCCCGACCAATCGTGGTTAGGCTTTCATTTGTTGCGCTCCAATCAATTTGGAGTTTACATGGTAGGCTATTTCTGTAACGTAAATTTTTTTCAAACACGTTAAAAAAAAATCTTATGAGCAGAAATGATTTTATGCTGTCAGGCACCCCCAATATTTTATTTTGGGTATAATTTATTAATTCCTGGACTATTTGCGTAACGTTTTACATATTATTTGTCAGCAAGCCCTAAGGAACCCAAAAATACAAATTTAAAGGAGCTACGTGGCTGCGTTCAAAATATGCAATTTCTTTACCTCCTGTTTCGAAGATGTGCTGTCTGGGTACTGTTATGTTCTCAACCGTAAACCCATCTAATGTTTCTTTTTCTAATAAGAGTTTTTTATGATTTATAAACCTAACTCTGGGAAAGGGTAGTGTATTTTATCACTGTCCGTCTGAAAAAAAATTAGTGCATGTAGACTTACACGCGTGATAGTAGTAATTGTGTATCGCGCGACGCGTGTTTAATGTTCGGCTTTCTGCCTCTCCCTTCTCGCTATCCTTTTGTCCATCTGTTCGTTCGTTTTGGTAACGTAATATAATTAATGTTAGGATTAATTTAGGTCATTACGCAGTCTGCCTCTTAATGTTTTTCCAAGAAATACAGCACACGTTTCATTGAAGAAAGCGGGTATAATACAGTAAGCTTTTACTATCAACGTGAAAGCGTTACAATTTGCAGACGAAGCAGAAAACAAGGGGGATTTCGAGTACATTCCTTGTGACAGCACTGTCATTTTACCATTGCTCTTCTCTTTATTAATTTTATTTGTTAGGCTTCATATTTACCTAATAATTTATATATGTGGATTAGAATATTTCATGACACCTCCCCTCTTAAAACAGACATTATATGTCAGTCCTTTATTCTATATACACATAGAGAAATTTATTATTATTTCTGGGGTTTACGGTGATTCTCATCACACGGATGGCGGCTTAAAAAATCCGCTCCCAGATTGGTTTTTCCAGATATATATTCAATGCTAAAATTATATGGAGCCAGAAGCAAAGACCATCGGAGTAACCTAGAGTTCTCATGCTTAGCCTGTGCTAAAAACGATAAAGGTTTGTGGTCAGTTTGCAACTTAAATGCCTTCCCATATAGATAAATATTGAATTTCTTTATTGCCCATATTACTGCAAGACATTCTTTTTCGCTAGTTGAGTAGTTGATTTCAGCTTTATTCAACTTTCTGCTAGCATATGCCACTGGGCTTAATTCCCCATCCAATGCATCTGATTTCTGTAGTAGAGTTGCACCTAACCCAATATTACTTGCATCCGTCCTTACTATGAATTCTTGACTTAAGTCAGGTAATTTCAAAATGGGTTTACTTGTGAGCTTTTCCTTCAATTCTTGGTAAGTCATTTCACATTGTGGTGTCCATGTAATGCGATCTGGAAGTCCTTTACGTGTCAATTCCGTTAAAGGTGCACATATGGAATTAAAGTTTTTGATATACTTCTGGTAGAAACCACATAATGAGACAAAGGATCTCACGTCCTTCTTGGTTTGTGGTCTCGGGGCTTTCTGTAGTTTCTCTAAGTTCTTTGGGTCAGGGGTCATGTTTCCCTGATAAACTGTGTGTCCCAAAAATTCCAATTCTTTACATCCAACGCAACATTTGGTTGGTCGGGCTGTTAAATTTGCCTCCCTAAGTCGATCAAACAGCATGTTCAGAGAGTCAATGTGTTCCTCAAATGTTTCTGTTGCTATAAGGATATCATCCATAAAATTTGTTATACAGGGATTATTCAGAGGATCCAATAATTTTCTCATCATTCTAGAGAAGACACTAGGCGCATTCTTCAATCCAAATGGCAATCTATTAAACTCATAGTGTCCTTCTGAGGTACTAAAAGCTAGGTATGGTCTAACCTCAGGCTTTACTGGAATCTGATAGTATCCTTTACTCAGATCCACTTTTGAGAAATATTTAGCTTTATTTAGCCTGGCAAACAGCTGATTTGTATCCGGCAATGGATCCACCTGTCCTTCTGTAATAGCATTCAGTCTCCTGTAATCTATACAGAGTCTATGTTCTCCAGAGGGCTTCCTTAAGAGTACAACACCGGAACTATACGAAGACTCACTGTGCGAAATAATTCCTTCCTTCAACAGATAGTCTATCTCTTCCTTCAAAGCTTTTTCCTTAGCAAACGGAATCGAATATGGTTTCATACAGACAGGTGTGGAGTCTATGAGTTTCATATCATATTCCAATAGGTTTGTATGCCCTGGTCGGTCTGTTAACACCTCTGCATGATTATTTAGAACCTGTTGCACTCTCTCTTTCTGAGTTTTCGTTAAATGTGTACTGATTTTCACCTGTGCTGCTGTCTCACAGGGGTGTAATGGATATTCAAATGATGAAAGTGGTTCCTTTTTCATCTCCATGGCGATGGACAAGGTCAACAAGTGTGTCTCTTCCTGATGTTCTCTTTCCAAATATTTCTTCAGGAGATTCACATGATAGATTTTTTCTTTCCCCTTCTTATCTATCTTATAATTTGTTCTAGACACCTTCTCTAGAACTGTATATGGACCCTGCCATCCAATTTGTAACTTATTCTGACTCCCAGGCAAAAGAAGCAGTACTTTCTCTCCCACAGCCAAATTTCTGTCTTTCGCCTTCCTGTTATAATAGGCAGCATGTTTCTTCCTGGCTTGTTTCAAATTTTCATTGGCAAGTTTCCAGCCAGTTTTTAACCGAGTGGTCAGCTCATTCACATATTGGTATGAAGATGTAATGTTTTCCTCTGCCTTTTCATCAGTCCACGTTCTTAACAAAGCTACATATGGACCTTTAATTGTGTGGACCTATTTGTCCATGCACCGGTATGGTCTCTTCCACTCGAAGCTTTATAGTGATGATTTTTCCTCCCAGAATATCATTCACAAAACGACCGCTACCAATTTTTCTTTTGGGGCTTTCTCCCCACTTAAAATTCTTGATGAGAGATTTCCTCTCTACATCCTCTTCCTCCAGTTTGTTTAAGTCCGATTGAGGGATTTTCGGCTTATCCTGGGGTAAGACATCCTTTTGCACTCTCCGCATAGTGGCCATTGTAAAACAGTTAAGTGAAGCTTGTCCGTGAAAAGGGGCTTCCCATTCCATTTGGTCCACTTTATCAAATCTATTTTTTTTTTTATTATCAGGCCTAATTTTGCCCCGTGGCGTGTCCAGGTCCTGATCCATGTTCCCACTTGTGGGTGTTCCCTCATGTGCTATGCTACACCTTTCTACAAAATTCTCAATGTCCCATCTTGCTTTGGGCCAATAATAATTGTGAGCCACCTTTTGAATGATGGTACCTATTTTCTCATGGTCCCCATCTGGTTTCACATGTAGGCTCCTTATTAATTCTGTCCTATATCTTTTTGGAAGAACCAGCTGTCCGTGACCATTGGATCTAGCTCCAGTCTTCCTATACATCAACTTGTTTTTCATGTAAAAATCTCCCTTGCCTGGAGTTGTATGACAAGTTGACAATTTTCTGAAACAAGGCTTGAGTGTTTTATCCCCAGCCTGTGCCTTCCTCATCTCTTCTGGAGTGGTATCTAACATAATATCCTCCTCCTGTCTTGAGGTCGACCTGACCTGAAGGGTTGCCATATACACAGGTTTCCTTCTGCAACGGTCAGTGTCATGATTGTCCATCTGACAATTCTTACACCACCTTTTTCCTTGGTTGAAAGATTTTCTTTCATTATATTTCCTTTCATCGAATTGTGGGAATTTATTTTTATTGTCATACCGTGGCCTATCAAATTGGTGCTTACCTTTATTTTGATCCCTAGGATCAAATTTATTAAAGTTCTGTGGTGCCCTGAAGTTATCCACCTGTTTCTTTTTATTACCTGTTACCTCTGCTTGAGCTGCTTGATACCTTTCAGCAACATTTAGCAACTCACCCAGCCTCTCTGCACCTTGTTCCATGAGAAACTTTCTCAGGTCTGGAGCCATGGACTCTCTTAGTTGCTCTATAAGGACCATTTCCTTAAGATCTTGGGTTTTCCCCAGAGAAGTCCATTTCTCCAAGTATGTCTCGATTCGTGCAGAGAACTGGTGATAGGTTTCACCTGACAGTAGTTTAGCATTCCTAAATTTTTTCCTGTAAAACTCTGCATTCTTTTCATACCTTAACAAAAGAGCCTGCTTTAGCATGTCATAATTTTCCTGATCACCTCTGCTCATTTTTGCAAAAACTTCATAAGCTGCCCCACGAAGTCCCTGAGATAACTTTAAGCTCCACCTTTCTCTCTCTCTAACCCATACGTGGTAGCTAATAGTTCATACCTATTTATATAGCTCTCAATATCATCGTCTTTCTCAACAAAATGATCTAAATGAAAGTTCATAGCTGAGGTTGAGGCTCCCTGAGTAACCGTAGCATCAGAGGCAAAGGGACTGGCACCATTTTCAGGAGCATGGCCTTGAAACTCAAACTCCCTTAGTCGTAACTCATGTTCCCTTTGTAATCTCTTCTCCTCCTTTTCTGCTTCCCTCTCTGCAGCTAATCTCTTCTCTTCTCTTTCTGCAGCTAATTTCTTCTCTTCTCTTTCTGCAGCTAATTTCTTCTCTTCTCTTTCTGCAGCTAATTTCTTCTCTTCTCTTTCTGCAGCTAATTTCTTCTCTTCCCTTTCTGCAGCTTCTCTTCTTTCCTCTGCTTCCAATGCTTTAGCCTCTCCGTCAGCCTCAATCTGCAACCTCTTAGTCTCAGCCTCAGCTTCAAATTGTAACTTCTTAATTTCCCTTTCAGCCTCTAACCTTCTTTCGGCTTCTTTTTCTAATCTTCTTTCTTCGCGTTCAATAAATTTGTCACATTCCGTTGTGACATAGGCAACCATAACTTGCCCATCTAATCCTAACTCTTTTGCAGTCTGAACCGCAGCAGATCGAAATTTGGCCAGGTCCGCCATTGTCTATCAGGTAAATTTTTATAATGTCTACCCAACAATTCAATTTCTAACTATATATCTAATGGACAACACAGGCACCGTGAGCTCAACCTTATTTAATTCCACCCAAGGATACCTTTTAATTCTTATATTCCCTGAAGTGAATTACCCCCAATATTTTTAATAGTTAAAGATTCAAAATCCCAAGAGCGAGACCCCCAATATATGTGGTGAAGTGGGATGTTATAAATACTTATAGGGAACTTAGTGTACTGACTGAGATCAGCTGTGAAGGTATCTATATCTATTAAGAGTAGTGTATTATAGATAACCTTACTTGCTACCACATATCTATATATCTCAGTCAGAATTATTCTGGAATAGTGTGATGCTACGTTATGTGTCTAGGGTATGAGTATGGTGAAGTGTAAGTCACAACAACAGACAGATAAACAATTTAATTTAATCCACTACTCTTGACAACACTGTGACACTCACATACATATAACACTCTACAAAGATATCTTAAAAAAGTCACTGATAAACTTTCAAATAACAATATGTATTCATTACTGGCATGAATGAATATGTGTCCTGATTCAACTACAAGGGAACCAGGAATCACAATCAATTTAAATTACAAGTTATGTACAGAATGTATTTAATAATATGAATATTGTAGTGACATATATTATTACAAATGTTCTATGTGTGTCAGTTGTGTAGTAGTAAAATGAGGTAATACTGGTTTTGTTTTGTTCAAGCTCTGTTGGTATTTGTCATCATGACTTCAATAGTTTGTCTTTAGGGACCAGTATTGGAGATGTTCACAGTTCCTGATTTTAAGACAAGTAAATTCCCCTCTTAATGTTAATTTTAAAAAATCAGTTCAAGATGAGGGGACATAATGTTGAGCTCAGCTGGCCAAGTTAGCTTATCTGGCGTGATGGCGGCAGGAAAGGACTCCTCTGCTCGAATTCTCCTCTGGGCTCTGGAGACACCTCACTGATAGCTAAAAGGACCAAGGAGTATGCTGTCCGACACTGGATTCAGCAAAGCTCTGACTAGGTGCTGCTCAGTACCATCAAGACCACTGTCCCTGAAATCAAGAAGGATGTACCTTCTACTTCATAACTAATTTATATTTTCTTTTTTTACACTGATCACAATACATCACAAACATTGCGTTCAGAGCGTTAGGCCAACAGTCAGCTTCATCTGAAATACTTTATACCAGCATTACCATCCTTAATGGTCACTACGCCTCTGCACTTCCAGCATTATTTCTGTCTAATCAATCATCCAGGTGTCAGTGTACTATTTGGCCATTCCATGCCGTTTTACTTCTCTCCGACACCCTCTGTTCAGGCTGGAGCATTACAGGCTTTACCTCACGTTGGCCACTGAACTACACATATATATACAGGCATAAATCAACAATTCACATTCAATTTTCATTAAAAGATATTGAATGGTTCAAGCTTACCACAATTCATACGAATAACACAGATACGTTGATTAGCAATGAATTCTGGCACAAACTGGCACAAATTTCCATCTGCCTATGTTCCAGGCTTTTATTGAGCAAAATATATGCTGGCTTCAACGCACTGATGCTTTATCAAGCTATTTTAAACAAGTGGTTTCGAACTAACGCTCCCAAGTGTGTATATCAGCGAGTCTGACCAATGAGCCCCGTTTCGACAAGTGTTTGAAAAAATGTTACCTTTCCCCGTTTCCCCTAACAACCAAGATAGTATTTATAGCCCGACCAATCGTGGTTAGGCTTTCATTTGTTGCGCTCCAATCAATTTGGAGTTTACATGGTAGGCTATTTCTGTAACGTAAATTTTTTTCAAACACGTTAAAAAAAAATCTTATGAGCAGAAATGATTTTATGCTGTCAGGCACCCCCAATATTTTATTTTGGGTATAATTTATTAATTCCTGGACTATTTGCGTAACGTTTTACATATTATTTGTCAGCAAGCCCTAAGGAACCCAAAAATACAAATTTAAAGGAGCTACGTGGCTGCGTTCAAAATATGCAATTTCTTTTACCTCCTGTTTCGAAGATGTTCTGTCTGGGTACTGTTATGTTCTCAACCGTAAACCCATCTAATGTTATCTTTTCTAATAAGAGTTTTTTATGATTTATAAACCTAACTCTGGGAAAGGGTAGTGTATTTTATCACTGTCCGTCTGAAAAAGTTAGTGCTTGTAGACTTACACGCGTGATAGTAGTAATTGTGTATCGCGCGACGCGTGTTTAATGTTCGGCTTTCTGCCTCTCCCTTCTCGCTATCCTTTTGTCCATCTGTTCGTTCGTTTTGGTAACGTAATGTAGAAAAAGACATGAATGGAATTTAAAATTTAGGTCATTACGCAGTCTGCCTCTTAATGTTTTTCCAAGAAATACAGCACACGTTTCATTGAAGAAAGCGGGTATAATACAGTAAGCTTTTACTATCAACGTGAAAGCGTTACAATTTGCAGACGAAGCAGAAAACAAGGGGGATTTCGAGTACATTCCTTGTGACAGCACTGTCATTTTACCATTGCTCTTCTCTTTATTAATTTTATTTGTTAGGCTTCCTATTTACCTAATAATTTATATATGTGGATTAGAATATTTCATGACATAGGATCCTAAAGAGTAATAGGTCGCCTGATGCTCCGATGTACTTAAACATTTCTGCTGTTATCCACCATGCCCTGCAGCTTTGCCCATCTTGATTTTCTCCAGTGCTGCCTTCAGTTCTTCCATATTTATGTCATCTTCACCATCATTAGTTTTCTGTTCTGTCCTAGTGGTTATCATTTCTGATGCTTCACCATGCTCACCATCTAGCAGTTCTGAGAAATATTCTTTCCATCTTTCCATTACTTCCTTCGGGGCAGTAAGCAATTTGCATTGCTTGTCCTTTATAAATTTGAGAGGGCATTGTTTTTCCTTCCTAATGTTCTTTAGGGTCTTATAGAACAATTTCTGGTTTTCTTGCGCATCTTTTTCTAGCTTTTCTCCAAATTCTTCCCAGGACTTCTGTTTTGCTGCTAGCACCTTGATCTTTGCTTCTGTTCTGAGTGTCACATATTCTCTATATTTCTCCATTTGTCCTGTTGTGTTTTTAGCTCCTAAGTATTGTTTCCATGCCATTTTCTTCTCTCTTATTTTCTCTTTGACTTCCTCTGTCCGCCAAAGTGTCCTCTTTCTCTTGTTCCCAAGTCGGACTTCACCACATGCTTCTGCAGCAGCTGTCTTTATGATGTCCTTGAATTTAAGCCAGAGGGTTTCCAAGTCATCAGGTTGTTCTTCTGTGTTGCTCACCGCTGCAGCAATAAGCCCCTGATATCTGGTCTTAATTTCTGGCTCTCTCAGCTTGTAGGTCTTAATGCTCATTTCTCCCGTTCGTTTACTTAGTTTCTTGCGTGATGTTGGGCAGTTCCTAGGCTGAGCAACTCTTTCAGTTGTTCTTTTGATTGTAAGCAGGTAGTGATCACTTCCAATCTCTGGCCCCCTCCAGCCTCTAGCATCCCGGACATATTTGAATGAGCTCCTCCTAACAATGGCATTGTCGATCACTGACTTCTCATTCTTTGTTGGTTCAAAGGAGTCGCTTTCCATTATCATTGAGAGTATCTTCTCCATATCTTCCGATAACTCCATCCCATCTAGCATGGTCATTTCCAACTCTGGCATTGAAATCTCCGAGCATGATAATTTCATCTAGGCAGTCATCCACTGTCCTTTGAAGCAGCTCGAAGAATTCCTCCTTGACCTCTGCTCTCTCATCCTCATTTGGCCCATACACTATGACCAGGTTGACTATGGTTTCTTCTTCTGTTAGTCTTACAACCATAATGCGCTCCGAGACAAAGGTCCATCCCTTGATACTATCTTTTTGGTTTTTGGCCACAATGCAACCCACGCCCCATTTAGCTGTTTCAGATGTGGGTACACCACTGTAGAGCAGCGTGTTGCCATCGAGATCCATGACTCCTTGTCTTTTTTCTTTGTTTCCGTTATAGCTAGGATTTGTAGTTTTGTTTTCCTCATCTCTTCCACCAGCTCCTATTCTTTCCCATTTATACTTCTTGTGTTCCAAGTTCCATAAGTCGTAGTCCGTAGTCCGTTCCAGTTCGTCGCCTTTATAATCAGTCCGGTTTTCTCTCTTGTACTAGTAATCAAAAGTTTAAAGCAAACAGGTGATTGGCATGTTGTGCCTTTGCATGGTGGAGGGGCTGCCACCTTACGGCCTCCATGCAGGCCGCCCTCCTCCTTTTTCAGCAGGGCTTGGGACCGGCCTAGGCAGAGTTTATTTTTCAGCATTGCATTTTAGAAATATTATCTTCTCAATCATTCAATCATGCCTTCCACCCCCTTCTCCCCCCCCCCTCCCCGCCGCACACCAACCTACAACGGAATGGGTGGAATAATACACTTGATCAACACTAAATCTGACGCTTAAGTAAATTTACAACGAAATTAATATTAATGTTATTTGACCTCTTCTTTCTTCTTTGATCCTTAGCCGCCGACCGTCAAAGCAGTCAGTGGCCATCACGCCTAGTGGCGTCTTGTAGGGCAACAACAAATTGATTCCACTTTGCTCGGTCGGTGGCCATCCTTCGTACAGTGCCCCAACTCTGGTTCATTCTTTGCATCTCAGCCTCCACAGTCCTCCGCCAGGTTGTTTTTGGTCGGCCTCTCTTTCGTTTTCTTTCAGGGGTCCAAAGCATAGCTGTTCTTGTGATGGCATCGGGGTCTCTTCTGAGGAGATGACCAACCCAGTTCCAGCGTCTGCCAGCTATGATGGTGTGCATGTCCTCTTGCTTGCTACGAGTAAGCAGATCTTGGTTAGTGATGGTATTTGGCCAAAAGATTCGGTGAATTTTTCTTAGGCATGTTGTGTGAAAAAAGGACAATTTCGACATTTCCTTCTCTGTAACTCTCCAGCATTCCGCACCATAGAGAAGCACAGAAAGCACACAGCTCTGATATAATCTTAATTTTGTGCTTGTGCTGTATTGGGAGGACTTCCAGATGTTGTTTAGGCTAAAGAAGGCTGTTCTTGCCTTATTCATTCTGATGTTGATGTCTTTGCCTGCCCCGCCGTCTGGTGTTACTATGCTTCCTAGGTATGTGAAGGTATCTGTCTGTACCAATTGCTTATTCCTTACTGCTATGGGCTCAGGGTTGCTCAAAGTGAGCGTCATGACCTCAGACTTCTTTAAATTTTAGGTTGCTCTGCCCAACACTGCACGTAAAGTTTGCATAGAGGCTTTTTATGATTGACACTATGCAGCTTGGAATTCCATAAGCCCTCAGTATTTTCCATAAACTGTCCCTATGTATGCTGTCAAAAGCCTTTTCGAAATCAACGAAATTAATGTAAAGCTGTCTTTGCCATTCTGAGCACTGCTCTCTAATGTTCCTGAGAGTGAATATATGATCTATACATCTCCTGTTCTTTCTAAATCCTGCTTGTTCTTTCCTCAGTTTGTGATCTACTGCCTTTGAAATTCTCTGTATAATTATCCTGCCTAGTATTTTGCTGGGAACTGAGAGAAGAGTGATTCCTCTCCAATTATTGCAGTCTGCAAGATCTCCCTTCTTGGGCAATTTGACAATTACTCCTTTGTTCCACTCTGATGGTGTTGTCCCCGTTTTCCAGACTTGTGCAAATAGTGGTTCTAATAGTTCTGCTGCTAGCTCAGGGTCTGTCTTAAATAGCTCTGCATTTAAGTTATCATGGTCCGGAGCTTTGCCGTTCTTTAACCCTTTGATTGCTGTGATGATTTCTTCTTTTCGTGGAATGTCTGTATTCACATCTAGATCGTTTTCAGCCTCAGGAACATTCAGTTGTGTCTCTGGTGGTTCCTTGTTCAGAGTTTCTCTGAAGTGCTCTGCCCATCTTGTTTCTTGTCCCTCTGCTGTCGTGATGAGATTACCTTGCTTATCTCTTACTAATGTAATATTGTTTGCACCTCGTTTTCCGCTGATGAATTTAGTTATTTTGTATACTGTGCTTTGTTCATTTCTCAGTGCTGCCTCCTCTGCCTGTCTTGCAAGATCGTCTAGGAAATTCCTTTTGTTGGCTCGGGTTTGGCGTTTAACTTCCTTGTCCAGCTGACTGTACTGTTCGCTATATTGTTGCTTTAACCTGGGGGACTTCGCTTCTGTTTTCTTTCTTTTCATTTCCTTTCTCATCGTTATGGTGTTTAAAGTTTCTGGTGTTATCCAGTCTTGCTTCTTCCTTTCCTGGAATCCCAAGCATGATTTGCTGCTTTCTTTGTATATTGTTGAAATGGTGTTGAAATTCTGGTCTATATCATCAGTCAATGTCTTTTCCTGACTTTTGGCAAATTGATATCGTTTCTTTATGTCGGCCGCAAAAGCTTTTCTGGTAAGGGAGTCCTTCAATTTGCTGATGTCAAACCTTTTCTGTGTAGTTACAGTTGGTGCAGCCCTTCTTAGTTTCACTTTCAGTTTTGCTACTACTAAATGGTGATCACTTCCCACATCTGCACCTCTTCTTACCTTCACATCTTGTAATGCATGTCACCATCTACCGTTAACCATGATGTGATCTATCTGGTTTCTGTCCCAACCATTTGGTTATTTGACCTAACGGTCTTTTATATTTGGACATGAGCCCTAATATAACCGACTAGGTTGAACGAAACGCGCCTCTCTAGCAACAGTGGCCCAGTATGTCTGATAAGCTGACGTTATCAAAACCAAGGGTATTTTATATTTGTACATGTGCCCTAATATAACCGACTAGGTTGAACGGGACGTGCCTCGACAAAACGAGGCAAACTTTTTTTTTTTTTAAATAAGCTGAAGTAAAATGTGTTTGCACAATTCGAATTTTGTACACATCGTGATGTTTGGGTTATATCGCTTCAAACAAAAGCAATTTTTGTTTCTCCTTAATTAAGATTAAGAGTGAATTATGAATGAGGACCGCGAATCAGTTCACCAAAATTGGCAAGTCTATAGTCGAGTTGACTCGCTAATGGTTGAATCGCAAGCCGTCTTTACTCGAGTCGATATGTTTAATTCATTTTAACCCAGGCAGGTATCCGGTTTTACACAGGCCCCAAATTGGAGGCATTTTTTTTTCTCTTCAATTTATGTTTTAAAAACAGGCAGTAGATATTTATATTCATTCGGCAGATGCGTGTATTATGCATCAGATTTTAGGAAACTGGACGAAGAATATTGTATAACAATGTTGAGTTCTTATGTGATGTAATAATTGTTTGTTATGTCTTGCGATGTATAGAAACCATAACAAATTTTTTTTTTTTTAATGATCACAATTGTGCGCTTACATGTAAATATTTCAGGTCTACTTAATTCCTTGGCGGTAAAAGAAAAAACTAGGAATCGAAACGTATATCAAGTTGAAAATTAGTCCAAGAAGTTAGATCAAGAACAAATGACAATTCTAATTTTTATTATTGTTTTGTTGTTGTTGTTGTTGGTGAAAATACATTTTGCTGAACTGGATTCTTACTTATACAATCCTATCCCACGGAATTTAATTAATTTATTACTTAAAAACATCAAATTTGCTCAAATTCCTTCTCGGACTCGAAAATAGGTAATTATTGCTGTCAATATGGCTAAAATTCATTTAGAATTAATCTATTACGTTTGATCCGTTGACAGTTTATGACTTCAATGTATATGACTACGGTACTCGTAAACAAACTGCCTAATGACGTCATTAATTGATAAAATTATGCATAAACTAAGCACCAAAATACTGTACTTATTTCGCTACCAGTTCAAAACTTATGGTCTACAGAAAGTGTTTACATGATTTGAACAAGCTATGTCCGCTTATTTTTAATTTTTTGTTTAAATTCAGAACTCGTATCAAGCGGTCGCACCATGCGCTAATGGGTAGATCTATATGGTAACTTGGCGCACCGTACGGTTCGTGGGTAAATGAAGTCCGACTCGAGACCGAGTCGATTGACTCGAGACGACAACAATATCTAATTCTCTCATAAAGCTGGCAGGCCTCCATAAAACCCCAGACCTCCAGGGCGACTTATAGTTCGCTGGGAAAACAACTTCAGGCAATCTCTGAAGGTCCTAGGACTGGATTGGAATCAGGCCTAAAGGAAGACCGCTGATAGGCTAGCATAGCGCTCTCTCTCTCTCTCTCTCTCTCTCTCTCTCTCTCTCTGGCTAACCCATACACCCCAAGGTAGAAGAGGAACGATTAAGTTGGCAGTCTGTCTCAAGCTTCTCTCATCGTTCTCATATAACCACATTTATTTCTCTGAAGAAAAGTTGGCGGTCTGCCTCACGCTTCTCTCGTCGCTTTGATATAGCTACATAAATTTGTCTCATAAGTCTCGGGCTTCTGTCATAGCTTTCACATAACCACTTATATAAAGTTGGCAGTCTATCACAGCCTTCTCTCTCCGCTCTCATATAACTATATCTATTTCTTTCATAAAGTTTCTAGAAATTTCTCAGGGTTTCCTCACTGCACTCAAATAACTACATTTTTTTTATGTTATGAAATTGACGATCTTCTCAGGCTTCTATCATTGCTCTGATATAACCATATTTATTTCTCTCTTAAAGCTGGCGGTCTATCCCATGCTTCTCTCGTCGCTCTCATGTAACCACATCTCTTTCTCTATTAAATATGGCAGCCTGTCTCAGGCTTTGTCACTGCCATACTGTCTCTCCCTCATTCAGGTTGGTGAATGACATACTGCCAGTCTGCTTCTCTCATGCAGCTGACAGTCTTCGAGGACATGCTCTACACTTTTGCTTGTCTTCTCCAGAATGGCACTTGCCTGTCTGTCTGTCCGATTGTTAATTTGTTGTACAGATGACATATGACTCTTCTCTGGCCAGTTCTCGGTCTGAAAATTTGCACTTAATCTGCGGTTGATAAAAAGTAATATGCTTCTGTTATATTGGATTATGGGTGTGTTTTCATCTACCATGAATCTAATGAAGCTTGAGCTTCATGGCCCCTATGTCCAATTCGTTTCCTTCCCATCCCCCAATACATTTTTTAACAAAAGGGGCTCCTGCAAGAGTTCAAGCCAAAAGTGTCCTCACCGATCGGACTGGAGCTTGGTCCGCAATATTGGAAAATGGCGGCCAAAAAACATTTTTTTTTGCATTTTTCTCAAAAACGGTTGCATTTACAGGTTATGGTCAGTTTTATCCCCTTGATTTCTTTTAACAATAATGGTAAATGATTTGAATGAAGAATTTAAAGATATCCACACACAAAAATTTGACACAGTGTGCAGATGACTTTGCTGTACGGAGATTGTAGTGGTTTTTGATGTTATTGTATGGTTGCTATGTTACCTAGAGTACTGGATGAGGTCAGCAGACTTATAGTTTATGTGAGTTACAGAATATTTCTGCTTAGCTACGTTTAATGTCTAGGGTAATGAAATTGTGATGTGTAGGTAATTAAATACACAGACACACACAGGTAAATACTAAGTCTAATAATAATAATAATAATAAGCTCTATGATCAAATTAACTAACACTGGCTTTAGAAGTTTAGATTTTACAATTTTTTGAATTTATTTAGTCATGAACCAAATGTTTCTTCTGGTCAGGACGTATGAAACAATATGTATTCATCAATAAAAGTGCATATATATATATTGAATATCAAATGAAAATTTTATACATAAATATATTGTTACATTGGTTAATATTAATACTAACTACAGTGTCTTTGGAAAACTAGCACTTGATGTCTAGTCGGGGTGGTGTCATCATGCCCAATCTATGTTTATAATGTTCATTGTCTGTGAAATATGGACTGAGGTACAGTGTTTATACAACATGGATTTTATTTCTTTATTTATTGTGGAAAAGTTTTGATGAATCCACAGCAGGCCAGGTTTTCACTTATCTCGCCTGTGACGATGCAGTAAAAAATTCAAGTGGCCCACTCCTCACAGTAACTGGAGTAAAATGGTGGCTTCCAAATCATCCACTCATAGGTCTCTTCACAAGCATCTGACACTAGTGTAGCGCCAGACCAGAAACTCTGAAACCAAAATTTGTGCCATGTGTCAACACACTGCCTACTGCACCAATTTTTACACATAACAACGAAAAAAAAAACATTACAAAGATCGGGTCAGATCTCTCTGACCAACTCAGCACATCTCACCCAGGTGTTATCAAATAGTACCAGTTTCCCATGACTGCATTGCATCCGAAATATGTTCAATAGTTTCCTCTTCCATCCAATAAGGTGGGTGATATGTTCCCACTGATCTCAAATATAGATCTTCCTTCTATAGTCTTAGATATGTTTTCTTATATTATTTGGTTGCCTCTAGGCCCTGGACTGCTGCTGGGGACCTAGAATAAGCACTCACTTGTCGTAATCCTTTTTCAGGACATGGCAGTATCAATCACTCAAAACATTAAAATTAAAAAAGGTAAATGCTTTTTCCCTTACCACAATTCAAAATTGAGAACACAATTACGTTGTACTAGCAAAACTCAGCTGAGCTGCTGGCTAGATTAGGGCGTCCCACTGATAATATTTAATATTTCCTGGAAATCACACCTCTAGCATTAACGAACTGTGTAAATGGACAGTCTTCTTCAAAAATGGCACTAGCGGGCGTCTGTCTTTCTATAATATGAAAGCTTCTGTCCAATCAGCGGACTTCCCCTCTACTTTTCAAATATTCAAACTACAAATGTCCAATTTCGGTCCAGTCTCAGTCTAGTGTGTAGTATTTTTCTGTCGGTCTGTCCGTCCCAACTTGGTTTTTCCCAAAATTACACTTGTTTTTGGACGAAACTACAAGAAAAACTACACAAAATTTTGTCTCCCCCTACTTCTAAGATTCTATGCTAAGTTATTTTTTAGCTATTATCCTCCTACCCTGCCCCTAGTCCACCTGCAGTTTGTTTTTGCATTTTTAGTCTCAAGGACGGCAAAATGTAACTTCAGTGAAAATATGCACAAAAAACTGTCTGCCAGTCTGTATTGAACAATACAGTCTTTCGTCAATATCTTCCGTGTTATCTGTCCGTCTGTGTAATTAAAAGTATATTATTTCTCAGATTAAGATGGGCTATCAAACTAGCTAGTTTTTATTCTCCTAAACTTATTATTAAGAAAAACCTACTTTTTTCAAGGTTAGTTTTGAAATTTGTTTTTGAACCTTCGTGTACGGCGTTTGCCGCTATATTCAAACTAAAACGACTAATTACCGTAAAACGTCCAAGATACGTCTGTTTCTAACAAGAGCTAAGGTCGTTTTTCTTCCAATTCCTTACATTGTGTCAACTAGTGGCGTAATTTTTTCTTTAAAAACTACAAATTGCGTCTTTTAGTCTTTAGATTCAAACACGTGTTCAGACCGTCATATTTTTTTCTTTTACCTCCGTTTCTACCCCGTCTAAAAGGATAGGTCGTTTAGTCTGCATGTTCTAACTAGTTAGTTTTAATGGCGCTAGAAAACTCTGGCGTGGGCGAGAATGTATCATCGTACCTTACCTATATTTTTATCCCTACATGTTATTTTACCTATTATCTTTATAAATGGAGGAATTTTAACGTTGCATCACTGTAATTTCACCACAGAGATCTGGGGAAAATCTAAAAATACTATATAATAATAATTATTATAAAAAAAAACAAATAAATAAAGTATATAAATGGATTTTTTTTTTTTTTTTTAACCAGCGGCACTTGGGCTTTCAGACCTTCGGCCCAATGACATATCATTGCGAGGCTGGGGAACCTGAGGACTTTCCTTCCAACCCGGTCAGGAGCTTCGCTCCTTCCCATCCACAGAGGGTTTATCACAGGAGCCGTTCAGGCTATTCAGTCAAATTTCCGGCCGTAAACATTTCTTCAAACGCCGACGCCCGGGTTTGAACCATGAACACCTGGTCGCCAGTACAACGCCGAAGCCATTACACCAGCGCGGCTCCCATATAAATGGATAAATAAATGAGGATTTCTCTTTAATGCGAATAAGACAGTAGGAATGATCTTTAGTAAAGGTAGGATTGTTAAGAATAAAATAATTTACAAACTTACAGAGGCAACAAATTAGTACAGTCCAAATCACACGATACCTAGGAATGACACTAGACCAACAACTGAACTGGAACAAACATATAGATAGACTGGCAGAGTCTTGCAGAGGACTAACTAATATGCTAAGATATTTGAAAGGTCATGGATGCTGCGCAAGCACCAAGACAATGATCATGTTCTATAAATCTTTCATTAGAGGCAAAATGGATTATGGAAGCATCGTATATAACTCTGCGGCACAAAGTCATAAGATTAAATTAGATAGAATTCAGCACCAACCATTATATACAAGTGGAGTTGCTATCGGATCAACATCGAGGGGTGCTCTGGAGGTGGCCTTAAGAGTCCTCCCCTTGGAACTTTGGAGAAAGGAGCTAAGACTAAATTACATGACCAAAATTATGTTGGACAAGACTCATCCAGCTTTTCCAACATTTGCAAGGTATCAATTAACAACAACTCAGAATAGGTTCATGAATACCAGTAGATACCCGACTGGTTGGAAATGGAAGGAGGAACTAGTACACTTGAATGCCCTAAATACATCAGTTAATAACATAAATACAAGCCGGTTGTACCACCCTGGGAGCTCAAGAAACCAGATACAGACTACCACCTGGTAGGCATAATTAATAAAACAATTGATACGGCACTTGTCAAAAACAAAGCCAGGAAATATATTCAACACATACCAAGGGACAGTATTGCAGTGTACACAGATGGATCTAAGAGAAACAATAACAAATTGGGGATAGGAATTATATATATATATATATATATATATATATATATATATATATATATATATATATATATATATATATATATATATAACTGGAATTAAATGGATGTATATTAATAATTTACAAACGTTAGTACACTAACCTGTGTCCTGTATAAAGAATTCACTGGACACAGTCCCTGAATCTGTCCTCTTGACGAGTAGAATACAGTGTAACACCCAGTCGAGCTGGCGGAATGCTTTCTGTAGCAGTCCCGAAGAAGGTTTCTTCCTGCATTATATGCTGAGAACATTGCCTCCAGCAATGTCGGTGTCCTCTCTCCTGATGTCATGTGAAGTTTTCCAATCCTATGTGATGTTCCATTCGTCTTTACTTTGGTTCAGACAACCAGTCCCCATTACTCCGTAAAGTTTTCCGTAATATTTTGCTATGTTCGCTTTCATGTTTTGCTTAGCCCCGACAATCCGTCTCCGTCCGTCTTTTGATGTCTGTGAAGTGTTTCTAGTCTCTTTATAATGTCTTCTTTCATATTTATCTTCGTTCAGACTATCGGTCTCCATTAATCCAATATACTTTGCCTGTTCCACGAGAAACGATTCATTCTCAAGTTTCATCGCTGATCTGTCTCCGTCCGTCCATTATGCTCTGATACTAGGCAAAATAATACGTGTGTATTACTTCCGTTTTGTAAACACAACCGAACCGTATTGGCGACTCCTTCTAATTGTCCCTGGATGGTCTGTTGTACTAATGTCTCATTTTTATGTACACATTCCATTCTAAATTGGTTCCTTTCCCATGACTTACGAAGAACGCTGTCTATTTTGGACAATGGGTTTTCACCATCGACTGCTTTCTCATGCCTTGTGAAATTTATCGGCAACTGTTCGGCAATAGGTTTTAAGAATCCAAATGCAGTCTTACCTGCCTCTCGTGACAGGCACCAAACCACTCTACCTGCAATGCACTATATCTTTGTTAAAGATTATTTGGTGGGAGATACTGGTGGGGTCATCAAGAAGATACATGTTATTATTATTTTCGCTGATAAATGGCGATCAGCATAAGTCGGGCTTACGGATGGCCGACAGGTGTGTGACTATGGAAATATAACATACGCGAATGTGTATAGGTTCTTTAAGTATGTCTATGATAAGTCACTCACACCACAGCAACGTAGAAGTCAGGAAATGTTGTAAGACCTGGCAACGTTATACAGTTTATTGACAAGACGGTCACGTAAACATCATGGTAATAGCACACTGTCACAGGTTACAGAACACGGCAAATCACGAAGCATCAAGTACAAAATAGGCATGGAAAAAGTGGATGCATAACATAGTATCAAATATCCATTACATTGGTTGCATAAACCACAGGTCTCAGCACAGTACACTTGTTACAATAAATATCCCTCAAGAACAAACTTTCCAACATCCTAAATCCATCAAAATGGAACAACATGATTCTTATAACATCAGCAACTCTCAGTGCTATTACATCCATGGGAACAATATCCATCAGAGGAAATATCAATCATTGTAGTGGTGTTGATGGTATTGTATGATGGTGTTCTTACTACATGTAAATTGTATGAGGCCAGCTGTGAAGGCTCCTGAGATAAAATGTATTTGAGAATTGTCAGAAGGCCTTTCTTGCTACCACTACGACCTCACACTTACTTTTTTTTTTCTTAATGAATGTGGCTACGTAAAGTGTCTAGGGTTATGATGTGTACTGTGGTGTGATAGTTATAAATATACCCATAGATATTTAACAAGACTAATAAGATTAACAAGTGTTAAAATACACTGAACTAACTCACGTGTGTAAAGTTTTTGATATAATTATATTACATTTATTTGTTCTGGATCAAGTTTTATTTTGACCAGAACTGGTTTTAAAAGAAGGATTTAAAATTTATGAAAATTATGCATGGAATGTTACATAATAAATGCCAAAAGTGTACATATTTAAGTACTAGAATAGTTAGTTTTATTAAAATGTTCGAATAGTCATCTCTTTGGGAGGATAGTTACTGTTTGTGCTGTTGGGGTGGCCTCATCACACCTGTCTATATTGACTACACATTGTCCAGAAAATGGTGGGAATTTTTATGGGGATATTAGTCACTACCAATAGTTGGTGAATGTCCAGCAGACCAGAGGCTCACTCATCTTTTTGTAGCTCTGGTGCTGAAAACTTGCGGTCCCACCTCTCCGTGCTGGCGGGCAATAATGGTGGTCTCTGTCACAAGAACTGCACAGATACACTCGAGTAAAGTCACCCACCGAATAGACTCTGCTTTGTTGTCGATAGAAAACTCACAGCTCTGCAATCAAAGTATGGGCTATGTGTCAAAATCTATTCTATACCCACGTCTGGACACCACACTGACACAACAACCACATCATACAGACAGGTCAGATCTCTCTGACCAAACAGCACAGTTACCATGGTGGGTTTACATCCGATAGATCCTCCCAGACTATAGATTCTGAAAATTAATTATTAGTTGTCGGCCCTAAAAGAAGATAGGTAATCTGTTTCAACGCTTGATATATCTTGCATAATCCTTGCTGTAGTTTATGTACCTTGTTAGTCCCTAGACCCTGACTTGGGCGGGGGGTCTAGAGCAAAATCCCTACTTGTTTGTAAGGCTAGATTATGATATGGCAGTATCAAATCACTCGAACATGAAACAATATTCAAAATATATAAAGAAATAATTTCAATCTTACCAGATTATGAATAATTAACACAGAAGTGCTAGCAAAACTCAGCTGAGCTGCTGGCTATAGTATGGCGTCCCTAAATTTATTCACTGTCTTTCATATGGGAAGACACCACACTTTAAAATCTGTGTCTAACACTGAACAATTATTGAAGAATGACCCCAAATGCGCTCTGAGCGCTAATGATATGATTGTCTGTGGCCAATCACTGCCTAGTTGTACTTTAAATTTCAAATTTCTACACTAAAGTCATTTCAGTCATGCTTCAGTCAAGTATGGATGGTTATCTGTTAGTCTGTCCGTCTCTACTTGTGTTTCTAAAAAAAAATGTGCTTGATTTTTGAAGCAACCTTTCTCTCCCCTTAAAATTTTGTCGTAAAAAGTTATATTTAGACACAGCTACCGCTCAAAAACCCTCTCCTCCATAATAGTAACTTTGAACACCTGTTCCCAAGGTCGTGTTTTTGTGTGCAAATTGTGACACTTTTAGATTCAATATAGTCTAGCGATGATGTGAACTACACTGTCTTTTGTCATTATCTTCAATATTATCTATCCGTTTGTAAAATTAAGATCATATTATTTCATTGCTCAGAATAGGCCATCCGGCCAGCTAATTTTTATATTCCTAACATTAATATTAAGAAAAATTACTTTTTAAATTTTTGTAATTTTCCTACCATCCGCGTTCTGCCGCTCAATTCAAATCAAGGCTTGGTATCGCAAAACGTCCAATTCCGTACCTCGTGTCAATTTGGGGGACGTGAATTTTTACTTTCCTCCATCCCCCCCCCATTGCGTCTCCTTAGCCTTTCCAGTCATATTTTTTCTTTTGATCCGCCGTTCCCCTCCTGTCTAGCAAGGCAAAATTTATAGAGGATGATGACCCGCGGTCTAGGCGATCATGTACATCAGCAGCCTACGCATTATGTTTTTTATCCTTAAATGTTATCTTTTGAGTATTTTACCGTTGTATCTTGTCAATTTCACTACACATCTCCCCACTTGAAAACATGCCTATGGCAAGTTCCAAAACCAGCGATACACATAGGTAAAATTACTCCTCACGTCTGCCACTACTCTAATTTTGATCACAGGGGTGCCGACTGAGGAAATCTGCACCGACATTCAATTTGCCTGGGATATATTGGATACTGAACTGATAAGGTTGAAGCAATAAAGACCACCTCAGCAATCTTGCGTTTTCATGCTTAGCCTGAGACAAGAACACGAGAGGCTGATGATCCGTCTCCACCACAAAAGTCCTACCATACAGATAGATTTGAAACTTTTTTATTGCCCAGATTAATGCTAAACATTCTTTTTCGCTTGTGGAGTATCCTTGTTCCGCCTTATTCAATTTGCGGCTTGCATAAGCGACTGGTTTAAGTTCCCCATCAGGTGAAGATGATCTTTGCAACAAAGCCCCTCCTAGTCCTACATTACTTGCATCGGTTCTTAAGACAAAGTCCTGTGTCAAATCAGGCAGTTTGAGAATAGGCTTGCTAGTGAGTTTTTCTTTTAACTCTTGGAACGCTAGTTCACATTGTGCAGTCCAAATAATTTTATCTGGAAGTCCCTTGCGAGTCAGATCAGTCAGAGGAGCACAAATAGCGTTAAAATTCTTGATGTATTTCTGATAAAATCCGCATAACGACACGAATGATCGCACGTCCTTCTTTGTTTGCGGCCTAGGTGCTCTCTGCAGTTTTTCCAAGTTCTTAGGATCAGGGGTCATATTACCCTGATATACAGTGTGCCCCAAGAATTCCAACTCTTTGCATCCAATACAACATTTTGTTGGCCTAGCAGTTAAGTTCGCCTCCCGAAGTCTATCAAACAACATCTCCAGAGCTTCAATGTGTTCTTCAAATGTCTCTGTGGCGACGAGAATATCATCCATGAAATTTGTGATACATGGGTTATTCAGGGGGTCCAACAATTTTCGCATCATCCTTGAAAACACACTCGGAGCATTTTTCAGTCCGAATGGTAGCATATTGAATTCATAATGTCCATCCGAAGTGCTAAAAGCCAAATAAGGTCTCACTTCAGGCTTCACTGGGATCTGGTAATAGCCTTTACTAAGATCCACTTTTGAAAAGTATTTTGCCTTGTTCAGTCTGGCAAATAACTGTTTTGTGTCTGGTAATGGATCCACTTGTCCTTCTGTGACAGCATTCAGTTTCCTGTAATCTATGCACAGTCTGTGTTCCCCAGACGGTTTTCTCAACAAAACGACACTAGAAACTAAAAGATGATTCACTGTGCGAAATAATCCCCTCCTTCAACAAATACTCTATTTCTTCCTTCAATGCCTTCTCCTTCGCGAACGGAATAGAATAGGCTCTCATACAGATTGGGTTTGAGTCTACCAGTTTCATGTCATACTGTAGCAAATTTGTATGGCCTGGTTTATCTGTTAATACATCTGTATGTTCCTCCAGAACCTGTTGAACTCTCTCCCTCTGATTTTTAGTCAGGTGCTTACTGACTTTTACCTGTGCTGCGGTTTCACAAGGATGTAATGGGTATTCATGTGAGGTGAGTGGTTCCTTTTGCATCTGGGTTGCAATAGCTAAGGTCAATAAGGGGGTGCTTTCCTGGAGTGGTCTGTCCAGATACTTCTTTAGCAGGTTTACATGATAAACTTTTTCCTTCCCCTTTTTGTCAATTTTATAGTTTGTTCTAGACACCTTCTCTAGAACCGTATATGGACCTTGCCAACCAATTTGTAATTTATTCTGGCTTCCCGGTAGTAGAAGCAGCACCTTCTCTCCGACTGCCAGTTCCCTGTCCTTTGCCTTCCTATTAAAATATGCTGCATGTTTCTTCCTGGCTTGTTTCAAATTATCATTTGCCAGTTTCCATCCAGCTTTCAAACGAGTGGTCAGTTCGTTCACGTATTGATACGATGAGGTAACAGTCTCTTCCGCCTTCTCATCTGTCCAGGTCCTTAATAGAGTTACATCTGGATCTTTAATTTACCATACTTATTTTTCATGGAACCCATCGGGTCCCGTCCCTTAGAAGCTCTATAATGAGGACTTTTCTTCCTAGAATCATCACTCACAAATCGACCACTACCAATTTTTCTCTGGGGTTTGTCTCCCCACTTAAGATTGTTTATGAGAGATCTTCGCTCTCTTGTCTGTTCCTCCAGTTTATATAAGTCTGACCGAGGGATTGTCATCCTATCCTGGGTTAAATTTCTTCTTTGTACTCTTCGCATAGCGGCCATGTTAATCCATTCAAGTGAAGACTGGGTGTGAAAAGGGGGCTCCCATTCCACTTTGTCTACCCGTGTATAATTAGTTTTCCTTTCAGGCCTAAAGTTGCCCCGTGGCGGTTCTAGGTCCTGCACATATTTTCCCTTTGTGGGTGTTCCCTCATGAAATACGCCACATGCTTCTACAAAGTTTTCAACATCGACATTTACGTCGGGCCAATAGTATTTTAGAGCAATCTTTTGGCAGATGGTACCGACTTTCTCATGGTCACCATCTTTTCCAACATGTAAGCTCCTTATTAAGTTTGCCCTATATATCTTGGGAAGAACTAACTGTCCGTGACCAGTGGATCTAGTTCCTGTCTTCCTGTATAATAATCTTGTTCTTCATGAAATATTCCCCCTTGCTCGGAGGTGTGTGGCATTTGGGCAATTTTTTAAAACAGGGCTGGAGTGTCCTATCCTCAGCCTGCGCCTTCCTCATCTCCTCTGGATGAGCATTTATAGGTTCACCTTCTTCCTCCTTCTTCTGTGACCTGGTCTGCACTGTCGCCATGATCACAGGTTTCTCGGGATTCCCCAAGAAAACGTATCTACACCCCAATATCAGAGGGTAGATTGGTTCATCTATCACTGCTGCTCTGATTTCTCCTTCCACATAGCGAGTTTTCACCGTTATCCTTGCGATGGGAAGTGTCATGAGTGGTATGTCCTTAGTCGCCCCTTGTATTTCCACTGTTTCTGTGGTATACTGACTTGGGTCCACTAGGCTAGACTTCACAACTGAATCATAATCCAAACCTGTATCATAAAGGCACCTTATGGTGACCCCATTACAAATAACATCCTCACAAACTGGGGGGTGATAAGGTTCCTGTTGTCCCTTAGGATTAACCTTTAATCTTTGCGTCCCCGACTTCATTGCAGCAATGTTTGAAGGTTTCCTTCTACAAAATTCGGTGTTATGGTTATCCTTCTTGCACCATTTGCACCATCTTTTTCCTTGGTTCAACGGTTTTCTTTCATTGAACTTTTGGTCATTGAACTGTGAGTTTCTGTCGCGATAGTCATTTCTTGGCCGCTCAAAATTTGTCCTACCCTTATTTCCCTGCTCTCTATTATCAAATTTATTAAATTGCTGTGGAGCTTTAAAATTGTCTATGTGCTTCTTCTTAGCACCACTTACCTCTGCCTGAGCTGCCTGATACCTCTCAGCAACATTTAAAATTTCCCCCAACTTCTCTGCACCTTGTTCCATGAGAAATTTTCTCATGTCTGGAGCCATGGACTCTCTCAATTGCTCAATCATGATCATTTCTTTAAGATCTTGGGTCTTCCCCAGAGCCGTCCATTTCTCCAAATAGGTTTCTAGTCTGGCAGAGAATTGGTGGTATGTCTCCCCAGACAACAGTTTGGCATTTCTAAATTTCTTACGATAAAATTCACCATTCTTCTCGTACCTTAATAACAAAGCCTGCTTTAACATGTCATAATTGTCTTGGTCTTCCCTGTTCATTTTGGCAAATACTTCATAAGAAGCACCCCTCAATCCCTGTGATAGCTTTAAACTCCACCTCTCTCTCTCTAACCCATATGTAGTAGCTAATAACTCAAAACGTCCCAGGTACCCCTCTATGTCATCGTCTTTTCAACAAAATGGTCTAAATGAAACCCCATAGCTGAGTTTGAGGCTCCCATACTGGGCGTAGCATCTGAGGCAAAAGGGCTGGCACCATTTTCAGGGGCCGGGCCTTGTAATTCCAGCTCCCTTAGTCGTAATTCGTGCTCCCTCTGCAACCTTCTATCTTCAGCCTCCCTTTCGGCCTTTTTATCTTCTGCCTCCCTTTCGGCCTTTTTATCTTCTGCCTCCCTTTGCTGTCGTTTTTCTTCTGCCTCCCTTTCGGCAGTCAGCCTTTTTTCTTCTGCCTCAATCTGCAGCCTCTTAATTTCTCTATCAGCCTCAATTTGTAACCTCTTCTCTTCAGCTACCTTTCTATCTTCCCTTTCAATATATTTATCACATTCAGTCGTTACGTATTGAATTAAAATTTGACCATCCATCCCCATCTCCTTCGCAGTGAGCACAGCAGCTGATCTAAACTTTGCTAGCTCAGCCATACTTTTCAGACAATATAATAATATACAAGCTAAGTACTTCTTATGACTATAATCTAACTAATTCTAACTAACCAGTTAACTAATTAATTATTACTGGCTGTGAAGATTCACCAACTTTTATCTGCAGGGACACTTTTAATTTTAAAGGAAATTTTACAATTTATTTCCCTACTTTTATTTCTCCCACCAGGAGATCCTAATATTACTGTTGGGCTAATTATCCCTGGACAAGACCCCAATTTATGTAGTGGTGTTGATGGTATTGTATGATGGTGTTATTACTACATGTACATTGTATGAGGCCAGCTGTGAAGGCTCCTGAGATAAAATGTAGTTGAGAATTGTCAGAAGGCCTTTCTTGCTACCACTACGACCTCACACTTAATTTTTTTTTTTTCTTAATGAATGTAGCTACGTAAAGTGTCTAGGGTTATGATGTGTACTGTGGTGTGATAGTTATAAATATACCCATAGATATTTAACAAGACTAATAAGATTAACAAGTGTTAAAATACACTGAACTAACTCACGTGTGTAAAGTTTTTGATATAATTATATTACATTTATTTGTTCTGGATCAAGTTTTATTTTGACCAGAACTGGTTTTAAAAGAAGGATTTAAAATTTATGAAAATTATGCATGGAATGTTACATAATAAATGCCAAAAGTGTACATATTTAAGTACTAGAATAGTTAGTTTTATTAAAATGTTCGAATAGTCATCTCTTTGGGAGGATAGTTACTGTTTGTGCTGTTGGGGTGGCCTCATCACACCTGTCTATATTGACTACACAGTGTCCAGAAAAAGGTGGGAATTTTTATGGGGATATTAGTCACTACCAATAGTTGGTGAATGTCCAGCAGACCAGAGGCTCACTCATCTTTTTGTAGCTCTGGTGCTGAAAACTTGCGGTCCCACCTCTCCGTGCTGGCGGGCAATAATGGTGGTCTCTGTCACAAGAACTGCACAGATACACTCGAGTAAAGTCACCCACCGAATAGACTCTGCTTTGTTGTCGATAGAAAACTCACAGCTCTGCAATCAAAGTATGGGCTATGTGTCAAAATCTATTCTATACCCACGTCTGGACACCACACTGACACAACAACCACATTATACAGACAGGTCAGATCTCTCTGACCAAACAGCACAGTTACCATGGTGGGTTTACATCCGATAGATCCTCCCAGACTATAGATTCTGAAAAATAATTATTAGTTGTCGGCCCTAAAAGAAGATAGGTAATCTGTTTCAACGCTTGATATATCTTGCATAATCCTTGCTGTAGTTTATGTACCTTGTTAGTCCCTAGACCCTGACTTGGGCGGGGGGTCTAGAGCAAAATCCCTACTTGTTTGTAAGGCTAGATTATGATATGGCAGTATCAAATCACTCGAACATGAAACAATATTCAAAATATATAAAGAAATAATTTCAATCTTACCAGATTATGAATAATTAACACAGAAGTGCTAGCAAAACTCAGCTGAGCTGCTGGCTATAGTATGGCGTCCCTAAATTTATTCACTGTCTTTCATATGGGAAGACACCACACTTTAAAATCTGTGTCTAACACTGAACAATTATTGAAGAATGACCCCAAATGCGCTCTGAGCGCTAATGATATGATTGTCTGTGGCCAATCACTGCCTAGTTGTACTTTAAATTTCAAATTTCTACACTAAAGTCATTTCAGTCATGCTTCAGTCAAGTATGGATGGTTATCTGTTAGTCTGTCCGTCTCTACTTGTGTTTCTAAAAAAAATGTGCTTGATTTTTGAAGCAACCTTTCTCTCCCCTTAAAATTTTGTCGTAAAAAGTTATATTTAGACACAGCTACCGCTCAAAAACCCTCTCCTCCATAATAGTAACTTTGAACACCTGTTCCCAAGGTCGTGTTTTTGTGTGCAAATTGTGACACTTTTAGATTCAATATAGTCTAGCGATGATGTGAACTACACTGTCTTTTGTCATTATCTTCAATATTATCTATCCGTTTGTAAAATTAAGATCATATTATTTCATTGCTCAGAATAGGCCATCCGGCCAGCTAATTTTTATATTCCTAACATTAATATTAAGAAAAATTACTTTTTAAATTTTTGTAATTTTCCTACCATCCGCGTTCTGCCGCTCAATTCAAATCAAGGCTTGGTATCGCAAAACGTCCAATTCCGTACCTCGTGTCAATTTGGGGGACGTGAATTTTTACTTTCCTCCATCCCCCCCAGTTGCGTCTCCTTAGCCTTGCTACGCAATCTTTCCAGTCATATTTTTTCCTTTTTGATCCTCCGTTCCCCTCCTGTCTAGCAAGGCAAAATTTATAGAGGATGATGACCCGCGGTCTAGGCGATCATGTACATCAGCAGCTTACGCATTATGTTTTTTATCCTTAAATGTTATCTTTGGAGTATTTTACCGTTGTATCTCGGTCAATTTCACTACAATCATGATAATCATAATGGCCGGCATAATCCATGGCCTGAACATATCTTCAAAATATCCTAAATTCCCCTTTTCACAAAAGAAATATATACTGGAACACACTAGAGAAATGGTAAAACGGCCATTTCCAAGCTCTACCAGCCAAGTACTGTCACGAAAAATCAGCTGCTTAAAACAGCTCAGTACCAAATTCATTCAAGCGCAAACTCGCAGCTTGAGATGTGAGCAGAATTCATCCGCCTTTCCCCCCAAAACTAATTCATAGAACGTTCGACAGTTTCTTTATCTTATTTTTAAAAAGCGAACTTACAGCTAGTCAAAAGAGCTGTGTTCAAAAAGTGTGTGTACAAAAATCTGACCCGTACATACGAGTCTTAAACACTTAACTCCCCTTAATTAAAATATGACTTAACAATCTTTCTATCAGCAAGGCACCATACCATTCTAGCAGCAGTGCACTAGATCTTTCTATCGGTAAGGCACCAGACCATTCTAACAGCAATGAATTAGATCTTTGTATCAGCAAGGCACCAGACCATTCTAGCAATAGTGGACTAGATCTATCTACCAGCAAGGCATCAGTTTTGCAATCTCATTTTGATATCACTGTCGGAGAAGTAAGTCCAATCCTTAATGTTTGCTCAGCCAGATTTGTCATGTCATCCTAGATTATTCCCTCTTTGTCTTCCACTACTTCTTCTGTCCAGGATTTTTCCCGCTGTGACCAGGCTGCCCAAGTTCTGCCGTCTTCATGTATGACTAATGCCTTTCGTCCGTCTGATTTTGCTTTGTTAGCATGCAGTGAACTTTAAATATTATCGTATACTGGCAACAACAGGTATAGGCAGACCCACAGCAGATACTGCCGTAGCGGAGTCAAATCTTTTAGATTTCCCTTTACTAAGTCTCAGCTTTACGAGGTGAAGGATGGCGTGGCCGATTCCCTTCCTGGCTGCCTTTGCCTTTCCTAATTCAAAAGTAGAGTCTTTGACACGTTTTTACTGCAGGATAGATTAAACTTGACGCTACTGGGTTCGAATCCAGTAACTTTGTCTGGAGAAGAAAGCTCTGTAACCTCTCTACCACTCCATATATACAGGAAATGCATGCGTATCATCACCATAATTTATCTTTGCGCTCCTTACGAAGCACTGAGCCACCACTTAACAGGTGCTATTGTAGGAAGTATGTGTCAAGCATTCACTTGCTCCTTCAGGGTTGGTTTATGTAGCAATTTGTGTTACATGATGAGGTTGCTGGCCTCCATATATTACCTCGTATTTAGCACCTTGTACGACATGCCTGCTGATGGAGTAGACATATTCCCCCCCCCCCCCCCCCCCCCCCCCCTCTTACCTACCCCCGGGAACTACACGGTACATTGCATGCATATATTTCTGTGAAAATGTCAGAATTGATCGTATGGTAACGGTTGCTGTAAACTAAAAAAAAAAAAAGTCTGCACTTACTGCACGTGACACAGCTCCCTTCCCCGCCACGCCTTCAGGTTGGTTTTGTTTTGTGACTTTTTCACTGGTTGGGAGGAAAACACCATTTTTACAGTACTGGCAGCAACATTATTTACTGGCATTGTTATATACTTGCACGCTGCTTTGTTTTCGCTCTTGGTGTGTTTGTTAAAAGCAACGCGAGATAGATGTGGGCTGGTGTGTTTTAAAATATTAAAGAGTCTGTTACGATATAAATAGGAAGCCATTCATCTTCCTTCTCGTGTATTGAATAATAGAAAAGTTCAAGCCATGTGATAAAGGAAAATGTAGATAAAGAACACGAGGGGGTGGGAATAGAAAGGAGAAATATTCATTCTCCTGTAGGCAGCCCCGCGACTTTGGAACAAGGTCTCCATGCTCTGTCTCGTTAAACAGATATAACTCTCTCCCACTCACAGACGTCCCCATAACTCCTTTGTGTAACATAACGCACGATGCATCACAGGTAAGGTCGCGTTGAACTTGGTCGCTTTATCGGACTCGGAAACTGTTTTGCGACCTCATTACGTTTTGTGTGTCAGTAACTCAAGCAACGCCGCAACCCCGACTATTTAGGTCAAAGAAGGACGTTCGTTCTCGACAGGATTTTTGGAATATCTACAAAATATTTTATATTTCTACAAGAAAATTAATGAACATATGGAAAGTAATTACTACTAACATATTTTACTTAAGTGTTTGTTACCGAATGTATATAAAGCCTTATGTTAATGTCAAAGCTATAAATGCGTAAATATTTGAAAAGCAAACTCATGCTATCCTTACGAACCAATTGTTTACTGTGTAGAGCGGTAACATATCTCAACTATTGAGGACCTGGAGGGGAAAAAAAAATAACATTAAAAGTGCTATGTAAGTACCTCAACGTAACAGGAAATGTGACTATTCAGTGAAATAAAAAACAGTGGCGTCTGAGTTCGTGTATGTACGTTGCGGTTGATTAATTCACGGTGTGTGAAATACGCTTGCAAATATACATAGGCTTCTTGGTTAATTCTCAATTCAGAGCTAAAATAACAGCTGCTTGATTTCGTTTTCTTGGTCTACTTATTCGTAGATTCGTATTTGTTATTTAAAAAAAATATATCTATATAGTGTTGTTGCTGCCGATGATGATAGAAGAGAGAAAATAGAACTTTCAAAGTGGAAAATGAATTATTGCAACTTTGTTATGCTAATATGTCGAGTGACGCTTAGAACGCTTAAAAACAAAACTTTTGTATGTGCGATTAGCAGAGTGACTAGAGAGCATTCCTCTCATAACGAAGATACCAGTATCGGAATCGAAGTCTACCCAGCTGTAATTGGGTACCTGACTGTGCTCTTGAGTTAAAGAAGCGAGAAAGGAAACTAGTCACCTCACTTAAAAAAGCTGCACCTAGTACAGTGAAGTCTCTAACACCTCACTCCCCTAGGGCAGTATCCGCTATGGAATTACCTACCTACTTACCTACGCACATCGTCCGGTTGCAGTGATCCTATTTAGGAACCATATCATTTACATATCGTCCGATTGGCAGAGTGGTTAGAACGCTTACCTCTCGGGCTAAGGCACCTGGTTACGAGTTCGAAACTTAGTAGCGTCACGTTCCAGTCTGCCTAGCTGTACATGAGTACCTCTTGAGTTAGAAGGCAAGGGCAGAGAGTAAGTGAGCTAACCACTCAACCTCATAATGCTTTGCCTAGTATAGCGAAGTCGCAAAGACTTCACTCCTCTATGTCATTATCTGCTATGGGAGTATGCTTTCGGCTATCTGTAGTTTATTTGTTGTGTCTAGTAGCAGGACATTGGCCTGAACCAGGCTGCAGGTCCTTAACACACATATCACGTCTGTACAATCCAGCTGTACACGTGTAAGCCTGTGAACTTTTCGTGACACTTCCTTCGTGATATATGTATACCGAAGACTCGATGTCCTTCGGACCAACGGGTTCAGGGAAAGATTACAGTATTTACGTTATCCAATCAAACACTTGCTGAAAAATATGAATCAGTGGCCTTGAACGATATCCCAGTCGGATTGGGATGTTTTTTGTTTTTTTTTCCCCAGTCTTTTTTATGGTAGTTGCAGTGATTTTAATGCTTCAATGTACGAAATACGAACACCGCTGTGAAAATTGGCGAACTCACGCTTAATTACATGGAACAGCATATGTAGGCTAGTTCTAGTTATTTTCTAGCTAGATGTAATTTCATTCCTTGGTAGCGGTAAACGTGTTTTGAGTCAGTCACAGCTTAACCGAGGATAGATTTGATTCACAGTGGGACTTTGTCAGTGGTTGTTTTTGTTTCTTTGTACTCGCGTCAGTCCAGCAGTTGTCACAAGAAATAGAATGGAAGGTTTTAGGTGACCTAGTTAACAGAGTTTACTTCGACGACGCGATCAGCATTTGTTACTAAATTTTATTATTGTTGTTTTTTTTTTAACAGACGACAGTGAAATTCGTGCAAGCATGTCGCAGTGTGGTCATCTTTCTTATTCGCCAGTCTTCTGAATGAAGTTTGATGTATCTTCAAACAACTGATATAGGGTAAGTAGATCTATATAGTTATCGTACAAGGGCTGATTTGACGCTTTAGGTTGAAAAGAAATATAGTGGGGCGTGTACTTTGATGTCATCCAAATCAGTCGCTGACGTAGTTGAGGTTAGGATTATGATTCCTAAACTCGTACGCCTTATTACCGTGTCTAGAAATTATTTTTTGAAGCCAAGTCGAATAGATGACCCACTATTCTTCATTGCAACCGACACTTTTCATGTGCTTCTTGACTACATAATAAGTCAGTGGTCGGCAGATAGTAATATACCAATACCCCGTATAAAATATTTGGTACCCTGAATCAATTTATTATTTTGATTGGAGTAGAGTGGGGGGAGGACGACTAACGCAAATCTCTCTCTCTCTCTCTCTCTCTCTCTCTCTCTCTCTCTCTCTCTATATATATATATATATATATATATATATATATATATATATAGAGAGAGAGAGAGAGAAACAGAGATGAAAATGATAAGGAGAACGTGGAAAGAACTTGAGATGATGGCATGTGTTTGTTGAAGGCCTATGCTCTTTTGGGAGTGGAGGGTTATGAATGAAATATATATATATATATATATATATATATATATATATATATATATATATATATATATATATATATATATATATATATATATATACATATACATACGAGGGGCGTTCAGAAAGTAATGCACCACATCGTTTTTCTCAGGAGCTGTTTATTCAAAACGCATGAAATTTATACACAATATACATGGATATGTCATGTAAACATCGGTATTATTCAACATAATCCCCATCAACTTGTACGGCTTTATGCCAGTGCGAAACAAGTGCATGTATTCCTAGCCCATACCAGATTTTGTCTTGATCATGTAAATGTCATTTCCTTTTCCTGGCACGTGCCTATAAGCGTTAGGACGTTATCGCCTTTAGGGAAGTACCTAGTTTTAATTTTATATTTTTTTAGGTTCTTATGTGTCCTATCTAACCTTCACTTTCTTTCCTTTCCCTGACGAAGGCCTTGTGGCCGTAACGTTGGCTATTTTCTAATTCTTTTGTCCTCGTAAGACGAATCACCTTTTTTCGATTTTTTTTTCACACCCATCCATTGTATTCCACGTCTTACCGCAGTTCACCTCAACTTCCTCGACCTAAAAATAATGAAATAAGGCTGGTTGTAGAATTATATATATATATATATATATATATATATATATATATATATATATATATATATATATATATATATATATATATATATATATATATATATATATATATATATATATATGGTTTTATTCTTCCTGTACCTCAATGTTTTGGACAGGAAGTATCAACTCAGGAAAAGTTTTTATTTTACAGTATAGAAATCAATATGTTGAAAAGTGTTCATGACTTGTATCACCAAATGTCACTTTCTTGGGCACCTCACAGTCTTTTTTAAATACTTGAACTTGTAACTAAACTATTGTTTGAAGATCTGTTTTCTACATCCTACCCAGGTCAGGAAATCTATGTTGTGGATTGTTATTTTAGTTATGAGAATGAGCTCTCAAGTGCCTAGGTAAGGCACTTATCTTAATATCTTGTCTGAGACCAGTTGCTCCAAACTGTATTTATGATCACAGGTAGTGCTGCCCTCTGGAAGAAAGACGGCCTGTAGCTCAGCAAGTATTGTGAGCGTCCACTGCCTGCAATTTCTGTCTTCTTCAGGATAGTTGCACAGCTTTTTACTGGTGATATGACCTGTAATGAGAAGGAACATTCCCTCCCCGATAATGCCTGTCTTATAACAATTCCACAACTAATTGACAATACGCTTACCTGGGTCAGACAAATGTGCTAACCATTTGCACCAGATCTTATCTCCATTTTCTACAATCAGGGATGTGTATTCTCATCTGTTACACACAACTTCACAACCTCTGTCCCTGAAGCATTTCTTGTCTTCCATACTATCAGTAGGGGTGCCCAAATCCTGTGACTGGTCATTTATTTCTTTTCAACTTCTAGGTATGGTGTCAGATGTTAATTGAACACTGTGGCACTCCAGAAGCCACTATTACTTTTCTTCTCTTTTTGGACTTACAGTCGTAAAGTGTTATGGCAAATTTACAAACACATTGGACACAATTTCACAATAAAACTGCATTCCTACTTAAGGCGTCGTGACATTAATCTTTCCCATAGGCAGTATCTGAATATGGCGCACGATAAACTATGTGGCCGACATGTTAATTAATTTCTACAAAGAAACTTATTCTGCCTTACCCTGAAGTAAGAATATATCACAATATGCACAAGCTTGACTAGCATTAAATTATTAGTTCAGAAATGCTCTAGTGTCCAGACGGAAAAGCCTTGGTCACGAATGCTCTCCCGCTGATCTCAAGTTGGCAAATAGTATTTTTCAAATGGCGGACTATGCCGGCAAAATGTTAATTTTATTGCCCCTATGCTCACCTCCCTTAACCAATCAGAAACGCGTCCAGAAATTTTAACTTTTCCCCTAGGCTATAAACTTGAGCAGTTCAGAAGTGTGTTTGTTCGTCTGTCTCAATTTTATTTATACAATATCTTTGTTATTAATGGGTCGATTTTTAATATTGAAAGTGATTATTAAACAGACCACTGTCCTCTATCTTCATATATTGGGAAGGGTAGTGTGTTAAAAGGGGTAGTAACCTTTAACGCGTGGTGTTAGAAAAAATTCAAATTCTTTAGTTAAAATGTTGGCGGTAGATGTGACCTTGTCCTTGACAAATTAAAAATACTGTAGCTATTAATAGATTTTAAGACTACGTTAGTTAATTTTCAAGCGGGGAAATTTGAGGGGGGGGGGGGTCACACAGACGTACTTTACTACAGGAACAGAGAGCGCCATACTATCCTATCGGCTGTCTGTCATGAAATATTCTAATCCACATATATAAATTATTAGGTAAATATGAAGCCTAACAAATAAAATTAATAAAGAGAAGAGCAATGGTAAAATGACAGTGCTGTCACAAAGAATGTACTCGAAATCCCCTTTGTTTTCTGCTTCGTCTGCAAATTGTAACGCTTTCACGTTGATAGTAAAGCTTACTGTATTATTACCCGCCTTCTTCAATGAAACGTGTGCTGTATTTCTTGGAAAAGCATTGAGACGTACTGCGTAATGACCTAAATTAACCCTAACATTAATTATACTGCGTTACCAAAACGAACGAACAGATGGACTAAAGGGATAAAAAGAGAAGGGAGAGGCAGAAAGCCGAACACTAAACCCGCTTCGCGCGATACACAATTACTACCATCACGCGTGTAAGTCTACATGCACTAATTTTTTTTCAGACGGACAGTGATAAAATACACTACCCTTTCCCAGAGTTAGGTTTATAAATCATAACAGACTCTTATTAGAAAAGACAACATTATATGGGTTTACGTTTGAACACATAACAGTACCCAGACAGCACATCTTCTAAACAGGAGATAGAAGAAATTGCATATTTTGAACGCAGCCACGTAGCTCCTTTAAATTAGTATTTTTGGGTTCCTTAGGGTTTGCTGACAAATAATATGTAAAACGTTACGCAAATAGTCCAGGAATTAATAAATTATACCCAAAATAAAATATTGGGGGTGCCTGACAGCATAAAATCATTTCTGCTCATAAAATTTTTTTTATAACGTGTTTGAAAAAACCTTACGTTACATAAATAGCCTACCATGTAAACTCCAAATTGATTGGAGCGCAACAAATGAAAGCCTAACCACGATTGGTCGGGCTATAAATACTATCTTGGTTGTTAGGGGAGACGGGAAAAGATAACATTTTTTTCAAACACTTGTCGAAACGTGGCTCATTGGCCAGTCTCGCTGATATACACACTTGGGAGCGTTAGTTCGAGACCACTAATTCAAATAAGCTTGATAAAGCGACAGTACGTTGAAGCCAGCTCACATTTTTGCTAAAATAAAAGCCTGGAACATAGGCAGAACGGAATTTGTGCCAGTTTGTGCCAGAATTCATTGCTAATCAACGTATCTGTGTTTATTTCCATGAAATTGTGGGACAGTGGTCTTGATGTACTGAGCAGTACCTGGGCAGAGATTTGCTGAATCCAGAGTCGGACAGCATACTCCTTGGTCTTTTTAGCTATCAGTGAGGTGTCTCCTGAGCCCAGAGGAGAATTCGAACAGAGGAGTCCTCTCCTGCCGCCATCACTCAAGATAAGCAGAGTTGGCCAGCTGAGCTCAACATTATGTCCCCTCATCTTGAAATAACTTTATAAAAATACCATTCAGAGGGGAATTTACTTGTCTTAAAATCAGGAACTGTGAACATCTCCAATACTGATCCCTAAAGACAAACTATTGAAGTCATGATGACAAATACCAACAGAGCTTGAACAAAACAAAACCAGTATTACCTCATTTTACTACTACACAACTGACACACATAGAACATTTGTAATAATATATGTCACTACAATATTCATATTAAATACATTCTGTACATAACTTGTAATTTAAATTGATTGTGATTCCTGGTTCCCTTGTAGTTGAATCAGGACACATATTCATTCATGCTAGTAATGAATACATATTGTTATTTGAAAGTTACGAGTGACTTCTTTAAGCTATTCTCGTAGAGTGTTATATGTATGTGAGTGTCACAGTGTTGTCAAGAGTAGTGGATTAAATTAAATTGTTTATCTGTCTGTTGTTGTGACTTACACTTCACCATACTCATACCCTAGACACATAACGTAGCATCACACTATTCCAGAATAATTCTGACTGAGATAAAGAGATATGTGGTAGCAAGTAAGGTTATCTATAATACACTACTTTTAATAGATATAGATACCTTCACAGCTGATCTCAGTCAGTACACTAAGTCCCCTATAAATATTTATAACATCCCACTTCACCACATATATTGGGGTCTCGCTCTTGGGATTTTGAATCTTTAACTATAAAAAATATTGGGGATAATTCACTTCAGGGAATATAAGAATTAAAAGGTATCCTTGGGTGGAATTAAATAAGGTTGAGCTCACGGTGCCTGTGTTGTCCATTAGAGATTGAATTGTTGGTTAGACATTGTATTAAGTTACCTGATAGACAATGGCGGACCTGGCCAAATTTCGATCTGCTGCGGTTCAGACTGCAAAAGAGTTAGGATTAGATGGGCAAGTTATGGTTGCCTATGTCACAACGGAATGTGACAAATTTATTGAACGCGAAGAAAGAAGATTAGAAAAAGAAGCCGAAAGAAAGTTAGAGGCTGAGACTAAGAGGTTGCAGATTGAGGCTGAGGCTAAGAAATGGGAAGCAGAAGAAAGAAGATTTAGACTGCAGAAAGAGAAGAGAAGAAATTAGCTGCAGAAAGAGAAGAGAAGAGAGAAGAGAAGAGATTAGCTGCAGAAAGGGAAGCAGAAAAGGAGGAGAAGAGATTACAAAGGGAACATGAGTTACGACTAAGGGAGTTTGAGTTTCAAGGCCATGCTCCTGAAAATGGTGCCAGCCCCTTTGCCTCTGATGCTACGGTTACTCAGGGAGCCTCAATCTCAGCTATGAATTTTCATTTAGATCATTTTGTTGAGAAAGACGATGATATTGAGAGCTATATAAATAGGTACGAACTATTAGCTACCACGTATGGGTTAGAGAGAGAAAGGTGGAGCTTAAAGTTATCTCAGGGACTTCGTGGGGCAGCTTATGAAGTTTTTGCAAAAATGAGCAGAGGTGATCAGGAAAATTATGACATGCTAAAGCAGGCTCTTTTGTTAAGGTATGAAAAGAATGCAGAGTTTTACAGGAAAAAATTTAGGAATGCTAAACTACTGTCAGGTGAAACCTATCACCAGTTCTCTGCACGAATCGAGACATACTTGGAGAAATGGACTTCTCTGGGGAAAACCCAAGATCTTAAGGAAATGGTCCTTATAGAGCAATTAAGAGAGTCCATGGCTCCAGACCTGAGAAAGTTTCTCATGGAACAAGGTGCAGAGAGGCTGGATGAGTTGCTAAATGTTGCTGAAAGGTATCAAGCAGCTCAAGCAGAGGTAACAGGTAATAAAAAGAAACAGGTGGACAACTTTAGGGCACCACAGAACTTTAATAAATTTGATCCTAAGGATCAAAATAAAGGTAAGCACCAATTTGATAGGCCACGGTATGACAATAAAAATAAATTCCCACAATTCGATGAAAGGAAATATGATGAAAGAAAATCTTTCAACCAAGGAAAAAGGTGGTGTAAGAATTGTCAGATGGACAATCATGACACTGACCGTTGCAGAAGGAAACCTGTGTATATGGCAACCCTTCAGGTCAGGTCGACCTCAAGACAGGAGGAGGATATTATGTTGGATACCACTCCAGAAGAGATGAGGAAGGCACAGGCTGGGGATAAAACACTCAAGCCTTGTTTCAGAAAATTGTCAACTTGTCATACAACTCCAGGCAAAGGAGATTTTTATATGAAAAACAAGTTGATGTATAGGAAGACTGGAACTAGATCCCATGGTCACGGACAGCTGGTTCTTCCAAAAAGATACAGGACAGAATTAATAAGGAGCCTACATGTGAAACCAGATGGGGACCATGAGAAGATAGGTACCATTATTCAAAAGGTGGCTCACAATTATTATTGGCCCAAAGCAAGATGGGACATTGATAATTTTGTAGAAAGGTGTAGCATAGCACATGAGGGAACACCCACAAGTGGGAACATGGATCAGGACCTGGACACGCCACGAGGCAAAATTAGGCCTGATAATAAAAAGAGATATAAATTTGATAAAGTGGACCAAATGGAATGGGAAGCCCCTTTTCACGGACAAGCTTCACTTAACTGTTTTACAATGGCCACTATGCGGAGAGTGCAAAAAGATGTCTTACCCCAGGATAAGCCGACAATCCCTCAATCGGACTTAAACAAACTGGAGGAAGAAGATGTAGAGAGGAAATCTCTCATCAAGAATTTTAAGTGGGGAGACAGCCCCAGGAAAAGAAAAATTGGTAGCGGTCGTTTTGTGAATGATAATTCTGGGAGGAAAAATCATCACTATAAAGCTTCAAGTGGAAGAGACCATACCGGTGCATGGACAAATAGGTCCACACAATTAAAGGTCCATATGTAGCTTTGTTAAGAACGTGGACTGATGAAAAGGCAGAGGAAAACATTACATCTTCATACCAATATGTGAATGAGCTGACCACTCGGTTAAAAACTGGCTGGAAACTTGCCAATGAAAATTTGAAACAAGCCAGGAAGAAACATGCTGCCTATTATAACAGGAAGGCGAAAGACAGAAATTTGGCTGTGGGAGAGAAGGTACTGCTTCTTTTGCCGGGAGTCAGAATAAGTTACAAATTGGATGGCAGGGTCCATATACAGTTCTAGAGAAGGTGTCTAGAACAAATTATAAGATAGATAAGAAGGGGAAAGAAAAAATCTATCATGTGAATCTCCTGAAGAAATATTTGGAAAGAGAACATCAGGAAGAGACACACTTGTTGACCTTGTCCATCGCCATGGAGATGAAAAAGGAACCACTTTCATCATTTGAATATCCATTACACCCCTGTGAGACAGCAGCACAGGTGAAAATCAGTACACATTTAACGAAAACTCAGAAAGAGAGAGTGCAACAGGTTCTAAATAATCATGCAGAGGTGTTAACAGACCGACCAGGGCATACAAACCTATTGGAATATGATATGAAATTAATAGACTCCACACCTGTCTGTATGAAACCATATTCGATTCCGTTTGCTAAGGAAAAAGCTTTGAAGGAAGAGATAGACTATCTGTTGAAGGAAGGAATTATTTCGCACAGTGAGTCTTCGTATAGTTCCGGTGTTGTACTTTTAAGGAAGCCCTCTGGAGAACATAGACTCTGTATAGATTACAGGAGACTGAATGCTATTACAGAAGGACAGGTGGATCCATTGCCGGATACAAATCAGCTGTTTGCCAGACTAAATAAAGCTAAATATTTCTCAAAAGTGGATCTGAGTAAAGGATACTATCAGATTCCAGTAAAGCCTGAGGTTAGACCATACCTAGCTTTTAGTACCTCAGAAGGACACTATGAGTTTAATAGATTGCCATTTGGATTGAAGAATGCGCCTAGTGTCTTCTCTAGAATGATGAGAAAATTATTGGATCCTCTGAATAATCCCTGTATAACAAATTTTATGGATGATATCCTTATAGCAACAGAAACATTTGAGGAACACATTGACTCTCTGAACATGCTGTTTGATCGACTTAGGGAGGCAAATTTAACAGCCCGACCAACCAAATGTTGCGTTGGATGTAAAGAATTGGAATTTTTGGGACACACAGTTTATCAGGGAAACATGACCCCTGACCCAAAGAATTTAGAGAAACTACAGAAAGCCCCGAGACCACAAACCAAGAAGGACGTGAGATCCTTTGTCTCATTATGTGGTTTCTACCAGAAGTATATCAAAAACTTTAATTCCATATGTGCACCTTTAACGGAATTGACACGTAAAGGACTTCCAGATCGCATTACATGGACACCACAATGTGAAATGACTTACCAAGAATTGAAGGAAAAGCTCACAAGTAAACCCATTTTGAAATTACCTGACTTAAGTCAAGAATTCATAGTAAGGACGGATGCAAGTAATATTGGGCTAGGTGCAACTTTACTACAGAAATCAGATGCATTGGATGGGGAATTAAGCCCAGTGGCATATGCTAGCAGAAAGTTGAATAAAGCTGAAATCAACTACTCAACTAGCGAAAAAGAATGTCTTGCAGTAATATGGGCAATAAAGAAATTCAATATTTATCTATATGGGAAGGCATTTAAGTTGCAAACTGACCACAAACCTTTATCGTTTTTAGCACAGGCTAAGCATGAGAACTCTAGGTTACTCCGATGGTCTTTGCTTCTGGCTCCATATAATTTTAGCATTGAATATATATCTGGAAAAACCAATCTGGGAGCGGATTTTTTAAGCCGCCATCCGTGTGATGAGAATCACCGTAAACCCCAGAAATAATAATAATTTTCTCTATGTGTATATAGAATAAAGGACTGACATATAATGTCTGTTTTAAGAGGGGAAGTGTCATGAAATATTCTAATCCACATATATAAATTATTAGGTAAATATGAAGCCTAACAAATAAAATTAATAAAGAGAAGAGCAATGGTAAAATGACAGTGCTGTCACAAAGAATGTACTCGAAATCCCCTTTGTTTTCTGCTTCGTCTGCAAATTGTAACGCTTTCACGTTGATAGTAAAGCTTACTGTATTATTACCCGCCTTCTTCAATGAAACGTGTGCTGTATTTCTTGGAAAAGCATTGAGACGTACTGCGTAATGACCTAAATTAACCCTAACATTAATTATACTGCGTTACCAAAACGAACGAACAGATGGACTAAAGGGATAAAAAGAGAAGGGAGAGGCAGAAAGCCGAACACTAAACCCGCTTCGCGCGATACACAATTACTACCATCACGCGTGTAAGTCTACATGCACTAATTTTTTTTCAGACGGACAGTGATAAAATACACTACCCTTTCCCAGAGTTAGGTTTATAAATCATAACAGACTCTTATTAGAAAAGACAACATTATATGGGTTTACGTTTGAACACATAACAGTACCCAGACAGCACATCTTCTAAACAGGAGATAGAAGAAATTGCATATTTTGAACGCAGCCACGTAGCTCCTTTAAATTAGTATTTTTGGGTTCCTTAGGGTTTGCTGACAAATAATATGTAAAACGTTACGCAAATAGTCCAGGAATTAATAAATTATACCCAAAATAAAATATTGGGGGTGCCTGACAGCATAAAATCATTTCTGCTCATAAAAATTTTTTTTATAACGTGTTTGAAAAAAACCTTACGTTACATAAATAGCCTACCATGTAAACTCCAAATTGATTGGAGCGCAACAAATGAAAGCCTAACCACGATTGGTCGGGCTATAAATACTATCTTGGTTGTTAGGGGAGACGGGAAAAGATAACATTTTTTTCAAACACTTGTCGAAACGTGGCTCATTGGCCAGTCTCGCTGATATACACACTTGGGAGCGTTAGTTCGAGACCACTAATTCAAATAAGCTTGATAAAGCGACAGTACGTTGAAGCCAGCTCACATTTTTGCTAAAATAAAAGCCTGGAACATAGGCAGAACGGAATTTGTGCCAGTTTGTGCCAGAATTCATTGCTAATCAACGTATCTGTGTTTATTTCCATGAAATTGTGGGACAGTGGTCTTGATGTACTGAGCAGTACCTGGGCAGAGATTTGCTGAATCCAGAGTCGGACAGCATACTCCTTGGTCTTTTTAGCTATCAGTGAGGTGTCTCCTGAGCCCAGAGGAGAATTCGAACAGAGGAGTCCTCTCCTGCCGCCATCACTCAAGATAAGCAGAGTTGGCCAGCTGAGCTCAACATTATGTCCCCTCATCTTGAAATAACTTTATAAAAATACCATTCAGAGGGGAATTTACTTGTCTTAAAATCAGGAACTGTGAACATCTCCAATACTGATCCCTAAAGACAAACTATTGAAGTCATGATGACAAATACCAACAGAGCTTGAACAAAACAAAACCAGTATTACCTCATTTTACTACTACACAACTGACACACATAGAACATTTGTAATAATATATGTCACTACAATATTCATATTAAATACATTCTGTACATAACTTGTAATTTAAATTGATTGTGATTCCTGGTTCCCTTGTAGTTGAATCAGGACACATATTCATTCATGCTAGTAATGAATACATATTGTTATTTGAACCGTTACGAGTGACTTCTTTAAGCTATTCTCGTAGAGTGTTATATGTATGTGAGTGTCACAGTGTTGTCAAGAGTAGTGGATTAAATTAAATTGTTTATCTGTCTGTTGTTGTGACTTACACTTCACCATACTCATACCCTAGACACATAACGTAGCATCACACTATTCCAGAATAATTCTGACTGAGATAAAGAGATATGTGGTAGCAAGTAAGGTTATCTATAATACACTACTTTTAATAGATATAGATACCTTCACAGCTGATCTCAGTCAGTACACTAAGTCCCCTATAAATATTTATAACATCCCACTTCACCACACTGTCTTCCTCCTGGCCTGGTTCCATTCTAGTCCTCGGTCCTTCAGAGATTGTCTAATGTTGTCCTCCCAGCGGACTCTAGGTCGTCCTGGAGGTCTGGATCCCTGGCTCTTTGCCTCCCATACCTGCCGTGGCAGCCGATCTTTTCCCATTCTGTAGACATGGCCAAACCATCTTAGTTGGGACTGTTCTACTTGTGGCTGCAGGGGTTGGGTTTTTAGGCCTTGACGTACTGTTTGGTTGCGGACCATGTCTCTTCTTGTTACTTCAACCACCTTTCTCAGATACCCGATTTCTGAGGTTTGGCTCTGACTTTTGTGGGTTGTAGTCATTGCCCATGACTCGCATCCATACGTCAAGACTGGGACATAGGCGGAGAGTTATACAGCCATCTTCGTTTTCTTGCCAACTTCTCTAATGCTGAGGAATCCTCGATTTATGGCCTGAAAAAGTCTCCCAGCTGCCCTCTTCTTGTAGTCAAATCTTTACATACATGTACATGTACAGAAAACAACATAGGCAAATTATTCAACGTTGACAGGAAAGGACCATTACCTTCTTCATTTTCATCAACTTCTAATTCAATGAGAGGTGGGGTGGTGAGTCGTCTGAATGAAAATCAGGCAATGCAGCAATGAATTGTTTCATGAAGATGTCCAGATTTGAGTTTTTGACTTTCTCTGCCTCCGGGGGATTTTTGATAGCCAGCAGCACAGTGCATCATTTATTTATGACCATTAAGCTCCCGTCCATGTTAGGATCATCTTGTTCAAAGATCGTAAGGCAGGATTCAAGAAATGAGAAAGCCTCCTTTAATTGTTTCCTCACAATGAAAAGTCGATCCTTAATTTTAAATTATTTCTTCAGTCCTATCCTAATTTATGTGAAACAAACTTCCATATAAAGGCAATTAACAGCTATTATTTGTTTACATAAAATGCTATGTGAGTCACTTTATCATTACGAGTCAGCGAGAGATCCGGTCTGTTCAACGCGTAGGGTACGTTTTTTTTGGGTAGAACGTGGGACGCGCTATTCCGTCTTTTCACGGAAAATGGAGGCTAAGCTTTGTCTCCCACAAGTTTCTCTTGCACAGGCGTAGATCCCGGCTTACGCAACATTCGGGTTAGTAAGTGCGGAAGGAGACGTGGTACAGACGTGAAAAGACAGATAAATAATATGGCTGCTTGCGTTGCTACCGTTTCGATGACGGGAGATTTTTTTTCCACCACAAATATGGAGAAGAAGGAAGTTGATATAATGCTCTGAGTTAAGTGCAGCATGACTTCTTAATGCAAATGTACGCCATGATATTGAATATGTGAATCTGTGATGTCATTATCATGGAAGACGAGTTGTGTAGTTGTATCTTATGGAGCAGGAAAAAAATAATTAATAACACACGTATGTGATATGACTCTGTGAAACAGCGTGACAAGTAAATCAATTAAAAGGAATGAAAAAAAAAAATAACAAATATATATATATATATATAAGGAGCCGCGGTAGCATAGTGGTTAGTGCACTGGCTTACTAGCGCAGTGGTCTATGGTTCGATCTCCAGATGAGACGGGAAGTTTTTAGGCCACAAACGGCTCCTGGGTCGACCCAGCCCCAAATGGGTACCAGAGCAACTCTGGGAAATATATATATATATATATATATATATATATATATATATATATATATATATATATATATATATATATATATATATATATATATATATATATATAAACTATGAGTAAAACTACAGAATCAAATTCTAACCCTAGCTAGTCTAATGCCTAAATTAACACATGGTATTATTGAGCTTTACCCCCCGGAAAACTGGAAATTACCCTTGCCAGGGTCATGCACTCTTAGCTGCCGACCTCTGCAATAAATGTACATAATTGCATGAATTACTCATATGAAAACTCCCAGCAAACCGGCTGTCTAATTTGCTGCATAATTAATGTAAAAGCATAACTGATCTCGTTTTGGTCTTGCGCACTTTGGTTTCTAATGTCATACAGAATTCACACAAAGATCTCACTTTTCACAGCTTTCCACGTGATGTAAAGTATATACCCAAGGCAGTGGTGTACTAAAAGGGGGGGGGGGGGGAGCTAGAGGGAAGGTCCGCCCCTGGGGACAGCAAGGAAGGGGGTACGGTCGGACACTATGATGATAGTAAAGGAAAAAGTAAAGGATCCCGTTACTCGCCCATTGAGGCATATTGGGAATATGGTGTTAGGTCCATATTTACTTGACCATACAGCATACTTAAGGTGATGTGGTCAGCATCACGCCGGCCGCTTTCAACCTTCCCATAGTCGCTTTGGTACCCAATTCATGAGGCTGGGTCGACCTTGGAACCGTTTGCGGGCTAAAAAAAAACTCCACCTCAACTGGGGATCGAACCGTAGACCACCGAGCTGGGAAGCCAGTGCTACTGCGTCTCTTATGATAATAGTTGCTGTTAAACATATTCTTGCCAGTCGGTTTCTTTTTTAGGAGGGGGTGCCAAAGATAGAATCCGCCCCCGGGGTTCCAAATACCTATGTAAGAGCACACAGCGTGTTTGATTCCAGTGGAATGTGACCTTTAACCTGTTCAGTGTTTTAATTCTATAATTTTTTATCAAAGCACATAATTGCTAACGATTGTAGCTTTCTGGTAATCGTCTTTATTTTTTTTTTAATGCACTAGATGCAAGCTTTATTTTGCATCGCCCTTGTGTTACCGGGACCCGAAAGGGTAGCAAAGAACTATGGTACTGTATGGCATGTGTTTCGTAAAATTCAGTTAAGGAGTGTTGGGTTTGGGACAGGCTACCCGATCCTGTATAAACTTAAGCTTCACAAACGTGACGGTCAAGTCCACTAAAGCAGTAGTTCCAAACCTGTGGTCTGCAATCCACTTATGGTCCGCGGCACATTATCATGTGGTCCGCGGCTGCGTTATCGATTTGGTATTAAGTGCTTTGATTTTGCTCTGATCCTCCCTACGTTTTTAGTGCTATAAAAACAAAATATAGAAACTGTTTACAAGTAGAACCAGCTTTGAGACTGTCTTTAACTTCTATGAAGCCTGTTATGAGTAAAATTCATAACATGTCTGTCGATGTTATTAAATGGTTCGACAAGGATTCATGTTTGCTTATTATCGGTAGTCCTTGGTAACAGGAAGTTACGTCATTGTCTCGAGGTGCAGTTCGCAGACGTTAAAGTTGGGATCAGCAAAAGTAAGCGATCGTCTGCTAGGGTCTTCTGTGTGTTTCATTTGGCAGGTGGACGTATGTCTCTGAGCTCCTGAGACTTATATTATTTCGTGACATATTCCTAAGTATTCCATCACTAGATCATCCATATACCTCTGTTTGATGATGCTAGTATATTTGTAATAGGAATTATGAATGCTGGTGAGAACGTGAGTCTGAATTAAATATAAAATGTGTTCTAGCTACAGACGGTACAGAGCTATACTGATGACTGTATATGTGATGCCATAAGATATAATGGCTTTCAAGATTAGGCATGTGGAGCAGCATTTATTGTATTAAACATTGTGTAGATTGTCCACTCTGCCTTTGTGGTGACTTTAATAGTTCGAGTTGAATTGCTGTATGCGTGGTCTGCCAGTTCTACTCCTATGTGATTTTGGCCAGAGTAACAAGCCGTTTACTCAGACTATACAAGTAATAATATAAAGACACGCAACAGATAAATGGGGGCCAAACCGGGATCCTGAGTCAAATGTGGAATGCTGATGTCAGGAGAAATTTTTCAAGTCGTTGGACTTCGTTTTCTGTAAAAATCAGAAATTTTCAAAATGGCGGTGTATGTCGTTTGCTGACCTGTGTGGGGATGAAAGAATATTAACCATTGATTTGTATGAATATATAGTATTTAACCAATATGTATGTAACCAGTATGTATGTAACCAATAAATTGTATGTTGTGGTGATTTACATTGATACACTGATCAAATAGTAATAATACCATTTGTTTATAACGATAAAATAATGTAGAAATAAAAATAGTGGAGTTGTGACGCTTCTTCTTCGCCCACGCCACCATCGTGTTGATTTTAGCAGACAGTATTGTAGAGTAAATAGTACTATCGTTTCTAATGTCCTTGAAAAACTATTATAACATTTTGAGACGAAAGGCTTATTCGTCTAGAAGAGTGAGAGAGGAGCGACAGAAAAATGATACACTGTCACGCGTTGGTTTGAAACACAAATTGGCAGCGAACGCGTCGGGTAGTGAAAACGTAGGGTAAAATTAAATAGAACATGTTTGAAACAAATCAAGATGTAACCCTTTTTCGCATAACATGTTTGAAGCAAAAATCTATGCAATGCCAATATTTCTTCGTTCTATAGTCACACAGTGGAAATGTATACACACACAGACAGCGCATTGCCTGCCAAGTAGTACATTTTATGACGTAACGGACTAGTGGTTTCAGTTTGAACAACGAGAGAGAGAGAGGGGAAAAGATGGAGTATTTATAGAAAAGTAGAAATTGACAACTAATAAGGAAAATATATGGAAATCATAATTACAGGGACCATGGCCATAAAATTTAGTTAGTTTAATAGCATATCTTCTCCTGAGCAATAATATGTTTTAATATACAAAATCCTCCATGTAATAATCAAGATATTGACATAATACTAGATGTTCACGAACGGACTGACGAACAGACCCTCATGTTTGCATTCACTATTCATAACATTCTGGGAACGCGGTTTTGAAAAAGAGGCATGAGGGGAAAGTGAAATTTGATTGATTAGTAATAGGAGGATAGGAGAGATATTATTGGGTGGTCCAAACTAAGTATATTTGTAGAGTGATATCCAAGACAGAATTACTAACAGACTGTGAAACACCCAGTTTGTTTGGAGTTGGGTTTTAAAAAAATTCAATTCGAAACGGGGGAACGCTGGATTTCATTGGCCAGCCTCTTTTATAATATCCCAAGCTTCCAAGGCTTGTCGCCATTTGTATAGAATCATTTCCAGACTCAGGACGTTGAGAATAGAAGTGTGACTTTGATGTTAAAACTAAAACTAATAAAATAAAAAATAGTCACAGTCTAGCCAGCGGCAGAACTGAATATGTGCCAGTCATCGTACCTGTGGTTTTATTTCATTGAATTGTGGTAAGAGGAATTGAATTATTATTATGTATTATTTGAAAAGGCAAAAGTTTGATACTGCCAATTGGTAAAGTGTATGACATGCCTAAAGAGACAGTTTGGGTATTCTCATTTGATTTATGTTTGAATATTGCATTGTTGTAATTGACAATTATTGTAAGACCAAGATAGAATAGCAAGCCTCAGTGTTCGAGGAACACTTATTAAAATGCCTAGAGCGTTTATATATATATATATATATATATATATATATATATATATATATATATATATATATATATATATATATATATATATATATATGAAAAATCATATAGAAGGAGATGTACATACTCCTATTAAATTGTGTTGAAGAGAACTATGGAAAAATGACAGTGGCGTATCTGCCATATCGACCTGAGGTGTGGTCATAGTAGGATGTCTTCTTCTTTGATCCTTAGCCGCCGACCGTCAAAGCAGTCAGTTGCCATCACGCCTAGTGGCGTCTTGTAGGGCAACAACAAATTGATTCCACCCTGCCCGGTCGGTGGCCATCCTTCGTACATTGCCCCAACTCTGGTTCATTCTTTGCATCTCAGCCTCCACAGTCCTCCGCCAGGTTGTTTTTGATCAGCCTCTCTTTCGTTTTCCTTCCATATTACCTATACCTTGTAGCGGTATGGCAGCTTGCGTACCCTGACAATCCCCAGAGCTATGCCAGTGGGAGTTTTACTCCTGGTAGGTTCAACCAAGCTGGACTGGTCTGTGTGGGTAGGGGTCAGACAAAAGCTGGTACCCTGGTCCTCCAGGTTGGGGGTTTTAGCATAGGGCTGACACCCCTGTCTGTGTAAAAAAAACGATGAAGTTACGGTAAAGCCACTGACATGAAAACGGATGTCCTGACCGCAAAACAGGATACACGAATAGGTTTTTTGGAATGTTAGGACAATGTACGAGATAGTAGGATGTGAGTTCATATAATTTAGGGGCTGGTGCACTTTGTTTGCACACGAGGCTGACCCCAAAATCATATCATGTAGAGAGTTAAGTGAAATATACACCAGATATGAAAAGGCCAGGGTGTCTTTTATGTTGCAGGGTTTTATTTCCTGTTACCAACCGGTGACAGGAAACCAGAAGTACTATAGAAGACAGCAACGTCTCCAGTACAGCGTATTCTGTATATTATTATCAAGTGAATCTTTGAGAGCAGCAGTTCTTTGCAGAGACAAATCATCGAGTTGAAACTTCACGTGGGAAATTAAAGGTGATGTGCCACAGTCTGGGCACTCTGACAATTTATCGGGAGTAAAATTGATTCCCTACCAATTAACTATAACTCTCAGGGGGATGATGACAACCACAGCTCCTCCAATAACTGACTCACATCAATACTTAGTAAATAATAGTCTGTGAAAACACCTGAAGGAATATTTTAATATTAATATTATTATTGTTGGACCCAGAGTCCTTGTTTTTAGTTCACTCTTAGTGTAACATATATTTTCTTCAGTTTTTAAAGACCTGTCCAAAGAAAGAGAAGGACAGGCACAATAAAATTGTACAAAAAATATTCTAAATTGAAACTTAAACCAGACTTATTAAGTTCCTTATAGTGAGTTATACTGTGTTGTTTTGATGTACCATCATTTCATTGCATACCCTAGACACTAGCCACATCAAACACCACACATTAGAAATAACATACAGCACCGTGTGAGATCTAGGGAGGTAGCGTTAGGTCCCTTGAGAACTCATCAACATCATCTATTAGACTCAAGGTCTTACATAGCTTGACCTCACACGGTTGACACATACATAACAACATTCATTATCTTTTACCATCATAACCTCTCCAGCAAAATTAAACTTTGCTACATAAATTTGGGTCTCCTGTCCCGGGATTATACTTAGTAACATCATATTATTGAACCCAGGGAGTCCCCATGATTGAAATTTACCCAAGAATTTGGGAAAGTTGATAAATTGTCAGAGCCTGGAATAAGTTAATTAGAATTGTTATTATTATTATAGTAGTAAATTTATAACATTTTAGAATTGATTAGATGGCAGACCTGGCCAAATTCAGATCTGCTGCTGTGCTAGCTGCAAAAGAGATGGGTATGGATGGGCCAGAGCTGGTCCAGTATGTAACAGCTGAAGTTGATAAATTTATTGCGAGAGATAGGGAAGAAAGGGAAGCAGAAAGAAAATTAGAGGCTGAGAAAGAAATTAAAAGGTTACAGATTGAGGCTGACAAGGAGGCTAGGGCATTGGAGGTGGATAGGGAGGCTGAGATTAAGCGGCTCCAATTTGAAGAGAAGAAGATAGAGGCAGAGGAAAGAAGACTGGCTGCTGAAAGTGAAGCAGAAAAGGAGGAGAAGAGATTACAGAGGGAGCACGAGTTACGACTAAGGGAGTTGGAATTTCAAGGCCATGCTCCTGAAAATGGTGACAGCCCTCCTACCTCCGATGCCACTGCCAGTCAGGGGGCCTCAACCTCAGCCATTGGGTTCCATTTAGATCATTTTGTTGAGAGGGACGATGACATTGAATCATTCTTAAGCAGATTTAAGGTATTAACCACCACTTATGGGTTGGAAAAAGAGAGATGGAGTTTAAAGTTATCCCAGGGTCTTAGGAGAACATCTTATGAAGTGTTTGCAAAGATGAGTAAAGATGACCAAGACATTTATGACATGTTAAAGCAGACTCTGTTGTTAAGATATGAGAAAAATGGAGAATTTTATAGGAAGAAGTTTAGAAATGCCAAGCTTTTGTCTGGGGAGAAATACCACCAATTCTCTGCCAGATTGGAAACCTATTTGGAGAAATGGACTGCTCTGGGGAAGACCCAAGATCTTAAAGATATGATCATGATAGAGCAATTAAGAGAGTCCATGGCTCCAGACCTGAGAAAGTTTCTCATGGAACAAGGTGCAGAGAGGTTGGGTGAGGTACTTAATGTCGCTGAGAGGTATCAGGCAGCCCAGGCAGAAGTAGCTGGCGCAAAAAAGAAGCATGTAGATAATTATAAGGCCCCACAAAACTATAATAAATTGGATAACAAAGATCAGGGTAACAAAGGTAAGCCAAAGTTTGATAGGCCACGAAATGATTATCGAGATAAAAACCCACAGTTCAATGACCGAAAATATGATGAAAGAAAACCTTTCCATCAAGGAAAGTTATGGTGTAGATGGTGCAAGAGGGACACTCATATCACCAACGTTTGTAAAAGGAAACCTTCTACCTTCGCTTCTATGAAAACGGGGAACCAGGGATTAAAGGTCAAACCTACTGGACAGCAGGAAACTTATCACCCCCCAGTGTGTGAGGATGTTGTATGCAACGGGGTCACCGTGAGGTGCCTTAATAATACAGGTCTAGATTTTGATTCTATCGTGAGTTCTAGCCTCGTGAACCCAGGTCAGTATACCACAGAAACAGTGGAGATACAAGGGGCGACTAAGGACATACCACTCATGACACTTCCCATCGCAAGGATAACTGTGAAAACTCGCTATGTGGAAGGAGTAATCAGAGCAGCAGTGATAGATGAACCAATCTACCCTCTGATATTGGGGTGTAGATATGTCTTCTTGGGGAATCCCAAGAGACCTGTGCTTATGGCAACAGTGCAGACCAGATCATAGTCAAAGAAGGAGGAGGATAATACTATAAATACTCATCCAGAGGAGATGATGAAGGCACAGGCAGAGGACAGATCCCTCAAGCCATGTTTTAAAAAGTTGCCAAAATGTCACACACCTCCAAGCAAAGGAGATTACTATATGAAGAATAAACTCTTATATAGGAAGACCGGAACTCGTTCAAATGGTCACGGACAACTGGTACTTCCCAAGATGTTTAGGGCAGACGTAATAAGGAGTTTACATGTTGGAAAAGATGGGGACCACGAGAAAGTAGGTACCATCTGCCAAAAGGTTTCTCAAAAATAGTATTGGCCAGATGTAATGATAGACATTGAAAATTTTTAGACGCCTGCAGCATATTTCATGAGGGAACACCCACAAGTGGGGAAAATAACAATCAAGACCTAGAAACGCCACGGGGCAAACTTAGGCCTGAACCTAAGGAGAAAAATAAATATAATAAAGTAGACATAGTGGAATGGGAACCCCCTTTTCACACCCAGTCTTCAATTGAATTGGTTAGAATGGCCACTATGCGGCGAGTACAAAGAGTGATTCTACCCCAGAATAAGCCGACAATCCCTCGGTCGGAATTATGTGAACTGGAGGAAGATAAAAGAGAGAGAATATCTCTCACAAGGAAATTAAAGTGGGCGGAAAAACCCCAAGAAACGAATTGGTAGTGGGCGATTTGTGAGTGATGATAAAAGGAAGAAAAGTCCTCACTATAAGGCTTCCAATGTCAGGGACCCTACAGGTGCCATGAAAAATAAGTCAGCAAAATTAAAGGTCCATATGTAACCTTGTTAAGGACGTGGACAGATGAGAAGGCAGAAGAAACTGTTACCTCATCATATCAATATGTGAACGAGCTGACCACTCGTCTAAAACTGGCTGGAAACTTGCTAATGACAATTTGAGACAAGCCAGGAAGAAACATGCTGCATATTATAAGGAGAAAACTTTGAAAGAGGAGATCGATTATCTGTTGAAAGAAGAGATTATTTCTCACAGTGAATATCCATATAGCTCTAGTGTGGTTTTGTTGCGGAAACCATCTGGGGAACATAGACTGTGCATAGATTACAGGAAACTGAATCCCTATTTTAAAATTGCCTGATTTGACTCAGGAATTCGTGGTAAGAACGGACGGAAGCAGTGTGGGCTTGGGGGCCACTTTGTTACAAAGGTCCTCTTCACCAAATGGGGAACTGAGCCCAGTCGCTTATGCCAGCCGCAAGTTGAACAAAGTCGAACAAAACTATTCAGCAAGCGAAAAAGAATGTTTAGCTTTGATCTGGGCTATAAAAAAGTTTCAGATCTATCTCTATGGTAGAACATTTGTGGTCCAAACAGATCATCAGCCCCTCGTATTTTTGTCACAGGCCAAGCATGAAAATGCTCGGTTATTACGATGGTCGTTGCTCATACAGCCTTATTCATTCACTATTGAATACATTCCCGGGTCGCAAAATGTTGGTGAAGATTTCTTGAGTAGGCATCCTTTTGACGAAAATCAGAGTATTCATAAGGCCTAAGGAGCAAATTTGATCTATGTGTATCACTGTTCTTGAACTTGCGTCAGAAGCATGTTCTTAAGTGGGGAGATGTGTGGTGATTTACATTGATACACCGATCAAATAGTAATAATACCATTTGTTTATAACGATAAAATAATGTAGACATAAAAATAGTGGTGTTGTGACGCTTCTTCTTCGCCCACGCCACCATCGTGTTGATTTTAGCAGACAGTATTGTAGAGTAAATAGTACTATCGTTTCTAATGTCCTTGAAAAACTATTTATAACATTTTGAGACGAAAGGCTTATTCATCTAGAAGGAGTGAGAGAGGAGCGACAGAAAAATGATACACTGTCACGCGTTGGTTTGAAACACAAATTGGCAGCGAACGCGTCGGGTAGTGAAAACGTAGGGTAAAATTAAATAGAACATGTTTGAAACAAATCAAGATGTAACCCTTTTTCGCATAACATATTTGAAGCAAAAATCTATGCAATGCCAATATTTCTTCGTTCTATAGTCACACAGTGGAAATGTATACACACACAGACAGCGCATTGCCTGCCAAGTAGTACATTTTATGACGTAACGGACTAGTGGTTTCAGTTTGAACAACGAGAGAGAGAGGGGAAAAGATGGAGTATTTATAGAAAAGCAGAAATTGACAACTAATATGGAAAATATATGGAAATCATAATTACAGGGATCATGGCCATAAGATTTAGTTAGTTTAATAGCATATCATCTCCTGAGCAGTAATATGTTTTAATATACAAAATCCTCCATGTAATAATCAAGATATTGACATAATACTAGATGTTCACGAACGGACTGACAAACAGACCCTCATGTTTGCATTCACTATTCATAACATTTTGGGAACGCGGTTTTGAAAAAGAGGCATGAGAGGGGAAAGTGAAATTTGATTGGTTAGTAATAGGAGGATAGGAGAGATATTATTGGGTGGTCCAAACTAAGTATATTTGTAGAGTGATATCCAAGACAGAATTACTAACAGACTGTGAAACACCCAGTTTGTTTGGAGTTGGGTTTTTAAAAATTTCAATTCGAAATGGGGGAACGCTGGATTTCATTGGCCAGCCTCTTTTATAATATCCCAAGCTTCCAAGGCTTGTCGCCATTTGTATAGAATCATTTCCAGACTCAGGACGTTGAGAATAGAAGTGTGACTTTGTTGTTAAAACTAAAACTAATAACATAAAAAAGTCAGCCTAGCCAGCGGCAGAACTGAATGTGTGCCAGTCATCGTACATGTGGTTTTATTTCATTGAATTGTGATAAGGGGAATTGAATTATTATTATGTATTATTTGAAAAGGCAAAAGTTTGATACTGCCAATTGGGAAAGTGTATGACATGCCTAAAGAGACAGTTTGGGTATTCTCATTTGATTTATGTTTGAATATTGCATTGTTGTAATTGACAATTATTGTAAGACCAAGATAAAATAGCAAGCCTCAGTGTTCGAGGAACACTTATTAAAATGCCTAGAGCGTTTATATATATATATATATATATATATATATATATATATATATATATATATATATATATATATATATATATATATATATATATATATATATATATATATATATATATATATACTGCTCAAAAAAAGTTAAAGGCCACTTTCAATTTTTAGATCATTTCAACTAAGCTGTTTTTCTTTAAACCTGAACACTCAGTCAAAAAAGTTTTGCTGCATTTTGTTGCATGCTTAAACAATGTTTGTTAATCTGACAATAAATCAAATCTGTGTTACGTGTGTGTACCCCCAAGGTCAATCAAATGCACGTGGTGAAAAGGGAAATAATGCATGTTTGAAAATGCTTCCTATGGCAAAGCCTGTTGATAACATTGCTGAAATTTGCTTTTCACGTGCAAGTCGTGACTATAGTGAACACATTTCACCCACTTTTTGGAAGGAACGGGCAATGGGTATGTTTGTAACATTTACCATTTTAGCCATGGCTCAGCGTGTCTTGTCGTCTATGCGCTAATAAAATCGTGATTACCAATATACCCATAGGTGAAATGTGTTCACTATAGTCATGACTTGCACGGGAAAAGCAAATTTCAGCAATGTTATCAACAGGCTTTGCCATAGGAAGCATTTTCAAACATGCATTATTTCCCTTTCCACCACGTACATTTGATTGACCTTGGAGGTACACACACGTAACACAGATTTGATTTATTGTCAGATTAACAAACATTGTTTAAGCATGCAACAAAATGCAGCAAAACTTTTTTGACTGAGTGTTCATGTTTAAAAAAAAACAGCATAGTTGAAATGACCTAAAAATTGAAAGTGGCCTTTATCTTTTTTTGAGCAGTATATATATATATATATATATATATATATATATATATATATATATATATATATATATATATATATATATATATATATATCTATATATATATATAATATATATATATATATAGAGAGAGAGAGAGAGAGAGAGAGAGAGAGAGATAGAAGAAAAATCATATAGAAGGAGATGTACATACTCCTATTAAATTGTGTTGAAGAGAACAATGGAAAAATGACAGTGGCGTATTTGCCATATGGACCTGAGGTGTGGTCATAGTAGGATGTGAGTTCATATAATTTAGGGGCTGGTGCACTTTGTTTGCACACGAGGCTGACTCCAAAATCATATCATGTAGAGAGTTAAGTGAAATATACACCAGATATGAAAAGGCCAGGGTGTCTTTTATGTTGCAGGGTTTTATTTCCTGTTACCAGCCGGTGACAGGAAACCTGAAGTACTATAGAAGACAGTAACGTCTCCAGTACAGCGTATTCTGTATATTATTATCAAGTGAATCTCTGAGAGCAGCAGTTCTTTGCAGAGACAAATCATCGAGTTGAATCTTCACGTGGGAAATTAAAGGTGATGTGCCACAGTCTGGGCACTCTGACAATTTATCGGGAGTAAAATTGATTCCCTACCAATTAACTATAAATCTCAGGGGGATGATGACAACAACCACAGCTCCTCCAATAACTGACTCACATCAATACTTAGTAAATAATAGTCTGTGAAAACACCTGAAGGAATATTTTAATATTATTATTATTGTTGGACCCAGAGTCCTTGTTTTTAGTTCACTCTTAGTGTAACATATATTTTCTTCAGTTTTAAAGACCTGTCCAAAGAAAGAGAAGGACAGGCACAATAAAATTGTACAAAAAAATATTCTAAATTCAATTTTAAACCACAGACTTATTAAGTTCCTTATAGTGAGTTATACTGTGTTGTTTTGATGTACCATCATTTCATTGCATACCCTAGACACTAGCCACATCAAACACCACACATTAGAAATAACATACAGCACCGTGTGAGATCTAGGGAGGTAGCGTTAGGTCCCTTGAGAACTCATCAACATCATCTATTAGACTCAAGGTCTTACATAGCTTGACCTCACACGGTTGACACATACATAACAACATTCATTATCTTTTACCATCATAACCTCTCCAGCAAAATTAAACTTTGCTACAAATGTATAATTTATTTTTCATTACTATTACCTTACAATTACCTTGTCATCTAACAAATAATGAACACCTTGTGTTATTGAATATACGCCTGTTCATCTATGTCGTGTGGTGAGTATTGGGGCAACTACGATAGTAGTTTTTGCCAGGAATAGCCTATGAGATATTAGGTAGGTCTCCAGACATTGACTCGTTAGGAAAGGATAGAGACCTATCCGAGATAAGGACAAGAAGAAGAGAATGCGAATGCTTTCCACTGGACTGTGTTTTCTTTTGAATTGTGGAAAGAGGTCTGTTTCCCCACGACATTACCTTCTGCCCTTAGATGCCGCAACAGAAAAAGCCCCCAACCTCATCTAAGTGTAGAAATTTACCTATATGTAAATATTTAACACTGACAGCACGAGTGATACATTAACAAACTAGATAATGATCAAACGATTATTGGGTTTATTAATTAAATATTTACACATATAGGGTTAGTATTGGTTAGAACATGATGATGGTAAAAGACAATTCACACAAACACACAGATGAGATATTAATATTGTAGTTAATTAAATAGGAGTTAATTAAGAATGAGCTTGTGTAAAGCAAAATGACGATGATATGATATGATACGTGTTATAAAAATGGCGAGTAATCTACACAGTCCATGTGTCTCTAAATGCTTCTCCCGGATAGGATGATTCACATGTATGCATAGAATGTCTCAAGTTGTTATAAGGTATGTCGAGTGGGGTATCTCTAAGTCGAGGACGTTCTGATGAAAACTTTTGTCGTACTGAGAACGTTGACGATTTATAGTCCTTCCCTGTTTGATAATATTTCTGTAGCGTGACCAACAGTTAACAGTTGTCGCATGAAAATGTCTGTTGTCTTATCTCCGGAGGGTACTTGCCAGACTGGATATCTTCACGAAATGTTCTTGATACGTAGACTCATTACCTTGAGTATGTAATCATGATTCATAAAATATACTTTGGAGTTTGCTTCATAGAATGCACTTAAGAGTGTTGCACTTGGTATAAATATGAGATTCAACTTTTGAGCTCTTTATCTTGACTTCAGATGGAAAGCTTCCGATGGAGCTGAACGTGCTTTTGGATAAGTAATCAACTGTGAGCTTTAGATTGACTCTTGTAGTATCATTTGATGGAGCTGAACTTGATATTTGAATAAGCAATCAACTGTGAGCTTTAGATTGACTCATGTAGTAGCTTTTGAGTGATTTGAACTTGATATAACTATGTATGTGCACACGTGATATAAGGTGACGAAAAATGCTGCGTTCATCGTCTTAATCGTGGGCGAGAAGTATTCCTTTTTAATTGAGGAATGAAGGATGTCCTATGGCGAATTCTGCTAGCCAAATTTCCGTTTTGATAACTTATTTCTGGTTAGACGTCAGACACGTAGCATGTAGACTCAGACTTCTGATGGACTGAAGACACACACAAGTCTTCGTAAGTTTTCATACTTAATATAACTGGATGACTTTCATTTATTCTACTTCTCCCTATTGATCTCTTTGAGTTCGATTCTAATGATGTTAAATATATTGTGCATGCGAGTGTGTGCGCATGGACAACTGTGATGATGATTTAACAAGCTAGATGAAGGTGAAGTATGAACTATTAATTACTTCCTATCAGCCTATCATCTTAGAGGAAAATCTGATTTTAGTAATCATTTATGAAAAGAATTAATTCTTCTTCTTCTTCTTCCTCGTTCGCCCTGAAAAGGACGGTGGTTGCGTTGTGTCTGTTTATGCCTAAGCTGTGATATCTGCACCTTTCCGTTGACACATCCGACTTCTGCACAGCATTTTTTGGGATCGGGTTTGCCTTCTCTCTTCGATCCGTGCTCGCTCAGCCAGACTGCACTGCTGCAGACTGTTTAGCTTTGAGGTTAACATGAATAAAGAATAAGAAAAAAGTAATAACAATCTGTAACTGTCTTTTTTTCTTGTTGAGGTGATCACTGGCCCAAGACAGTATACATGTTGTTAGATGTGTAGTGCGAGCGTATGATGAATTGAGTGTGGGTGCGAATGAAGACGCGAATGTGTTTAGGCTCGTATAGATGTAGATCCTGCAACCCATACTCTCACATGCAGTAATCAAGGATGCTTTGACACTGCAGGCATGTTTCAAGACATTTATTGACGGGAACACACATAATATCAACAGGAACAGTCAGTGTAACAAGGTCATGCTGACCTGACATCGATAGGTATACATTTGGCATTCAAAAAGGTAAACATCAGAATAGACGTGCATGGTCAATAGCAAAGTTCTTCAGTAATGACAGTTCGTAGCGTCGCCCTTGGCGTCTCTGACTAAACGCGTCAGATGCCTTAGTTACCTTGACACACAGGTGCAACTTGGCACTCCCTGCCAATTGCACATATCAGGCTGTAGTATAATAGCCGGAAGCACAGGCCTCGTCCTAACGTCGGCCGTGTACTTCTGTTAAATAGGTTATCATCAACCCTGCAGTAATACTTATTGTAGGTAGAAGTTCCGCCAATCTGCGGCTCCCACAATATATCTTCGTCACTGGATTTCTGGACAATATAAGACTAACAGTCTTGGATGGCTACCTCGAGCACAAATATATATAAGTTCTGAAATGGCGGATCAGTGAGCTGCTGTTCACCCTAGGTAATCCTTTACATGTTCTGCCACCGAAAAGCGTAATAATGCATAAAGGTCGGTATTACCTGGTAAATGAATCCTCAGAACTACACAAGGAATTCTGTCGTCATCCCGACGCACAGAGATTCACTGGGGAAAACTGCCATAGCAGTTACTTCGAAGATTCTCCCCGAAAAACAATGGACTCTTGGTCCCTTCAGAAAAACAGGACCTCCCGGCTTCCCGGAAGTATATCTCACTCCCGCTTAAAAAACCTTCCCATAGGCCTACGCCCGAACTGACAACCTCTGACCCTAAAGGTCAAACACAATGAATGAATAAACAAGGGAAGACAACCCCTAATCAACCTGACATCGCAGGTAAAGACACAATTATACTTATGATACAAACATAAGCAAATAACTTGACAGATGACTCCGTCGAAAATGACAGCAACATTACTACCACCCCCCTGTAAAAAAAAAAAAAATGCAATTTTTTTTTTTTTTAATATGTTCATGAGCAAGATAGCACCAGTATCACTTCTGTGCTCATGCAAACAATGAACCTAATATCAGGTACAATAGAAGAGGGTACAAATCATCTCCCAACATAGGAGAAAATATTTCCTTTAAGCCAAACAAACTAAGGGATACCATTCAAGAAACCTAAGTTGCTGGCAATACCAATCATATATCAAACATTACTAAATAATATAATCATAGCAATATACAAATGTCAATGCTATTTTAGCAACATATCACTGCTGGATGGACAAAATGAAATTTGTTAAATTATCTAAACATCATCCAAATACATTTGTATTACAACATATTATGATATTAAGGACAGACCTAAGTCTGAAAATATATCAGGAAAAACTAGGACACAAGATTTAACTGGAATCATGTGGGCATCTAGACAATATGTCCGCCATCACATTATCCGAACCACGGATAGCTCGCACCGTGAAATGGAAAGGCTGAAGAGCAATAGCATAACGAGTAGATCTCGAGCTCTTCAAATCCTTACTTTGCATAGCCGTAAGAGCTTTTTGGTCGGTTTCCATAAAGAAATGCGCGCCCAGAAGGAACCTTTGTAGCTTAAGAATGGACCAAACCATAGCCAACAATTCACGGTCCAAAACCGAGTAATTCCTTTCTGCCGCATTCAGCTTCCTAGAAATATACATTACAGGATGCAGAGTTCCTGAATATTCCTGCATTAGTGCCGCTCCAATGCCAGTGGAAGAGGCATCACTACGAAGGACAAAAGTCTTATCAATCGTCGGTAGTCTTAAGATAGGATGAGATGAGAACAAATTCTTAACCTGATCCAATGAAGATTGGCATTCTTGGGACCAACGCACCATATTAGGAGAACCTTTTTTCAATAACGTTGAAAGTGGTGCCATAATGGAGGACAGATTCTCAATGAATCTTCCATAGAATTGTATCAATCCCAAGAGACTACGCACTTGCTTTTTTGTCTTCGGAACCGAGATATTTAATATCTTTGAAATGTTTTGGTCCTCTGTCTTCAACAGACCATGACCAACTCGATGACCTAGGAAGGAAATTTCACTAAACCCAACAAAAGCTTTAGAGGGTTTAGCAGTCAAAACTATGCTCACGTAGAGTAGATAGCAATTCCTTCAGACCCACATAGTGTTCTTCCCAAGTATCGCTGAAAAGACAGATGTCGTCTAAATATGCAATGACATCTGCACGATCTGATAGAATTCGTCGCATCATGCGTACGAAAGTCGCTGGGGCGTTCATAAGCCCGAAAGGCATAAAATTCCATTGAAACAGACCCCTAGGTGTCGAAAAAGCAGTGAGAGGTTTGGCGTGTTGTTCCGTCAGTGGGACTTGCCAATAACCTTTCGACAAGTCTAGTTTAGTAAAGAATTTAGCTTTAGAAAGTCTAATAAGTAGATCATCTAATAACGGCATAGGTTCAGCATCGAACTTCGTAACTTGATTTAATTTGCGATAATCAACGCAAAGACGTATGTTATTGTCTTTCTTTCGAACAATAACTATCGACGAAGAATAAGCTGAAGTGGATGGTTCAATTATTTGTAGTTGAATCATTTCATCCAATTCTTTCTCGACTTGTGCTTGAAAATGAATAGGTATTGGGTATGGTCTTACTCTGATCGGATTACGATCAGTAAGTATGATGTCATGTTCTATGACATCTGTGTGTCCAGGAATGTCGGTAAGGACATCCTGATATGATTGTAACGTAGAGGATACTTGACGCTGTTCCTCAAAAGACAAGTTGGAAGAGACTGTAACGTCTCTCCACGATTCCGTTGAAGTAAGTGGAATCGCTGGAAGAGGTAAGTTCACGTCAGAAAAAAAATAGTTTCCTCATCCTGTATAACGGACAGGGATGAGATGTGACCATGTTGAACTGGAGAGTCGTCCGTCGCCTGGAAAATAGGCTGTAAATAGTCTGGACGTTCAATAAAACTCTGTTAGCATATTTATATGGAAGGTTTTATGCCTTCCATCCACATCGACAATATAGTCGACATCAGAAATTTTCGAGACTATAGTGTATGGACCCTTCCAAGAAATGAGAAGTCTATTCTCTCTTGAGGGCAGTAAGACATATGCTTTGTCTCCAGGACAAAGTTGACGTAGGCGTCTTTTCTTATTAGCAAATCGCCTAGCTTTTTCTTTCGCAAATTCGGAAGATGAAGTTGCTAACCTGCACGATTCGATAATCTTTTCTCTAAGAGCTATAACATATTCATATGACGATTGTGTATCATCGTCAATATTATCGGAAGTTATCAAATCGTGTAACAAGGACATTGGCCCGCGCGGTTGCGCGCCAAAGACAAGTTCGAAAGGAGAAAACCCTGTATGCTCGTTGGGAACCTCTCTATAGGCAAAGAGGACTGCAGGTAAAACCCTGTCCCAATCTTCAGGATGATCCTCCGTTATCTTGCCAAGTAAGTTCTTTAGTGTCCTGTTAAGACGTTCTACCAATCCATTGGACATTGGATGATAAATACTACTGAGAGACCTTTTAATGTCTAGCGTAGCCATTACCTGAGACATAACGTCCGAAATTAACTGAGTGCCGTGATCCGACAGTATTTCTCCGGGGAATCCCAGACGAGAAAATACGAGCCAAAGAGCATCAGCGATATCGACAGTTGATATGCTCTTCAGAGGAATAGCCTCTGGCCAACGCGTGCACATGTCCACGCAAGTGAGGATAAATTGGTGTCCTCTGGCTGACTTAATTTTGAACGGACCAATGATGTCTATAGCCATTTTCTGAAACGGCCGAATCGGAATATCTGCAGCCTGAATAGGAGCAGCATGTCTCGGACCCCTAGACTTGACCTCTTGACAAATTTTGCAAGATCGGCAATAAATTCGGATGTCTTTATTCACGAATGGCCAAAAGAATGACGCAAGGACTCTAGTTTTAGTTCTGGAAAAACCCATGTGTCCCGCACACTGAGAATCGTGTGCATGCCGAAGAATTAAGGCTCTCATACACTTAGGCACAAGAATTTGCGAGTGCATAGACTTGTCCGAGTGTTGTACCATTCGTACCAATATACCATTCTTCATAGTAATATACGATTTGTGATTCGTATTTTGATTGGGATCCCCTTTCTTTGCAAGAAGGAAGTATTTCTTCAAAGAAGGATCCTCTTCTTGACGTTTAACAAACGAGTCATGGGAAATCACCAAGTGCTCGTCTTGGCTATCAACTTCATTACTATTATCAGATGAAGTTGGGGGATTAAGAGCTTGAGCTCTTGTCACCACTGCATTGACCGTTTGAATGTTTCTTTCTTCCCAACTAGAAATTTGTTGCGGGATGCATTCCTTAACCCCATGAATACGACCGATTATAAGATCCGCAATAGGATTAGGAAGAAGACATGCATGGACATCTCCTGTGAAGAAAGGAGTGTCAATCCTAATAATAGCAGTAGGATAGCTTTCCATAGTACCACCAAATGTAACACATTTGATTGTTTTTCCAGTGGCACAGCAAGGATCTATTAGAGACTCCTTAACCCCGACGGTAGTACATCCCGAATCGAAAAGTACTGAGACTAGCCTATCATTTATTAGACCTTTATGTAAGATGAGAGATCCTCTCCCATCATGCGCAACTGTAGCAGGTAGAGCAGGTAGAGGGTGACCACAACTTAGCGTAGATACAGTTGATGAGTCAAACAATGTTAAGCATTGGGGGCATTCAGTTGCTCTCCCAAAATCGAAAGCACAACCAGTGATAGCCCTAGAGTTACCACTATCATTTACTGTATTACAGGCTCCATCAAACTCTTGTTGCGCAGAGTTTGCCTGTTGGTAAGGTCTTTTTTTGTTAAACCTAGGTCTACCTCGATTATCATTTCCCCTGTAATTATTTCGACTATCATTTCCCCTGTAATTGTTATCATATTGCCTATTGTAATCATCATTCCGGTTTGAATCCCGGTTTCTAAATTCACCATCGTCATAATCTTGACGTCGAGAATGATTACCTCGAAAATTTGAATAGTTATTATTTGGATAGCCTTTACGAAAGTGTCTCAAATTATTACCACTAAAATTACGAGAACTACCATCTTGTCTCCACTGCATAGACGAAGAACCATCATGTGTTGGATTACTCCGCTTCTGAGTGTAATTTTGATTACTTCCCCTATTCCAATTTTGTTGAGCACCCTGAAATTTTTTTCTGAAATTAGGGCCATATGGTGTTGCCGAAGCAGCTGGCAACCCTTCTTTCACTTTAGAATTGCTAACTGTAGCATGGGGATGTGCTGTGGCATACTGACAACAGTATTCCTCCATTTTTTTTTAAGTTTTTAGGCTTACGCTCATGAAGGAATGCAAGAAAAGAATCATTAACAGATGACAAAACCTTATCTCGCAATAATAAGTCCATTAGACCTTCATATGTTTTCTCAATCTGAGACAACTCAACCCATCGTGTAAATGTACGACGTATCTTTGTAACAAAATCAGAGAAATCTACTCCATTTTCTGGCAACATTGTCCTAAAACGAAGACGATAGTCTTCTTGTTTTAATTGGTATTTTTTTTAGCAATGCTGCCCTGACAACATCATAATTAGTCCTCTCATGTTCGTCTATTGTCATAAGAGTAGTCACTGTGTCACCTGTAAAAAATGGCATCAGTTGTTCAACATATTTTTCCTTTTTTATGTTATGCGTATCGCACAAAAATTGGAATCTATCTAGATAATCTGCTACGTCATCCTTTAAAGGATTGAAATGAGGCAATTTAATCCTACTAACAAACTCCTTTGTCGTACTCGAAGTTGTTTGCTGAACACCCGTACTCGCCAATTTCAATTTCTCTAACTCCAAAATTGCGAGTTTTTCATCAAGTTCCATCTTCTGTTTTCTTTCCTCATGTTCCATTTTTCTAATTTCAGCCTCAGCAGCAGCTTGAAGTTTTTTTTTTTTCCTCTGCAGCAGCTTGAAGTTTTTTTTCCTCTGCAGCAGCTTGAGCTTGAATTTTTTTGTCTTCCATTTCCATCTGGAATTTTCTTTCATCAGCTGCAGCTTGAGCTTTCCTCTCCTCAGCAGCAGCTTGAGCTTTTCTCTCCTCAGCCTCTCTTTGATACCTTCTTTCTTCAAGTTCTAATCTTCTATTCTCAGCTTCTAGCTTCTTTAGTTCAGCTTCTGCTTTCAATTTAATTTCCTCTTTTTGTTTCTTTTCTTCTGACTTTAATGCAATGGCGAATTGAGCAGATGAATATTCTTCCAATTCTTTACCAGACTTACCAAGGGTCAACCCTTGCTGGATGAAGAAATCCAATGTAGACATTCTGTCTAATGAGATCAGAAACCTGAAAAAAAATTAAATAAATTACCTTATCCCACTTCAATGGGAGACAAGTCTGAAATGATAGACTTGTATACTCACTTCACTTTATTTTACTGTCTTAGTCTTAGACAAAGACTTTGTATGTTCCTCTTGTTTATAATGTACCCAAAAAATCACTTGAGTACCTGTGGAAAAAAAAATTCCCTTATATCCCACTCACTATGGGCACAAGTCTTTTTTTATAAAGAACTTGTATAAATATCTTATATAATATTATTTAACAAACTCTATATGAAGAGTCTACCTTATCAATAATATCAAAACATGACCAAGTATGTGTATGTAGACTGTGCATGACAGTAATGTAGTACAACCAAAAAAAAAAATACAAAGACAAAAATACAAAACAATACAAATGGCAACACTGTTTTAACCAAAAATGTGTAGAGAAATACACAAGAAAGGAGAGACCTACAGAATACAAACAAAACAAATCGACAATCAAAACTGAAAAACAGACAAAATATTACAAAAACAACGTTAAGTACAATTACATCACAGCTAACATCAATAGCGACCAATTGTCACTAGCAAATTTCCAAATTAAGAAAATTTGCACCTACAGACCGCTTACAGTAAGCCTCGATCAAGTGGCATATTTACCGTAAGACCCACCAACCGAAAAACCCGCAGAAAAATACACCAAAAACAGTAGAAGTGACATAAACATATAGCAATCAATTTCAATGTGTTGCAGAACAAGTTCAGTCACAGCTGAAACTAAAATAAATTTCTTGCTCCTTGCGAACACAGAAACGAAATGTCAAACGCGCACTGAACGTCAAATCCACTGTAACATAAAGTGGTATTCACGAACCAAAGTTACTATGACCTTCTCAAATTAGGGCTTGCACATTGAATGTTTACAATTTCACGTACTGTTTACAGACACTTGACCTCCAACAATGTAGCTTGAATGCTCTGACCTAGAAAAGTCTGTTGTTGAATGAAACGTGTCACAACCCGCAGTACTGTTTACAATAGGAACCCGCCTTCTATGCAGTTATGGTCCACGTAGCAAATGCCTAGTAGTTCACTTCAGTACTTGTCTTGTTATGCTTTATGTAGCATTATAATATAAATGCTCGTACTGTTTATTTGTGTCAACCGTTGATGACCTATATCTGTCCTGTTGTAGCCAAAACTTGCAAGTGTAGAATTAGTGCTGTGTTACGGCTGTCCCGTGTGTAGCTTAGACCCACAGATCAGAAGTGTAATGTGTACTTGTCCTTCTTGTAACTTTCTCGACAAAACTGGAGACATCATACATGTAACAGCCAACCAGGAATGTAAATTTCTGGATCCATAAATGTCAACAATAATGTCAAATGCTCGCTCTGTTCTTTTTAAAACCCACAGGTCTGGTCCATCAGAAATGTAAGTTTCTAGGCCACATTGGCGACAAGAAATGTATCATAAGAGCCCACGTAACTGGTCCACCAGAAATGTAACTGTCTTTTTTTTTCTTGTTGAGGTGATCACTGGCCCAAGACAGTATACATGTTGTTAGATGTGTAGTGCGAGCGTATGATGAATTGAGTGTGGGTGCGAATGAAGACGCGAATGTGTTTAGGCTCGTATAGATGTAGATCCTGCAACCCATACTCTCACATGCAGTAATCAAGGATGCTTTGACACTGCAGGCATGTTTCAAGACATTTATTGACGGGAACACACATAATATCAACAGGAACAGTCAGTGTAACAAGGTCATGCTGACCTGACATCGATAGGTATACATTTGGCATTCAAAAAGGTAAACATCAGAATAGACGTGCATGGTCAATAGCAAAGTTCTTCAGTAATGACAGTTCGTAGCGTCGCCCTTGGCGTCTCTGACTAAACGCGTCAGATGCCTTAGTTACCTTGACACACAGGTGCAACTTGGCACTCCCTGCCAATTGCACATATCAGGCTGTAGTATAATAGCCGGAAGCACAGGCCTCGTCCTAACGTCGGCCGTGTACTTCTGTTAAATAGGTTATCATCAACCCTGCAGTAATACTTATTGTAGGTAGAAGTTCCGCCAATCTGCGGCTCCCACAATATATCTTCGTCACTGGATTTCTGGACAATATAAGACTAACAGTCTTGGATGGCTACCTCGAGCACAAATATATATAAGTTCTGAAATGGCGGATCAGTGAGCTGCTGTTCACCCTAGGTAATCCTTTGCATGTTCTGCCACCGAAAAGCGTAATAATGCATAAAGGTCGGTATTACCTGGTAAATGAATCCTCAGAACTACACAAGGAATTCTGTCGTCATCCCGACGCACAGAGATTCACTGGGGAAAACTGCCATAGCAGTTACTTCGAAGATTCTCCCCGAAAAACAATGGACTCTTGGTCCCTTCAGAAAAACAGGACCTCCCGGCTTCCCGGAAGTATATCTCACTCCCGCTTAAAAAAACCTTCCCATAGGCCTACGCCCGAACTGACAACCTCTGACCCTAAAGTTCAAACACAATGAATGAATAAACAAGGGAAGACAACCCCTAATCAACCTGACATCGCAGGTAAAGACACAATTATACTTATGATACAAACATAAGCAAATAACTTGACAGATGACTCCGTCGAAAATGACAGCAACAAGGATCTACTAACCTTCCTTTCCCTTCGTAAAATCCTTTAAGAACACAATACACCACAGATATTAAATAGTTTATCCACACTGAATAAACACGCGTTGAATATGGCTAGGCTTTAGGGATTTCTCTCTAAACCACAATGTTGAAAAAAATGGACTCCTCTCTAGTGAGCTGCGCGGTATATTATATCTCTAAAAGTCAAATGTGGGTCCCTTGGAATGGTGACGTATAACTCCGCCCATAAACCAATAGCTAAGAGTCCCTCTGGTCGCTCATTCCTAGGATCTCTCTTGTCCCCTGTCAGTCTAAAAGTGAGTGGGGCAATTCGCGACCAACTTTCGTTGCCGGGCTTGCCTGAAAAACAGGTGTTGAAATAATTGGCTGGCCAATGCTAAAATGTCCCCGCCTTCCAACTGTCACAAAGCCCTCCATCAACTTCTATTTGTCTATCGCCCCGCGTATCAGCTTTGTTGTATGCTGCTGGCGGCTGCCCTTGTTCCCTCATTCCATTGTCGCTTGCATGCTAACAAGTTCCTTTGTCGTGCTGGGCTTATTGTATTCCACCTGGAAGCAAAGGTTGTTGTGTTTAAACAACGGCTTAGACTAATCTTTTGTGTCAGCCGCGCTCTCCTCATGTCACCAGATGTTTTTAACAAGGTGGGAAACTGAATCAAAAGAATTTCTTTACCACCGATGAAAGGACAAATGTGGTTCTTTCGATACAAGATGTGAGTAATCAAGATTACAGTAATCAAGATTACAGTTTACAGATGAAATAGCAAATGTGAGATGAAAGAGCACAATGTGCGAGAAAATAACATAAGAAATGTACAGGAAAAGATAGGGCGATAGGGCTTTGCGCTCGTTTATCACAATCTATTGAATAAAAACAGTTAAGTGTTTATGGCATTGCGATATTACATATAAGCTGGTGGTCCGCAACTTAAATGTAGTTGGAAAAGTGGTCCTTAGATGTAAAAAGGTTGGGAACCACTGTACTAATGGATATAATCCGACACAGGCATTCTGGACGGAAGAAGTTCCTTTAGTATGGAGGCTCATGACGCAGATCAGAGAAAGCCAAAAAAGAATCATAACGAGTTGCTGACCTAACATTTTTTTTCTTCTAGAAAAATCTCCAGATTGGAAGACATGTAAACACCTTAAATAATGGTATATGGGGGGGGGGGGGGGGGGGGGGGCGGGGGGGGGGGTGTGTGTGTGTCGTCGTGTCTTTTTTTTTCTTGATAACCCGTGCTTCACGCAGAGATGATAGGTACTGGTGATTATGATTATTATTTCGTTCTCCTTCCGGTCTTCCATCGTGTTGATGTCCTTAATGAACTAATATTGTAGTTCTTTCATTTCGTGTTACGAACGTCTTTGCGATAATTTGACAACAGGTAATAGCAGGCACTCGCAAGAAATAAAGTAGTAGAAAACTGGACAACAGAACAACTACAAAAGTCAAAGACCATAATACCTACTTCACTATCTTGTACTTGTCGCATTCTTTTATAATTTACTAGACACAGTACGACGACCGTTGTCGTGTGATCTGGCCTATAATGGTTAAAAGGAAAAACTAAAGAAGTGATTGCGTCTATAATTAGTCTTGTTCGTTCCTCGGTCCTTTGTGAATGACCCCTGTCCACGAAGCACTATTTAAAGTGGTGTCGACTGGACGATGTACCAGCATCGTACCAGTATACTGGCTAGAGATCCGACTGTAGACAAAGACATCAATAAGGCAGTCGATGAATTTAGCAGATGCATACTACAGCCTGCTCGTGAAACAATGCCTAGAGTGGCCCCTAAGCACTACAAACCATATTGGAATAGTGAACTAGAGCAACTGCACAACGACGTGGAAACATCTCGAAAGCAGGCAGAGACCAGCCCATGCCAAGAACACCACAATAACTACCAACATGATAAGGCCAGATTTCAAAGGGCCAAGTTGCAGGCCAGGCGGATAAGCTTGAAGGAGAAGCTTGAAGGAGAAAACAGAGTCCTTGAACTCTGAAAGAGATACAAGGAAACTGTGGAAACTGGTAAAACAACTTAACGATGAGGGTACAGGGAGAAACTCAAAGATTGCACTGTATAAAGATGGAAACATCCTCACAGGAAAACAGGCAGCTGATCACTTCGCAGATAGCTTTGCTAAAGACAACAACATCGAAGTTAGCCCAGAGAAGCAACAGGAGATTCGTGAGAAACAACAATACGCAGGACGAGATGGAACCGTACCTGAAGTTATGGAGGCGCCAATCACATTCAGAGAATAGGAGCGTGCACTATCAAAATTGAAAATGAGAAAGTCGCCAGGAGTTGATGGAGTGTCCAATGAAATGATTAAGAACTTGGGAACCGCAGCAAAAACACAGCTGCTGCAGATCTTCAATATCTGTTGGAACTTGGGCAGAGTTCCACAGACCTGGAGGGAAGCAATCATGATACCACTCCCAAAACCAGGAAAAGACAGTTCCACGGCCTCCAGCTACAGACCAATCAGCCTTACAAGCTGTCTCTGCAAAACAATGGAACGAATCATCAACATCAGGCTGCAGTGGTACCATGAAAGCGAAAACCTTGTACCACAGCAGGCATTCTTTAGGCAGTGTTACTCTACCGAAGATCAGACAACTTACCTTTCCCAAGAGATTGAGGATGCGTTCCAATATAAGAAACTGGTACTAGCAGCATGGATAGATCTAAGGAAAGCATTTTACAAGGTTTGGAAAGAAGGACTTTTGAAGAAACTGAGAAATGGCTGAGAGAATAGTAGGATGTACAAGTGGGTGGAAGCATACTTGTATAACAGAAGAGCCCGAGTACAACTAGATGGCCTCAAGAGTAAGAAAATTTTACTGCGTCATGGCGTCCCTCAGGGAGGGGTTCTGTCCCCCACACTTTTCCTAGTCTACATTAACGACCTGGTTGCTGAACTACCACTTGGAATGAAAGTGGCAATGTACGCTGATGACCTGGTAATATGGTGCACAGATGAGCATGCAACAGTGGCCACCAAACTGCTACAAAGAGCTATAGATGCCTTAACCTAATGGGCAAATAGATGGTGTGTCAGCATCAACACAGTCAAGTGCAGCACTACGCACTTCACCCTCTCTCCAAAACAAAATGCTGGTGTCATCAAGATAAATGGAGAGCTCCTGAGAGAAGTTAACAACCCACCTATCTCTGAGTTACATTCGATGATAGGCTGACATGGAAGCAACACGTCAACAAGGTAGCACCAAAGGCCAGGAGGAAGCTAGCCATCCTGAGAAAACTAAGTGGAACCACATGGAGAGCCATCGCAAAAATACTTAAAGTTTACCAGCAGGGCATACGACCACACCTGGAATATGGGTCAGCTGCGTGGTGTCCAGCATCAAACACCACATTACAAGAGCTAGGTAAGGTGCAAAACTAGGCGCTTAGGGTCATCACGGGAACAATGAAATCAACGCATATAGTGGAGATGGAAAAAATGGGGAGGATACAAGCACTGAGAGAACGCAGAGCCACGAAAGTGCTAACACAGGCAGAAAAATTCCTCTGTATGCCGACCCATCAAATGAAGGACTATCGTGGTGGGTTTTGATGTTATGAAATGATGTTGATATTTTTCCTTAATGTACTGAATGAAGCCAGCTGTGAAGGTCCCTGATTCTAACAAATTTAGGGTTGAGTATTAGGGTACCTTTCTGCTACCACCTTATGGCCTCAAGCAGACTTATTCTTGACTAGTATGAATGATAGCTACATTTAATGTCTAGGGATATGCAAGTGTGGTGTGATGGTACTTTAACAATAATACACCTCTACACAAACAAGTATTAAGGTCTATGATTAAGGAAATAACACCTCAGATAAATTTGTACAATTAATAATTTTCTGTATGATTTATTTGGTCCTGAACTTAGTATTCTTCTGGTCAGAACTTTAAAAATGAAAAGAATTATATATATATATATATATATATATATATATATATATATATATATATATATATATATATATATATATATATATATATATATATATATATATATATATATTTACAAAATGTAAATTTTAGACCCACAGGGACAAGTGTCCAAACAAATACTGTTAAATTATACTTAATAGTGTTACTAAAATCTATCTATTACTGGTTTCTAACACTGGATGGCTGTTTGGGATTATTATAATCACTCCCGGTCTCTTTAAAATGCACTGTCTCTGGTAATTTCACTAGGGAAATGTTTTATTTCTTGAATACAGGGGTATGCTGCTCTTATAGCTGATGTACTGTTAGGGTACCAGATATTTCACTTATCTGGCCAACTGGAACTGTCTGAATTCTTTCTGCCGAATGACCACTGCTCCAAAAGTAATAGGGGGGGGGGGGGAAACTGGCGACCCCTATCACTACTGGCCTCCAAAACTCCTCAACAGCTTTCACATAGAACTCTGGCACCGGACTAGTGCCAGATAAGACCCTGTAATAATGAAACAATGTCTCCTGGATATCTTATTTAGACTGTGTTTTATGTACAAAAGAGCATACATAAGAAATAAAGAGCTGGGTCATATCCAATGGACCAATCCAGCACATCCATTCCACAGTGTACCAGTGTTGTTCACATGTCTCTCCTACAAAGGCAGCACTGCATCTGCAATAATATTATTAATCTTTCTTTTCTACCATACAATGGGATAGGTGAGCTGTGTCCCTCTGGTCACCTAAGAAAACATTTTATTTCACAATACATGTGCATTTACAAAACTGCCAATGTGTTATATCCTAATTCTCCTTCAAGCCCTGCATAGATCAGCTTGGGACCTGATTACTTAGTCGTGATGGCAGCATCTCTCACTCACATTTTTAAACAAAATATATATGAATAATGTCGGTCTTACCAGAATTCAATGAAAAAAAACACAGGTACGTTGAATAGGAGATTCCAGATGTACTGCTGGCTGAACTGTGATGCCTATACTTTCATATATATTTGCTTTAATAAGGCTAATCACTTTTCACAAAATTCACAACGTCCTGCTCTCGGGACTATCTTCTACAAATGGCGTCAAGTCGTTGAATTTTCTTAATAATATGAAAAGCTTTGGCCAATAAACGAACGACAATTTTGAAATTTGAAATTAAAAGCAAAAACAGACTTGATTTTTGGACACTACCAAGTTTTTTCCTCTCTCCTTCTTAGATTTCTACTGCTAAATATATTTTGTGTTAAGCCATCCCATAATTTTTCTCCCCCTTTTCTGCCCCTTTCTACAACAGACTGCATGTAACCTTTTCCTGCCTTTTTCAAGGACGCGTCAAAAAAGTCACCGTTAGTGCAAGTCCAAACGAGTATGTGTTGGTCTGTCTGTACGAACAAATACCGTCTTTTGTCTATAACTTTATTTCTATATGTCGGATTTTTTATTCGAAAGCATATTACCCATCAGGACAAGACCAGCTCTTAGACTAGCCAACTTTTATGATCATAAACCTAGTAATAAAGAATTCAATATATTTTCCATTTTGGTGTTCGTTGTTTTTCTAAGTTTCAACTACTTGAATGTTATAAAATTCGCCTCAGATCTCCTTTTTTCCCGATAGGAAGTAATTATTCGTGTGTGTATATATATGTTTTTCCACAGTGTCTGTGGTTAGAAATGTATTGGACTAGCGGGGTATTTTTAAATTTTCAAACTTGCGACTTCGTTTTCGACACAAGCTAACGGTCTCGTCTCGCACTGTTGGCCCGAGTAGCTAATTCAAACCTCTAACACTTGACAAGCCGGCAGCAGGTGTCCGCTCTCTCAATCTTATGCGTTCGTGTGTTTTATTCTTTCTATCTTTCCTGGAACCCTACGCTAGTAGAATTTTCAAATTTTTATCGTTAACCCTTGACGGGCGCGTTTTAAATGCTAATACTACCAACGCGGCGATAAGATTTCTCACTATGTTCTGTCCTGCTTAAATCAATGCGTTTTCTGGCGCGTGAAGAAGACGCGTTACAACTTTATTAATTTTATTTCTTTATTACATATAATTTATGATTTTATTGCTGTATCACTGTACTTTACCACAAGGACAAATTTCAAAACCTAGCAATGGGGCGATTTAAAAGAAGCAGTTTTATCCACCAGGCCAAACGACTTCGTAGACACCTTAGACTTGCCTGAAGTTGACAGCCTCCTAAAGTCTGTGCCAGAACAAACCCCTTAGAGAGAGGAGCCTGGACTATCAGTATACATCCAGACAAAAGTGAAAGGAATACTCGACAAGGATGAACAGAACAGCGTGCAACGCAGGACAGTCACTCTCCGTTTCCCGGAATGATGAATACCCACAAGACCTCTGGGTCCGAGTATACACGGATGGGTCAGCACAAAATGCAGTAAAGAATAGAGGAGCAGGAGTGTACATAGAATACCAAAACAACACGAGGGATACGGTCAGAGTACCAACGGGAAAATTATGTAACAACTATGATGCAGAAATCCAGGCAATCAAGGTGGCAACCGAGAAACTGTTGAACACCAATCTCGGTCCACAGCCTGTAGTATTCCTGACAGATGCAAGATCAGCACTCCAAGCACCTCAGTCCAGAAAATTACCAGGTATACAAGCCCTACTGTCTGAACTGTGCAACCAGCGCAAGGTCGCCATGAAGTGGATACCGTCTCACTGTGAAATACCAGGAAACCAGAGAGCAGACCGACTGGCTAAAGAAGGTGCTGCAGGCGAGCAACCGGATGTACCAGTTACGTACCATCAGAAGAAAAAGATGATCAAATCAATCAGAAAGCCACCAACACCAACACAGGACGACTACCAAGCTATCAACAGATCAGAACAAATTGTCATTCTGCGCCTCAGAACAGGACACAACCGACTTCGCAGCCACATGTATATCATGTATACAGAATTTAAGATTGGCAATTCTGCCATGTATACATGTGGACAGGCACCCCAGACTGCAGAGCACATCCTTCAAGACTGCCCCGAATATAATATATCGAGGCAAATCCACTGGCCCAGAGAAACAACACTGGAAGCAAAACTATACGGATGTTACGGCAGATTTATTGACATGGTCTGCTAGAAGTTAGCAGCATCCGATTTTAGGGGTTACAACGTGTAATGTAATGTAAAAGTATTATTGGTCTAGTGAACGCTGTGACGTTTCAGCGTTAGTTGTCACGCACGGTGACCAAGAGACGAGACCCTTTTTTAGACGACCGTCGAACCGATAAGACGTGTCCTTGGAATGTTATATTGCCGGGCTTATATTGCCGCACAATTATATTACATTAATTAATGGACATGGGTCAGTCCAATGTGATAACGAAGAAAGATGAAGGTACAGGTTAGTAATTGACTAAACCTTGTCAACGTGAATTTATAGTCCGCCCTAGTTATTCTAATGCCAGACGCATAATCTCACTGTCGGCGTATTGGATTTTCCAACCACGCGTGCATACAGTTATGCGGTTCTGACTACTATGTTTTTCAAGCTAGGAGACAAAGGACTGATTTGTAAAGGAATAATATTTGAAGTATGAAATGCAACTTATTATTTATAATTCTTCATGATGACCATGTGTAAACTGTTCTTGTATGGAATCGATATAATAAATGTTTGTGGACTCGAGAAAGGACTTATCAAGTCTATAACGTCAGAATTTGACTGTATGATGAAGTTGTCAATATTATATCCCACCTTCGCGTACTTCACCATCAAGAGCACGATCTCATAATTTACTGAGAAAAGACAATGGATAAATAGATGTAAACGTAAATAGAAGAGCCAGTATAAACCAGCCCCATTAACAGTGTTAACGGCAACAGTGAGAAGCCAACGGTAACAGTGGTGGCCAGTGTGGGGACGAAGAAAAAAAAAATTTCCTTTTTTACATGTGTTGCCAACTGTTTACCATTACAAGCAAGTCACATGATTTCCATAATACTACGTTGAACACATGACTACGCAATGCAAATCTGACGTCACTACATCGTGCGTAGATGCCGCGCTTCGAAAGGAACAACCGTCAACTCATTCCAGTTTTGATTAATATTTGCTTAATCAAGAAGACCAGACAAGAGAATACTGTGATCAGCCAATCATGAGCAAACAGTACTAGGCACTAGTCTAGTCCGTTGACGAATTTGCCATCGCCGGAGCCTTCTAAAGATAAGTTTAGACCTAGGACGATTGTCATTCATTAACACACTAACGAGTCCATACCATTTTGCAGGCATGTCCTCTCTATTAATTGTTTATCGATGTTATATCTGTTTCTTTTTGTCCGTTGATGTTGTCCTTTATTTGCGGGTATGGTTGGGCGGCGGTTCATAATGAATAAAAATGGCTCTCAGGATGCCGATATTCATTCTGAATGTTCTCTAGGGCCGTTAGTTAATTGCTTTTAACGAAGAACCCATCGACGACCTTCCGATGAATTTTGTTCGTTCGTAATAGCAATTAATTGACCTTGCATGTTAGATGTCCAGTCAAGTTATAATTGGTGTATTTTAATGTATTTAGTTTCAATTTTTATTCATTTCAGTAATCATGTTTGTAACCTATCGTGTTTTTTCTGACCTTACTATCATTCAGTTTAATTTTTTTTTCTGTACATTCGTCAATGAGTCCATGTATACGTCACTAGTTTTTGTGTACACAGGTTAATTATCTATTCAGTTCATTCTTTAAGATCTCACTTCCGGTTTAGTCACCTTATTTATTAATGCAGTTTTATTGTGAAAATGTCTTTGTCTTGTGATGCTACTGTTCTGTAATCCTTGGTTAACCCATGGTATTGTTTGTATTCATTTCATCCTTCTAGAAATTAATATTAATGCCATAATTTCTTCATTAATAATATTGAAGATTAATATAATTAAATTTTTATGAGTTTTAATGAGGAATTGGGGACTTTGCACCAATTTGCAGTAGTGGTCCTAGAAATGGGCAATGCACTTTATGCCTCATGATTAAGGCATAAATTATAATGATTAATTATTAAAACTTTATAACATATTAATACATATTTAATATAAATTAGTACACTTTCTCAGTACTATATTGTGAACTTAGTGACAATTAAGACTAATTATTTGGGGATAATACACATAATTATTAAATATTAATATTAAGCGCTTGATATAATTTCAGCAGCTTATATAATTAACTATCATAACTATTTATGATAGATATTCAGTGAGTATATATATAATATTTCTACAAAATATTACAGTTTGTGGAACTTATACATAACAATACAGTAATATTATTATCGACATAGATTATATTGTCGATTACAAGACAAAAGTAAGTGAATACTTAAATAATTAAACTCCAAGAATGCTTACCTTGGACCATTTCATTAAAATTGGAAAAGATTGTAATAAAAAGGGAGAGGCACTCCTTGAATTTGCTGAACAACAACTGTCAAAATATAAGGCAGAAGAGGAGGAAAGGAAAGCTATTGCTAAAGCAGAAATGGAAGAACTTGAAAGAAAGGAGGCTGAAAAGAAAGCAGAATTAAGACAAGAAGAAGAAAGAAAGGTGGCAAGAGATGAAATCCTACGGATTGAAGAAGAGAATAAATTGAAACGACAAGAAATCATACTGCAGCAAGAAATGGAACTGCAACGGCTTAAATTGGAAACAGCAAAACTTAATTCGCAGAGTGCTGCATCAAGCCAAAATGATAATGCTCAATCTGGATCTTCATCCACCCGACTTAAGGGCAATTATTACTTTAAACTACCACCATTCAAGTTACACGTGGATGACCTTTCATCGTGGCTGGCGCGCTTTGAGGATATATGTAAAGTCAATAACCTTGACAAAACTGCATGGGCACTTAAACTTAAGGAATTTCTGGATGGCGAACCTGCAAGTGCAGCACAAAATATAGATCCAACATTATCCACAGACTATGAGGCCATTAAGACGTTGTTATTACGCCGTTTCCACTTGAACGAAGAGGCATGTAGATTACGTTTTAAAAGTTTGTTGCCAGATAACAATAAAGATTTCACAGGTTTTATTGCTAACATACGCAATACTTTTAACAGATGGGTTGAACTGGCAGGTGTCAACAAATCTTACGACAAGTTAGTCGATTTGTTATTGAGGGATAAAGTATTATCTTCTGTCAGCCCACCATTCTTTGCTTATCTGCAAGAAAGAAAACCAGAATCTATTGATGAGTTAGAAAAAATTTCTTTAAATTACTGCACAGCTCATCCGAATGCTAATATTTCTGGCTCGTTGACAAGAGAACCACTTCCTGTAGCCTCCAATATGGCATATCATAATCATAACAAACCTAGAACACACAGTGTGGACAGAGGTAGGTTCAAAGGAAACTATGACATTAATTTTCATAAGGGACAGAATAACTTTAACAATAACTTTAATAGAGGAAGACAACAAACCAGAAATATTCACCTCAGTCAAGATACAACAGTAATCCACGTAACTCAAGTTATAATCGTTCATATAATTATAATAATGGTAACAAGTGGAACAATAGCGATAATTATAACTCGAGACATCGAGATAACAGTTACAATAGAGGACAACGGGATAATTCATCTAATTATTCTCGTCATCGTTCTCATTCTCATAGATCGACAAATTATAACCATAATACAGGGGCAGCCGTTACTACTGCTACAACCCCTGGTGTTGAGAGTTCACCTACTGATAACAAAATACAGTCTTCATCTACTTGTTTTGCAATGAATTATAACGTGGCAAATAGTTGCCCAACATGTAATCTTATATTTCAGAAAGCAAAAGAGACAGTTCTGAACTGCGGACACATTCTACCAGAAGTCAGTCTAGCAGTCAATGATGGAACAGGCTCGCTGATCTTCAACAGAGGAAAAGTTAATGGATCCATCGTCTCAGTCTTAAGAGATTCGGGATCGACCACGATCGGAATCCGTCAGACACTTGTTCATCCGAATTGTGCAACTGGAGAACATGTCAGGTGTATGACCTTTGGTGGAACCATAGAATGTTATCCAACTGCTATTATCTATCTTGAAACACCCTTTTTCACAGGCAACGTTAAAGCATGCATGTTAAGAAACCCAATTGCCGACCTTATGGTGGGATGCATACACGGGAGTAAAGATTGCACACCAGAAGAGATTATTGAATGGGAAAAAAATAATCTATGCATCGGAAATGCAGCAATAACCAGAGCACATACAAAAAAATTAGAGACTATGGACACTGAAAACAAGGAAACAGACGATCATGAAAGTATCGAGATTCATTCTGCTATTGACCGAGTATCCTTTGCTGCAAAACAGAGGGAAGACAGGTCACTAACAAAATTTTTTTCACTGGTCAACAAAGCTGACAATCTTGCTATGAACAAAAATAATAGTCATTGGTTTAGTATTAAAAATGACATTTTATTAAGATGTTTTATGGATAAAACTCAGATAAGACAACAAGTCATGGTACCTTTTGCTTTTAGACGGTACATACTTCAACACGCACATGATTCTAAGTGTGCAGGTCACATGGGTTATACTCGTACACGTTCGCGAGTATTATCGTCTTTTTTTTGGCCGGGAGTATCACGAGATATTTCACAGTACGTACGCTCCTGTACGATATGCCAAGAAGTGAAAGCACGGGGAGCCTTTCACACGGCGCCTATTCAGGCTTGTGACATATCTGTGAGACCTTTCGACAAAATGGCCATTGATATCATTGGCCCACTTTTACCATCAGCCAGAGGACATAGATTTATTCTCACTTGCATCGATTTATGCACACGATGGCCAGAAGCCATCCCATTGAAAACAACCAACACCACAGATGTAGCTGATGCACTACACCTGATCTTTTCTAGAGTAGGTTTTCCTAGAAAACTTTTGTCAGATCATGGTTCTCAATTTATATCTGAGACTATGACAGAGGTAATGAAGACTTGGCAAATAGATAGAAATCTCAGCAGCATTTATCACCCAATGAGTAATGGTGCTGTAGAAAGACTTAACCGCACACTCAAACAAATGTTACATAAAGTTACAGTTAACCATCCACACGACTGGGACAGAGTTCTACCAGCTGTGTTATTCGCTTATCGAGAGGTGCCACATGAACAAACTGGCTTCTCTCCATTTCAACTAGTCTTTGGCGCTCCACCAAGAGGTCCTATGGGACTAATAAAAGACTTATTGATTGACTCCGAGATGACTCAGGATACACAGTCATCCTATGAGTATGTAATTAATCTCCGGAATAACATTATTGATGCCTGTAAAATGGCAACAGCTTCATCTGAGGCTGCGAAAGAGAAAGCTAGAACTTTCCAAAACAGTAATAGACGATTACGTCAATTATTTCCAGGAGATCAAGCTTATGTGTTATTGCCACATAACAATAATAAACTACTAATCTCGTGGAACGGTCCTTACCAGGTTATCAATAAGATTTCTGATGTTGATTATGTCCTGGACATTAAGGGACATCACAAAATATTTTACATAAATATGCTCAAGCAATTTCATACTCGACCTGAACATCTACAAGCTATTTTTCATGAACTAGATGACACTTTCGTACCTAGATGTCACTATTCTAATTTGTCTGTTATCCAGGAAGAAGAATCATCTTTTCCTGAGGTACAGTTAGCATTACCTGTACCTGTAGTACAGCCTAGTGAATCTTGGCGGGACGTAACCATCTCCTCGTCAGTTACACCGCAACAGCATCAACAGATTGCTGAACTTCTACAATCCTATCAAGATGTGTTAACCGACATTCCAGGTCGCACATCAGTCATTAATCATGACATCACTCTTAATGATGATACTCCAATTCGGGTACATCCATATTCTGTTCCTCTACACTTTCTTACTAAAACTACTAAGGAACTTGAACAGATGTTATCTTTAGGAATTATCGAAACTAGTAATTCCCCATTTTCTTCTCCATTAGTTATTGTCCGAAAGAAGGACAATAACATTAGACTATGCGTCGACTATAGAAAATTAAATGCACAAACGATAGTTGATAGCGAACCACATCCACTTCTCGATGACTTACTGCCACGTCTATCGACAGCAACTATATTCACTAAGATAGACTTAACTAAAGGTTATTGGCAGATACCACTAACCGAAAAAGCTAAATACTACACAGCGTTTTCAACTCCGCTAGGTCTATACCAGTGGAATGTGATGCCTTTTGGGCTTGTTAACGCTCCAGCTACCTTTGTTCGCATGATGCGACACATTTTTTCAGGTAGACCAGACATAATTACATACATAGATGACATATGCTTATTTAGTTCATCTTTTGAGGAACATGTTTTGGGTCTCGAATACGTTTTGGATACATTAAGAAATAACAATTTAACTGCTAAACCCACAAAATTACAAGTAGCGTTTCACGAAATAACTTTTTTGGGTCACATTATTGGAGCAGGATATATCCGAACACTACCCAGTACAGTTTCAAAAATTTGAAACATTTCCGTTCCTCAAACGAAGAAACAGGTTAGAAGCTTGTTAGGTCTAGTCCAATATTACAGTAGATTCGTACCTAACCTGTCATCCATCACGGCTGTATTGTCCTCATTACTGAGGAAGGACATGCCAGTGAAGGTGACATGGACTAATGAGTGTAATAATGTATACCTTAATATTATTAATATCTTTTCAAACCCACCTATTTTGAGACTTGTTAATGCTTCCAAAAAGTTTATTCTCCGCACAGATGCGAGTAACTACGGAATTGGCGCATGTTTGCTCCAATACCATGACGACATCCTCCATCCAAACTTGTACGTGTCACGAAAACTGAAACCACCAGAAGTGAAATACTGTACTGTTGACCGCGAACTTTTAGCCGTCGTGTGGGCGATAACCAAACTTGAGAAATTTCTACTGGGAGCCCCTTTCATAGTACAAACTGATCAGAGGGCCGTAGCATCACTACGACGGGCTAATCATAAAAGTCCAAAGCTCACCAGATACTCTATTCTCCTTCAACCATTCAACTTTACGATTGAGTACATTTCTGGGACAGACAATATCGTCGCAGACGCACTATCTAGAAATCCTTTGGATGTCTAGTAATCAACACTGACACTTTTATAATACGTCAACTGAAATTACGTGTCACAGAAGAATGAACCCTATTGCGAAATTCTTAACATGGAGATAAACTTTTGCTTACAATTCAACTAAATAACTTGTACAGACGATTGCGAAAACGAAATGAACTAAATCAAGTGACACTATGGTCGTATTTACACCAGAACTTTGTGTGAATTTCATTTATGACAAAACTATTGGACACATTTCCTTGCATCAAGTGAAAATAATAGAAAACACTATCAAAGTAACTCAGTATGCGACATGAACAATTGTCAATAGCTTCGATTCTCATGAACTGAAACTTTTAAATATTTGTTTGTTAATCGGAATTCACAATGATCAAGCCTACGTATGGATCATCATATCCAACTTTCATTAATTTTAATTAATTACGTTAAAATAATGGAAAATAAAAAAAAAGGTGAGATAAATATGAAAAAAATGAAATGAAATTTGAAGAAGAGAAAAAAAAAAATTTTTGAAAGAAGAAAAAAATAAGATCTCACATGATTCTTAGATAATGTTATTGTATGTAACTATTATGTTTATTAATTAGGTTGATACATTACATACTATATTATTGTTTAAATTAGTTAGATAGGTTTTAACAACTTAATACTACACTTAGTTGATGTCCAACACACATAATTAAGTTAAATTTATACATTACTTTCTTTCGCTACTTTATTTTTCATTTATTTATTTCTCTACTTAACATATCCTTTCAGTTCTCTCACATTAGATTTGCAATAACTTTATTTTGACTACACACTCAATATAATTAATTAATTTAATTTTAACTCGTTAGATTAGTCTGACATGACAGTTCATTGCGACATATTTTAATTTAATTATTTAATAGATATCAACATTAGTCATTTATGTATAACATTTATGTATAATATGATGATTAATATATTAGATGACTGTTACTAAGTCGACATGACCACGACACTGTTCTAGACAGAACATCGTAGTCTATATGCCGCATTGTTGGTTAAATTTTTCGATATTGTTAAATTTTTTTTTTTTTTTGGTATTCATTCAGATAGGTTTTTGAAAAAAAAATCTATCTAATAGATTTTTTTTCCCCCAGTGGACAGGGAATTGTTACGGCAGATTTATTGACATGGTCTGCTAGAAGTTAGCAGCATCCGATTTTAGGGGTTACAACGTGTAATGTAATGTAAAAGTATTATTGGTCTAGTGAACGCTGTGACGTTTCAGCGTTAGTTGTCACGCACGGTGACCAAGAGACGAGACCCTTTTTTAGACGACCGTCGAACCGATAAGACGTGTCCTTGGAATGTTATATTGCCGGGCTTATATTGCCGCACAATTATATTACATTAATTAATGGACATGGGTCAGTCCAATGTGATAACGAAGAAAGATGAAGGTACAGGTTAGTAATTGACTAAACCTTGTCAACGTGAATTTATAGTCCGCCCTAGTTATTCTAATGCCAGACGCATAATCTCACTGTCGGTGTATTGGATTTTCCAACCACGCGTGCATACAGTTATGCGGTTCTGACTACTATGTTTTTCAAGCTAGGAGACAAAGGACTGATTTGTAAAGGAATAATATTTGAAGTATGAACTGCAACTTATTATTTATAATTCTTCATGATGACCATGTGTAAACTGTTCTTGTATGGAATCGATATAATAAATGTTTGTGGACTCGAGAAAGGACTTATCAAGTCTATAACGTCAGAATTTGACTGTATGATGAAGTTGTCAATATTATATCCCACCTTCGCGTACTTCACCATCAAGAGCACGATCTCATAATTTACTGAGAAAAGACAATGGATAAATAGATGTAAACGTAAATAGAAGAGCCAGTATAAACCAGCCCCATTAACAGTGTTAACGGCAACAGTGAGAAGCTAACGGTAACAACGGACCTCTGTATGAACTACGAAAAACAGTGAAGTTTATACAAAAAACAACATTGCAGATATAGACAATATATTTCAAGCGAACAAAAGAAGAAGAAGAATTTGGTGTCTAGTTGGCAGGGTGGATAGTAATGATTCTCCCGCTGGTAGGCTGTGTTGCTGTTCGGATGTGCCTTTTTTCGAGTCCCTGGTAAGCCTCTCACTTCTGTTACTTTCCTGATGTCTAGTTTTCTACCTCGTTATTTCTTACAAGTGCCTGCTATTACCTGTTTATGTGTATTGACGGTCGGCCACTAAAGATCAAAGAAGAAGGAGAAGTGTATTGATGTATTTAATAATCAAAGGCTTCGCGGTTCTCTCATTTACTCTGATAATTTCCCAGAAGTGTAATCTTATTACACGACCAAGTAGCGCGCCAAAAATAACGCGACACATTTATGCTGTACTCATACTTCTGCTGCATGCCCTGATGACGGCATTAATACTGTCACGGATTGCCTCCCCTGCTGTGCAGTAGTGGTCCAACAGTGGCCAAAACTCAAGAGTATCTAATATGGGTCGTCAAAGGTGTCTAATTCGAACAAGATTACTCTTGGCAGAGTTGTAGATAGAAGGATAATGACGCTTCTATCCGAAGCGAGTTTTCACAAGATATTCAGGAAGGGGAGAACAATGCTGCATTGGCTGAGCACGTTAACTCTATGATCTGCCGACAACTTTTGTGAAGGATTAAGCAATTATTATTTTTAGCTCGTCAAGCCCCCACCCGGATTTACTCTGTAGAATTCTTCTTATTGTGGTATAGCTCTGTTTAGAGTGTATTTAGTAAATTGACTAAGACAAACATGCAGTACATCTAAAATGATTAAATCGAAGTTAAATTTGCATAATTACAAATAACAAAATTTAATAATCACTTCGGTTTTAACAGTTTAAAAAATTGAATAGTTTAAAAGAAAATGTTCATCCTTGGAGGATGGTAGAATGTTTAGTTAAGAAGTCACGTGGCAGCTTATAGAACTACTTAACTGTCAGTGACGGTTCTGTTCCTTCCAATGGTTTGGTTCCTGGTAGACTGAGTAGACTGATCACGCTCGTCGCGGGTCAAGGTTGAAGGGTGTAGCACGTTCCCAGAAGTGTCAGGGAGTGTATACGAAGCTAGTCCCTCGTCTTAAAGCTCAGGCCACTTTTCCCTTCTTGTTCCAGAGATAGTACCCTCAAATGGTGCCACCACCAACAACTATGGTAAAAGAATAGAAACGAACGCTGTTCTGAGTATTGCATTTTCCGACACATACTTATGTGTCCCCTTTCTCTTATTCCACCATCCCATCTATCTCAGAATTTACACTCGATGAAAATTAAACGTAATCCCTCGAGAGAAAACTTTCTTTACATTTAAATTGAACAGCTTTATCTTTATTATACATTTAAATGAAAGGTTAACAGTACGGATAGAATATGTTTACATTTACATCTCCACTGATTGAAAAGTTTTTCACAGCATAAATTGAATATGTTTTCATTTATATCTACACTTGTTGAAAAGTTTGAACCTTTAATTAATTTTAAAGTGAATATGTTTACATAGACATTCACACTGGTTTGAAACTGTAAGTATTATAAACAGAATGTACATTATTTCTTTCATCTTTCCCTCCCTGCTCCATATGGAACTTGGGACTACCTATGCTTTTAGTTTTCTGTAAGAAACTAGCAATAAAGCAGTCACCAGCCCTAGCAATTGTGGTTCATGAAATCATCATTCTATACGCTGAGGTTGCCAGCCTCAAATGACTTGGACATCCACTAGCGATTTTCACTCATTAATATTCACATGGTAATATATACATATTAGTTCACATGTTAGTAATGAAAAATGTAGAATGTAAATTGACAACTTACGCCAATCCTGACTCACAGACTTTTTGCTCCGATTAATGAAGTTGGCACTTGATTAGGCCTCTTACACGTGTTCTTTGTGGTCGGTAATTTTACAAGATAATTCCCTAAATGACTCCGTGTTTCTCAGTTTCCTCAGTCCCGGTTTCCTTGTTAAAATGATAGAGATTTCCTGGTTTTGTAAGTCCGTCAAGATTCTCTAAGAAAAAGTTGTCCAGTCTTATAAATGGAATTCTGAATTCTAACTTCTGGCAAGGTCTGGTTGTGTCGTCTTTGGCAAGCGATTTCTCACAGTGAAGTTAGGCTTGAACAAACCCCGGTTATATTGCCTGTCCTACCCCCGCATCTGGTATGAAGCTACTCAGGGGTCCAATTATTTCAAACATGCTTGTTGGGTGGAGTCATTTCAAAATATTTCGACATGGAATAATTTTGCGCGTGATGCAAAGGTCATTTCTCCCAAATATGGCAATCAAACATCCAATGCCTTGTGTACATACTCACAAAAACGTCGGTAAAAGCTCTCAACAATGTGTGTAAGATGTAACATCTTATTACTTTACAAGTTGGACAGGAAAAGATTAGGTCATCCTTGTCTGTCCTAAATGTGTCACCCACACAAGTAATCTCTTTTCTGTCGCGCACCCTGGCCTTATCAGCAATTAGCCAAATACGCTAGGGCCGCACTCGATATTAACCACCATGGTTGTCGCTAATATTATCTCAGCCGCTCCTTGCAAAGCAGGGAGAAATGGATAACAAACAGACATGACGACTTATCCCTGAGAGGGGTATAAGAAGGAAAATACAAAATATCTGCTACAGTGCAGAGAAAGAAAAAAAAGTGCGACCATTGAAAAGCACGTAAATAGTCAGTACAACAATTAAAATGAGTACTGCCGGAGTGAAAGAGAGATCGAGAAGGGGTCGCCCCAAATCCATCTTGTCACAAATAAAACTGCAGTCATTTCATTCCTTTTCATTCCCTTTCAGCTTACTTTTATCTTTTCTTTCTTTTTTTCTTAATCGGAACCTCTTTTACCCCCTAACAGAGTGTAGAGGTGACCCAAAGCGCACAAAGGCTCTCGGGTGAACATGCAATCAAATCGTAAGACAAACAGGTGATTGGCCTGTTGTGTCCGTCCTTGCCCTCAAGACTGCACGAAATCGCTATGAACCGTCGATCCCCTCTGGTTCATGTACAGCTCAATCGGGGTCACGCCTCTTTTACCCGAAGGTGTCGAGGGATGCCCTTTCCTCTTCTGCCCGAAGGCATTTAAAGATGAGTGCCTGAGTAAGGCCAGAATTGCCTCTTGAACCTAAAGATCAGAGGAATACGTCGGAGTGAGCAGCATCCAAAGAGACACGCCACTCTGTCTCGGAATGTACTGGGAGGGCCCGTTATCGGGAACACCACGCACAGTCAAGCAAGACAGAAGTACGTCTGTTACTGGATCTTTATTCTCAAACTTATTATGACTTATGTCAATGGCCAATGCACCATGATGAAATTTAAAGGACTGTGCTTTTCTTTAATGGGGTGTTCAGTTTAGTTTTCACAGTGCAGTGCTCGCAGTTTCCATATTTTCCCGAAAAGATAACACGATTTTCTATTTGTTGTTCCAGACGATTTGAGTAAGATAATTAGGTGATAGGGGATATTATTTATTACTTACTCTAATTACCTGTCTCCCTTTACCTGTTTGTTGGCCATTGGCAGGTGATAAACTAATTCTTTGTTGGCTCACATCTCTGTGAAAGAAAAACTACTGACGTGCGTGAGAGACCTTGTTAAGCGTGTTTGGGGCTGGGTACCTGCACATTGCTATTATGTATGTTGTAAGTGAGAGTATTCTCTTCAAGGTTCTGTTGAAAACATAATTCCATAAATAACGTATCGTTCTAGATTCACCTGTTCTTCTTCTTCTTTCACCTTTTAACTCCCCTGAGGCATAAGTCTTATGCCCAGCTTTCTGTCCCGTGCGATAACATCAAGTCTTTTAAATGTGTTGTTCACGCCCTTCGTGCCTGTCTCCCAATTCTCTTGTCCGTGTGTTCTTATGTCTTCCTCTACGTCTCTCACCCTGGGGACTTGACAACAAGAAATGTCGGATAATGCTACAGAAGGTTTTCTCAATGTGTGTCCAATCCATCTCCAGCGTCTTCTTCTCATTACTTGTTCCACGTGTGTAGTTCTTGTCATCAGGTACACACTAGTGATCTTGTCATCAGGTACACATTAGTGATCTTGTCATCAGGTACACATTAGTGATCTTGTCATCAGGTACACATTAGTGATCTTGTCATCAGGTACACATTAGTGATCTTGTCATCAGGTACACATTAGTGATCTTGTCATGCGAATTTAGGCACCCAGTGCCGGTAGAAGGGTAAACGAACACATGTGGACACGTTAACACAAGAGCATTGGCTGGGTGTTCGTTTATTCGTTAGTTTGTTTGTTTGTTATATTGGTTTTGTGTCGCTGAATGGGTTGTATTAATGCAGCCCCTGCCTTATAATCAAGAGTGTTTATTAGTGTACCTGTCTGGTGCAAGTTGGAATTGGCCGCAAGTCAATAACGTAATATGAGATTTCTCAACACACATCTTCGCCACACCCTGTCACAAGTGGCGTCCGTACCACATATTGCAATAACCTGTTTTTCGTAAATCGGGTTTATTTCCTGCATTGTATTTTCCCTGTAACACCTTGTTGACAACCGTAATAGAAGTAAAAGTGATGAGATAAGACCAGGAGATAGACAGGAAAGAGACTATCAAAGTCTGCCATCAGGACGAGAGACAAAGGACGTGCCACTAGACTCTGGTATTGACTAATCTTCCATCAGTTTACCTGTGCAGCTAAGTAAGTTGATGTGTCTTGAGCTAGCAGCTTTTCTTCCATGTTTTTTTTTCAGGTTGTAATACTGGAATCGTAATTGGTTTTTTTCCTATAATTGTGGCAATATATCTTCTTTTTTTCTATGAATCCCTATCAGGGTAGAGGACTAACTTCCTCGTGACATTGCACAACCGCCAATTAGTGGATCTAGTGTGACCTCCACCAAGTGCGCCTACTGAGTTGGGGAAGTCTTCTGGGATTGCAAGAAAGCCCCCACAACATCCCCATTTTCCGCAACGGTAAAAGAGTGAAAACTCGAAATCCATGAGGTTCGGAAGAAGAAGAAAATATATCTTCTTTCCATCGCATTTTGGCATAGCGCTCTCCACCTGTTCAAATTTACGAGGAAGGTTGGCTCTTAGCCGTACCGGGCACCGACTTGGAGGAGGCGCCGAAATGTATTTTTTAATAAGATACAAAATAGTTGAACATTTTAAAAGATCAATAAAAATGAAACATTAAATTTGGCAGTAAATAATTATTCCTATCATTATTACCCTTCAGATTCCCAAGGAGCAATGACCTTCAACAACCTTATTCCAAGTCTTCCTGTTCCGTGTCATCAGCAGAAGGTCTTTCTGTGTCTTTTTCAAGCCCTTTATGTTTCTCTCCAGCTCTCTTCTCCATGTGTACATTGGTCTCTCTCAACCTCTCTGTGGGGGCCGCGCTAGCGTAGTGGTTACAACACCGCTCTGGCGACCGGGTGATACAGGATCAAACCCGGGCGACGGCATTTGAGGATTTTTCGTCGACCGGGATTTGGACTGGATTAACTCGAGACCTGGCGAGAACATTTGAAGGAGTGTCGTCGACCAGGGACTGGCGGCTCCTGAGCCGACCCAGCTGCAATGGGTACCTCCGAAATCGGCGAGTATTTGCCTGAATGGCGAGGGACACCTGTCTCTGTACAAGAAATAAAGGGATACTCACGTAAAATCAATGTCAGGTTAGACATAAATAATAACCTGAGATTTCGCCTCGAGTATTAGCGGGCGTACGAGAAAAAAACAAAAAACCTCTCTTACCCTGAGGATTCCAAAGCAGAGAATGCTGTCAAACAGTTTCCTATATGTGTGTATACTTTTTTTTGAGAAAAACATTGCTTATTTACTTAGTCGTTCCTCTTCTACCGCGAGGTGAAGAGGTTTGGAACAGACAGCGTCATACTATCCTATCGGCTGTCTTCCTCCTGGCCTGGTTCCATTCTAGTCCTCGGTCCTTCAAAGATTGTTCAATGTTGTCCTCCCAGCGGACTCTGGGTCGTCCTGAAGGTTTGGATCCCTGCCACTTAGTTTCCCATGATTGTCGTGGTAACCGATCTTCTCCCATTCTGCAAACATGGCCAAGTCCATCGTTGTTGGGGCTGTTCTACTTGGGTCTGCAGGGGTTGGGTTTTTAGGCATTGACGTATCGTCTGGTTGCGGACCATGTCTCTTCTTGTTACTTCAACCAAATTCCTCACATACCTCATTTCTGAGGTTTGGATCTGGCTTTTGTGTATTGTAGTCATTGCCCAAGACTTGCATCTATACGTCAAGACTGGGATATAGGTGGAGCGGTATACAGCCACCCTCGTCTTCTTACCAACTTCTCTTTTGCGGAGGAATCCTCGATTTATGGCCTGAAAAAGTCTCCCAGCTGCTGCTCTTCAGGTAGCCAACTCTTCTGTGATGCTCCCCTTCCGGTCTGTGACAGTTCCGAGGTATTTAAGGTGGTTGACATGCTCCAGGACCTGTTCTCCCAGCTTAATCTTACGCCTTCTTTCCTCTCGTGATATCACCATGTTTTTGTTTGTTTGTTTTAGAGCTGCTTGTGACCATCTCTCTTTTCTACAGCTGATCCCTCCAGACTTGCAGATTGGATTGAAGACGTGTCTCTGATTTAACAATCATGGCAACATCATCAGAAAATGCCAAATACAAATAAACCCCATCTACCTCCTATATGTAATTCAACACGCATGAAAAAAGCATTACTTACATCAAGATTTTAGAAAGTGTCACGAGACAAAATTTGTTTACCAGCCAAACACAGCTGAGGGAAAACAACACACACCTTTGTCCCTGGCAACAGCAACATCCTCGCTGTAACCACTAATCTAACAACAACACTGGAAACGTTGTCTAGGGGACAAGCTTCTACACTATACATAACAATAAATAATTCAACTCAAAGACCAAGTCAATTTCAACATAATATAATCACAGTTAGTACATGCCATATACAAGAGGTAGTTAAAAGGCACAAGAAAGTACCAATCTAACTTGACAACAAACCAATGCTCAACTAATGTAAACATCACTTCTTGCACTACGACAACTCCTGGATTAGAAACAACCTCGATCCTTGCAGCAACAAAAACTACATAACAGACACACGCTACTTTCACATAAGCAACAACGGGAAGAGTCCATTCCTTCAACAACTTCTGTTAACTCCCCTTGCCCAAACTGCCTAACGTTTTAACCTTCCATACCTTAGGCTAACTCTTGCCAATAATAACTTCGAGGAAGTTGAGGGGAACTGCGGTAAGACATGGAGTACAATGGGTGGGTTACTTCAGTCACGTGACATAACAATCAAGCGTTAAGCTGCTGGTGCGAACATCACACAGAACTAGTTTCAACTCACATTGTATCCACGTTTGCCCCATTAACTCATGCAACAAACCTTGCTCCACCAGGAGCATACCAACGTAGCACCTTCTCAAAATTACATCTTGACAGAAACATAAATGTATTATTAATTTTTATAACAGGCTGCAGTAAAGTTGCTGAAATTACAGTGTGATCCAACTCAGTAGCATGAAATTGAGTCTCATAAGGGTACTGTATATAGATTTCTGCGCGGGTTTGAGTGAGATGGCACCATCACCAGTTAGATTTTATCGAGTTAGACCCACCAGTTGTCGAGTTAGATTTCGCACCACCTTAAAAACCCCCACCAAAGCTGGCTCTGTTTAGAAGCCACTTCTAGTAACCCGTATGTTAGTATTAATTATGCTGTGTTGTTTTTTACCATTTACCTGCACCAGTAAACTTTTATCGGTCTACAAATCCTACTTGATGCCTGCATAATTAATTATTACATAATAGACTTTAAATCAAGAAGGTATTAACAGAACGATGCAACAGGTGCGTTTTGCCGTTTACGTGTTGCCGTTTAATCTTCAAAGCTAACGTGCAAATGAAAACGAGAACAAACGCTGCGACGGCAGTAAATCGTGTGGCGAAGATAACATGTAATAACCGGTGGGGGTCAGGTGTAACAGTCTCATACATTCAGCCGCAGGCGACCTATGTCTTTACTGACTGTGTGTGGTAAACCACTCTGAGTGGAGACCTCCCAGTACCAAAGACTGCTGTGCCTGTCTTCAGATTTGCTCCTTTCCTCAGACCTACGGGTCCTGAGAGTTCCTCTATAAATGCCATTGTGCAGATGAGGAAGGACATCCCTCGAAACCTTCGGGTATATGAGGCTCTGTCCATTTTGGCTGGAATGACGTCTCGATGGTTCGGAGGTTTTATAGCGTATATGAGTACACTTGAGGGCAAGTCCGGGCACAATGGGCTAATCACCTGTTTGCCAAGTCACTTTGATTACATGTCCCGCCCATGGGCCTTGTGCACCTGGGTACCCTCTACACCTCGTTTCACGGGGTAGAAGAGGTTCCGATTATGAGATGAGATGAGATGAGATTCTGTCACCAGGCGGGAGGGGGAAGAGGAATGACTAGGTCAACAGTACCACTCTGCATTGGGAGTCTGCTCAGTTTTCAAGTCGTTTAGTTGACTTGGTTTATGGTGCCATTGCTTCGTTTCTTATTTTCTTGGTTTCATTTTAATTCGGTTTGTTATCTTTGAGTTATTTTCCTTCATCTTATACCATAGAAAAACATACTGTGGAGCCTAAAGTTTCATTGTTTCGTAGAATCGCACGTTGAGGAACAACAGAAAATATACTTTTGTATAAGAATAGTAACAGACAAATATGTAAAGGTAGTCCCATAGCAGATACTGACGTTGGGGAGGGAAGTGTTAGAGACTTCACTGTAACTAGGTCTCAGCTTCACTTTGTCTTTAATAACTAAAGAACAGAGTCGGGTTCTCATTTACAACTGGGTTGGGAGCCGCGCTGGTGTAATGGTTACCACACTGCGCTGGCGATCGGGTGATCCAGGTTCGAGCCCAGGCGAGGACATTTGAAGAAGTATCGTCGACCGGGACTTGGACTGGAATACTTCAAGCTCTGGCGAAGACATTTGAAGTAGTGTCGTCGACCATGGACTGGAATAACCTGAACGGCTCCTGAGCCGACCCAGCTTTAATGGCTACCTCCGAAACCGGCGAGTATCTGCCTGAATGGCGAGAGGACTCCTGTCATTGTACCGGGAAAAAAGGGAGACTCACTTAAAATCAGTCTCATGTTAGACATATTAACTGGAGATTTCACCTCGAGTAGTAGCGGGCGTACGATAATAATTAAAAAAAAGAAAAAAAAATGAAAGATTTGGGTATACTGGAGCGTGACGTTCCCAGGTTGTGAACTTGGAAACCGGAAAATTTTGCCCCGAAAGGCAAGCGCTCTTACTACTCTGCCATTCAGACGCTTTCTAATGTAGCAGAGTGAAATATGAGTAATAACACTATGATATATCGTATCTATCACTGTATATTGACATATAACATTTTTTCCAGAAGTAAGTTAGTGGCTTATCCTTTACAGGACGTGGCAATCAACCCCAGCTTTTATTGGCTGTTTTTGTGATTTTTCTAGGCAATTTTTTTCATTCAGTAGTTTGCCATTGCTTTCTGAACGGTACGGCGCTTATACCATTGTTAAAAATCCACACAAAGCGATCTGCTACCAAACCGCCTGCAGCAAGTTTCGAACTTGGTATATCTGGATTATGAAACTGCGTTCATATCCATTAGGCCACAGACGCCGACCAGAAGTAGAGAACTATTCTAGAAGTAGAGAACTATTATCATCTACGGCTTCCCAAGGAGCATAAGTACTAACAACTTGTTGCCAAGCTTGTCTGCCTTCGGCCGTACGTTCAAGATCTTTACATATCTTCTTTATTCCTTTCATGTATATACACACAGCCTTTCTGCATTGCACATGTTTTTCTGTCGCCTACCTCTGTTCCCTTGGGGATTCCAGAACAAGGACTGCTTTGTAATGATATCAGCTAGTTTTCTCAATATTTATCGTACCCAACGCCAGCGTCCTCCTCTGATCTATTGTTCCACTGTGTGAACCTGCGTCATTCACTCTTTAATTTTTCTGCCCATCTTTTGCTATTTTCATCTGCGTCATTATTTACCCCTAATTAACTTTTCGTCGAGATATGCGTGAAGATGTAGCCCCTCATGGCATGTTTATCTTTTTAATTATTGAAGGCAGCGCTCTACGAGGCGTGAGACAATAGAGTAGGAAGATTAACCATCTGGTGGCTTGACCCAAGCCTGTCATTTTTGTATAGATAAACAGAGTGTATTGTTAGTACGCATTAATTTGTCTGACCCACCATACGGCTACCTAATTTTGTTATCAGACCTAAGTCTTTTATATTTGGACATGCGCCCTAATATAACCGACTAGGTTGAATGGGATGCGCCTCGTCAAAAAGAGGCACAATTTTATTTTAAAAAGAGACAAACAAATGATGTCAAATTAGGAAGAGATAGTCACTTTAGATAACTTGTTTACTTATCTTGCTGGAGTGACCTTTGGTAATTGCCAGTCCTTAGGTCTGACCTGATTATGACAATACGGACCGGAACTTTTCACGTAATCATTTCCGGCGATGCCAGTAAATATCAACACTATCCATCCTTCCCTAAGAACGAAACTTCCCAATAGTAAAAGATGCATAGGTGAAATGTACTAAATAAGTCACCCTGCAGTGGCGATTTGTTAAAAAAAATAACCCTACACTGGCGATTTGTTAAAATAGTACTTACTTACTTAGTCGTTCCCCTTCTACCGCGAGGTGTAGAGGTTTGGAAGAGAGAGCGCCAGACCATTCTATCAGCTGTCTTCTTCCTGGCCTGGTTCCATTCTAGTCCTCGGTCCTTCAAAGATTGTCTAATGTTGTCCTCCCAGCGGACTCTGGGTCGTCCTGGAGGTCTGGATCCCTGGCTCTTTGTTTCCCATGCTTGTCGTGGTAGCCGATCTTCTCCCATTCTGCAGACATGGCCAAACCATCTTAGTTGGGACTGTTCTATTTGGGTCTGCAGCGGATGGGATTTTAGGCCTTGACGGATCGTCTGGTTGCGGACCATGTCTCTTCTTGTTACTTCAACCACTTTCCTCAGATACCTCATTTCTGAGGTTTGGATCTGGCTTTTGTGGGTTGTAGTCATTGCCCACGACTCGCATCCATATGTCAAGACTGGGACATAGGTGGAGCGGTATACAGCCATCTTCGTTTTCTTACCAACCTCTTTCTTGCTGAGGAATCCACGATTTATGGCCTGAAAAAGTCTCCCAGCCGCTGCTTTTCGAGTGGCCAACTCTTCTTTGATGCCTCCCTTTCGGTCTATAATAGCTCCGAGATATTTAAAGTGGTCGACCTGCTCCAGGACCTGTTCTCCCAACTTAATCTGATGTTTTCTTTCTTCTCGTGATATCACCATGGATTTTGTTTTAGAGCTGCTTATGACCATCCCTCTCTTCTCCAGCTCTTCCTTCCAGACTTGCAGGTTGGATTGGAGATGTGCCTCTGATTTAGCAATCAGGGCAACATCATCAGCAAATGCCAGCTCCGAAATATAGACCTGTCTCATCTTCCAGTACCCCACTGAATACTTTCTTGTTCTCTCCTTACATGCCTTGATGACATCGTCCATAAGGAGTATGAAGAGGTAAGGTGATAGGATATCACCTTGTCTTACACCAGTGGTGGTTCTGAACTCTTCTGACTTATGGTTTGCTGTCCTCACATAATTTCTGCAAGACTTGTAGAAGCTCTGTATAGCATGAATCAGAGGTGCTGGAATATTCTTCCTTGCCAAACAGTCCCAAAGTTTGCTCCAGGGGACCCTGTCAAACGCCTTTTCCAGATCTATGAAACAAAGATGGATCTCACTCTTATACTCAAGGGCCTTTTCACTCAGCTGTCTGAGTGTGAAGATTAGGTCTTGAGTACTTCGGTTTGCTCGGAATCCGCACTGGACCTCATCCAATAGTGGCTCAGCTAGGCGTCGGAGTCTCTGCTCTAGGATTCTAGAGTAGATTTTACCAGGGACACTGAGAAGGGATATGCCTCTATGGTTTCCACATTGTCGATTGTCACCCTTTTTAAAAATTGGTGTTATGATGGCAATCTCCCAATCCTTTGGTATGGTCTTGTTGCACCATGCTGCCTGTAGGACCTTTAAGAGTAATAGGTCGCCTGATGCTCCCATGTACTTAACCATTTCTGGTGTTATACCATCATGCCCTGCTGCTTTGCCCATCTTGATTTTCTCTAGTGCTGCCCTCAGTTCTTCCATCTTTATGTCATCTTCACCATCATTGGTTTTCTCTTCTGTGCTAGTGGTTATCATTTCTGATGCTTCATCATGCTCACCATCCAGGAGTTCTGAGAAATATTCTTTCCATCTTTCCATTACTTCCTTCGGGGCAGTAAGCAATTTGCCTTGCTTGTCCTTTATAAATTTTGTTAAAATAATAACAGTCTAAAATTAAATTTCGTGTGGGCGAAATTTTTGACTCTAAGACTCGAGTGTGTTACGACTTGTGACTGATTCCATTTTCATCATTAGCCATGATAGGAGATAGGAAAGATTTTGCTAGGACGGGATAAATATAAGAAGTAACTTTGTAACATTAAAAGCGTAACACTTCGATAAAAAATATTTACAATCACAGTTCCAAGGAATCTTCCTCAAGTGACAAAGTTAAGAGTTTGTTGCCTAATCATTATCATTAAATCCAACTTGGCAACACTGCACCTTACCAGCTGCCGTACCCACTATCTGTCTGTGCAAAAGTGTCTGCATAAACTTCATATAGAAAGCGGTGAGCGTAAATATATATTTCGCTCATTTTATATGTGCATTTCACATATATGAATATGCTTATTTATGTAAAGTTGTGTATGAGGCTGGCAACCTCATCGTGTAAAATAAATTGCCACATAAACCACTACTGCAACAGCTGGTGACTGCTTCGTGAGAGTTTCCTCGCTAGGAACCAATAGCAGAGGTAGGCGTATCAGAAAGATGATATAATAATTTACATTTCAAACGTCAACACTGGTATTGAAATATGTATTTGCACTTGTGATTCATTTGCACTCTTTTGCCCCCGTAACACATTTTCATCTATCTCGATGGACTGAGATTTCGTGCTCATGGGCATCAGAGACATTCAGAAGAAGATGAGATGGTGGAGGAAAGTGAAAGTATCTTGGTGCGTACATTAGGAGAGAAAAATATACGGGAGATGCTATTTTGTATTATTCTCAGCTTCTGGTACTAGTTACTAGTACTCAGTTCTGGACATCACCAGTAAGAGACGGGTCTAGAGGACATTAAAAGCGGCAAAGCTTATGAGATTTACTGGTGCAACGAACGTGATTCCAAAAGCCACACGACTCATGTTGTCAGAAGGAAAAGTCAAGACTTTGCTGAGAACCAGCATCAGCTAAACCAGACTCTAGCGACAACCCCTTGTTGCTGACTGGCCAGATAAGTGTTAATAACTGACACAGTTAAATCGGCACTCTCTCCTCCACCACAAAAAAAGGATAAATTCCGAGGAAGAAACGAACTATGTATAAGATATCAAATCACTGCACGGTTTTTTGTTACAATCAACTGTTTGAAATTTACCTTGTTTTCCAAAATATTTTATAAATAAATATACTTATGTATATCTATCTTTTAAATATAAATCCTTAGCTGGAATTGATACCTTGATTGATCGAAAGTTGATGACTGCACTCGTATGACTCATTTTAAAATATATCTATACAGAGCTAAACACATTAATAACATTTTGCTGAATTACCTTCGGCTGGGGGTTCATTAAACACTAGTCTATTGTCACATCGTGACAAAGATACCTATCTCATATAAGTGGGGGAGTAAAAGTTTACAAGAACCCGGAAAACTCAGTTTTTATGTAATTTCCATCCTAAATTAAAAATACATGTGAGACTCCCTAAAATAAGAGTATAACCCTCCTATTTATATCACTGCCAAGAGTAATGTTGAGCGAAGGTTTCTACCTTTGGAAAAACTCATCCTCTCACTCGAAATATCTGGCCATTCGTAGACCACTACTGCAGATCAAGGGAGACAATCCGCGTCACACTGGCAGTTAACAGGTTTTTGTCATCAGTGCCACGTTGATGATCTCGTCCTGCCATTTAAATCCTTCTATTCTACGCAAGCACCCGTTTAATAAAGTCTATAACGTCTTATTAAAATCATCATCATATTCCTTTGCGCGCCTTACAGAGCACGGAGCAATCACTACAGCTGGTCCACTTGCAGGAAGCCCGCAAGCATACACGCGTTCTTACATTGGTTGGTTTCTATGGCAATTAGTTTTACATGATGACGTTGTTAGCTGCATGTTAATGGTCGCGTGCGGTCATGCCTGAGTGTGCAGTAGGCATATTCTTTCTGTGTCTCTTCACAGGTTTCCCCCCCCCGGGAACTTATTAAAAACAATTATATTGGCAGTCCCCGACTTACGACAGGGCTGCGTTCCGACTACTGCGTCGTAAGTCGAAGTGATAGTTATTTTCTATTTATTTTTTTTAAATAAAATTTTGTCTCGTTTTGGCGAGGCCCCGTTCAACCTAATCGGTTTTATTATGGCGCATGTCCAAATATAAAAGACCTTTAAGTCTATTATCGTGCAAAGAGAAGAATACAATTAACTTTGGTCGTTAGTTGGAAATCACTATATACTTCATGTACCGTAAGGATGTGTTAACAAGTAACATGTCTGGATGCTTAAATATGTATGTCTGTTTTGTTATATATTTAAACAACTGGTGCTCTTTGTTTATAGTGATGTAAATGTAAATATGTAGTTAATTAAATAGAATAGGGAAACTAGATAAATAGTGAAATGATGTTGAGATATACGAATTGTTACCACACGGTTGAAAATAATCTACATAGTCCGTTATCCGCTTAATATTCTCCACTATAAGCTCATACAAAGTGCGCATAGACTGTTCAATGTAGTATTAAAATGCTCATCACTTCCACTGTTCAAATGTAGCAGAGGCGTCCCTAAACCATTTGGCACCCGGGGCGGATCATACTTTTGGCACCCCCTTCTCTCTCCTGTCTGTCACCTAGGGCGGACCGTCCCCTTGCACCCCCCCCCCCCCCTTTTAGTACGCCACTGCAATGTAGAAGTCTTTTTCACAGTGTGGGTTATCTCAAAGATGAGTAATTACAGCTGTAAAGATATATTCTCCGTCAGCAGATTTGAAATCTTTCTAGCATATATGAGCTGTTAATAGTTAACTTATGAAACTGACTGCTGTCAGATAGCTAGCGCTGAAATGACTTGAATTCTTCACGAAATGATCTTCTTTATATATATATATATATATATATATATATATATATATATATATATATATATATATATATATATATATATATATATATATATATATATATATATATATATATATATATATATATATATATAGATAGATAGATATAGGAGTAATACAATATACAAATTATAACATAAAATTACTGTACAGTTCTGTAATGTAATAAGTAATGAAATATAAGCGTACGGTGGTCCTAGGATGACCGTCGTAAATACGAATGGTCATAAGTCGCAAACATGTCAAGTCGAGGACAGTTGGTACTGTCTTCTGTTTTGCTTTTCCTTCACTACTTAAAAATGATGAAGCCATCACAACACTTGACCTCCTACGTGCAGGAAGCTCGGCGTTACCGCACTTCCTGTATTCTTGGACTGTTGATTTGTGGTGTAGCTTGTTGTGAATGCTAGTCTGCTAGACCCACGCACAGCCCTCTACTGTCGTCCGTTACGACTTTGCTTAGAATGGAATGTTCATTCTCGTTCTTTTCATCCTAGAATCGTTTTCGGAAGCGACGCCATTAAGTAGGTTCATAAATACAGCATAGAAGTTATAAGAAAACTCGAACGATAGATAGAAAGATAGCTTGAATAGATAGATTGATTAGATAGATTAGATACATAGATAGATTAGATACATAGATAGATAGGATACGATTACATAAGATAAGGATAGGACACACTGCCAGACAGAAACAAGGGAGACCAATAAAAAGAACAAACACACCAGTCACCAGAACAAAAATATGACGTAATTGGCACCACGTTTCAAGGAAGCGTGCCCCCGCGGGAAGTATGACGTTTCAGCACCCCTTTGTCTTGCATTATTGTAACGCTTTCATGCGTACCCGGTATGTCCCAGTTATCGAGATCCGGGAAGGTTAGCGATATAGTATAACGGAGAAGTTTACATCGTATTTTGTTTTATACATGAAGTAAGCAAAATTCGATACAGTAATTTAAAACTTCAAAAAGCTTATAACTATAGTTGTGAGCGTAAAAGATGCATTATGGAGTGTTTTTTTTTTAATTGAAAATATTTAAAAGTTTCGTTTGAAATTGTAACACGTTGACTGGTTCCTGCTGGTGCTGGCTCGTCCTTGTTTAGCTCAACTCCGGATGTCCTTCGTGTCTGGAATTTGCCTTTGAAAATTATTTCATGTTACACCCGCCCTGGCGTGATATAACTTTTGGGGGCTGCTTTTTGTGTGTGGTAAGTTCAGCCTGAAATAGTATTTGTGGTTAACGGTATTGTTCATGTTATATCTGAAGATGATGAACATAGCTTGTTTTTTGTTTCAATTATTTTGTTTGTTTATGGCATCTTTGTGTTGTTTTGCTGGAACCAAGATTTTATTCTGCGACACATTGGTTACTATGTTATAAGAAACTCAATGATTGCGAAACAGCTGTTCGTAGTCTCTTTATTTGTATTTCATTATTGCAACTTGAACGTCCTATTGGCTAAGCGGTAAAGTTGAAGAGTTCCAAATTCCAAACCTGCTACGCCACGCTTCAGTGTAAGGTAAAGGTAAAGGAACCCGTTACACGCCCATTGAGGCATATTGGGAATATGGTGTTAGGCCCATATTATCTTGACCGTCGGCACACGAGGGGTGATGTGGTCGGCATCACGCCGGCCGCCTTAACCTTCCCAGAGTAGCTCTGGTACCCATTCGGGGCTGGGTCGACCCAGGAGCCGTTTGTGGCCTAAAAATTTTCCGCCTCATCTGGGGATCGAACCATAGACCACTGCGCTAGGAAGCCAGTGCACTAACCACTATGCTACCGCGGCTCCATACGCTTCAGTGTAGCCAACTGTAAATGGGCACTTGACTCTACTTTTGCGCCCTTCTCTCTTGTCCTAGCTCACTTGCGTTCAACCTTTTGTCTTTAGAACCGGCCTCCGCTGATCTGAAGCATGGTAGATTATACTGTCCCCTGCTAGGCCCTGGTAACACGCGGGTGGAGCTTTGTGTGGCTTTGAACTAATTCTGAACATTGCTATTTTTACTTTGATGTTTATACCAGACTTTCATTATGAGCGCTACTTTGCCGCCAGTTTATCGGAGAGAATGAGGGTGATTGTATTTTCGGGATTGCCGTTCTTGATTATTATCGGATTAGAGCACATGAATATACTGGGCAAATGAAAATGCCAGTTTAACTCACACTCAGAACTGGTCTTGGGGGACAACCACCATGGGCGCAAATAGCAAGGGGGCGTTGGAGCGGACGAGGAAAATAAAAAAGTTATTTATTTCTTAAGAAGCTCGACTTTTCTTCATCTGTGACACACTTCGCCCAGGTCATAGCAAACAGTGTAAATCTTTAGTTTAAAAATAAATAAAATTAAAGTGTGGCATATTTGTAATATTCTGTATTTAGTTGTTATTAGGGCTGAGCCGAATAGTGGTTTTTACTATTCGGTCGAATGCGAATAGAGGCATTTAACTATTCGGCCGAATACGAATACGAATAGTGAGTGAAAGTTGGGCATTGTCGTAATTTTTATCTGAGAGGGTGCTGAATAAGGGCATTTGGGCTTTCAGAATGAGGTAGTAGATTCACAAGCGCTGGGAAGGAGCAAGGACAGTCTCTTATTACGACATTATATCTGTTAAGGATTTGGGAGAATGAGGTAGTAGATTCACAAGCAAGGAGCAGACTACTCCTATCTCTCTTCTGCACAAACAATTGTTTGTCAGTTCCAGTCGCTCAGGCGCGCTCACCGATTTGGTGATTCTGTCGCTCAACGTACATGAATACAACCTACACAGATGGAAATGTTTGGAGTTTTAGGCCAACCGACAACCAACACAATTAATGATTAATACCTTTATTATCATAAAGGACTCACACATAATTGTACATTTACAGTCAAAAAATCAAAGGTTACAGAATACAAATATGATAAGGGAAGAGGGGTTTTTGAGGAGAAATATCCCATCCACCGTTTCCCGTTTATATTTACTAACAGACAAAACCCGGTCCCAAAGACAAGAAAAGGGGGGGGGGGGGGTGATCAGAGATAGGCAATTTAACCCACTGGTAAAGTTATTACTCTGAGGCAAGGGGTTACAGAAAAAGGGGGGGGGGTGTAGAGGAAAAGCTAGGGTTCTCAATTGTCTCCCTTTAAATCAACAAATTTTACGGGAGGGGGAAATGAACACAGTTACCCAATCCCGCTAGGAGAGATCCCGTACAAGGAATATAATGCACCTTAGTACAATGTCGAACTAATTAAAAGGGTAAAGAAAAGATAAATCTCCTTTCATTCAAAAAAAACATACTAGCGCTGGCCATCCCCACAAACACACACGCAGACTTACCGAAAGGTGAATTCTGGCACTTCATAGGAAATACATCAAAAAACAGCACTAAACCTTGGCTTAGGTAAAAGTATTTTCTTCCGTGTACAGCCCCAGATTTGGGGTTTGTTGAAGTTAACAAAGTGTCCCGAAATCGCTGGACGTTGAAGTTTAACGGTACTGTTTATTTATTAGATAAAGTTCCTAAAGAATGTCACAGGCACTTGGCTAGGCGTGAGGTATGGTGTGGTTCCTAAAATTGGCACAGCTGGTGGAGATAACTTCCTTTTTCCGTAATGTCACAAGTTAAGAAAACACTGAGGTAAGTTCTTCTTCGGGGGAGGGGGGGAAGGGGGGAAGGGGGGGGGGGGGGTTAAAATCCACTGAATATACGTGACAGACAGTGTTCAGGTAGATCGGTGGTTTTTCTTCACAAATAGGGGCAGTGAATAAAATATGTTCTGCTTCCAGTTTTCTTTAAGGACTCTATATGAACTAGTATTTTTAAAGTGTTTCTTGAATGGCTTTTTTTCTCAGTTACGTTCAGAGGAGCGGGGCCCATTACAGGTCGCCACAAGTTTAGCTTTAAAAAAGTTCATATGTTACTGGAGTTATCAAATTGAGTTTGGCAGAACTCTGTATATAATTAATAATTGCTGGGATGCAGGTTGAATGATCGTTCTGAATGAAAGATAATCAAAACAAGAAATGCATTACAAATCATATTATAATCTGACGCGATAAATTATAGTTAGCCTATTTACTTTTTAGCGTCGTCAATTAACAAATCGGGAAAACTTCCCGTGAGTTAAAAATAATTAAAAGCACATCTATCTATACAGAACTAAACTGTATTAAAGTTATAATTCTCTTTAACGTCTGCAAAATAAATTTACGCGTCAATTGTATTAGGAAATACTTTTAGCTGTAACATTAGTTTGCACTAGAACTTTGAAAATGGGTTTATTTAATAAGGTTAAATTTACACCACAGTCCATTGAAATCAATTGAAATAACTCGACCACTGATCACTCGAAGCTAATGTATAAATTACCGTCTGCACAGAAAGAATACACTCCAATAGTCACAAAGGTAGATGAAATCCAGCAGGAATCCGACTATGCTAGTGCAACTAGGATTCTGTCAGAGCGAACGATAAAATGCAGTTTATCGGAGTTCTCTATTTATACTTCTCGAATGTAACTTGAATGGGGCATGTTAAATTTTCGCACCTTTCTTGAACTTGAGCAAAATCCGGGGTACCTCGCCGATGTGTTAATCGCTGCGATTCCTTCGTTTCCCCCGGTCTACCGATTTCCTTCCGTCTCAGGCTGCTCGCATAAGAGTGCGAAAATTTCCCGAGAAGCTAACTCTGTGAGCTGAAAGTTCCTGATTCTTTAGATCGCGGCCGCTCCACGTTGAATTCTGAAGATCAGCCTGTTCTTTGATGGTACCGCTGTTCTGAGAGCTTTGGCAACTCCCACCAGGCGGGGTGACAGCCAGGTAAGAAAATGATCTGCTGTTATTGCTCTAGAAACAGGAGTGAGTCTATGGCCCGTCCTCTTTCGGGCCGGCGTTAAGGAAAAGATTGCTATAAATCGTTCTCAGAAATGGTTGTGGGCGGGATTTAACCTCCCATCAAAGGCCATGCGATCTCACACGTTCGCATAAGATAGCAGGCTACATATTAATGATCCAGCGTGTAAGGTTCTCGTGGAAATGTTGCATGCCGGTAAAAGTTACAACAGATGATCAGGGGTTCTAAAGTTATGAGAGGCCAATATTCTGTTATCATCCATCGAGTCAGGGAAATTCATTTGTCATACGTAGACGTACGTCACAGGCATAAAAAGTTGTGTTCATTAGGTCTACTGATATTTTTATGAATTATATAGCATTACACAAAATACGACAAATAGCCATTAATCACTTTTTAAATTGCTGCATGAAACATGCATTGGCGTTAAAAAAACGAGTCTCTCAAGATTCTCTGCTAAAAGACAACATCTGTTATTTGAAAACGTGTTGCCGCAGTGCTGAAAAGACGTTCACTTGGGACGCTTGTTGGAGGCGCGGCGAGATATCGTTGTGCTGGATATTAGCCCTAACAGAGCTGTAGGCCTACATGTTAAGAATAATTATGTCAGTAATAGATTTCCTGCTTGGCATTGTATATCTCAGCTCCAACAAACCAACCAGAAATATGAAACCGACATCTAGCACGATAGAATACGGCTGAATGTCTAGTGCCATCATTTTGCCGATGGCTTGATGTACTTTCGTTGTCTCTGCACTGTCTATTGCCCACGACTTTGTTCCCTCTGCCTAGTCAGCTGATGCAATCCGTTACACGCTAAAGTATGCATCGCAAGGCGTGGTGTGTTGAGTTAGTAGCGGGACCAATTGAAACTTAAAGTCAGCCTACTTTCTGGGTCTAAAATTATCACGCCGCGGGTTGACCTAAATTTACTATTCGTATTTGATGGCAGCGTACTATTCGGCCGAATACGAATAGTTCATTGAATGCATTACTCGGCCGAATACGAATACGAATCGAATATTCGGTGCAGCCCTATTTGTTATAGTTTTTTTTTCTGTCTTTTGTAAATAATAATAACAAATGTGCAATTTTATTCACAAATCTTGCTTAATTTTCCAGTAGAATTTTATTAACTTTCGTTGCTAGTAGGAGGGAGCACTTACCGCCTAGCCAATCTGGCGCTCTGTCCTTAAATGGGTCTACTTGAAATATAAAAAAGCCTGGTATTACGTGCTGTAAAACTAAACAGCTACGGTTGTGTAAGTAAAAGTTAGTCCCATAACAGATACTGCCGTAGGGGAGTGAAGTGTTAGCGACTTCATCATACTTGGTCCAGCATCGAGAGGTGAGGTGACCAGTTCCCTTGCTCGCTGCCTTTTCCTTCCCTAACTCAAAGTCAGGTACCCATTTACAGCTGGGTAGACTGGAGCGTGTCGGTACTGTGATTCGAACCCGGCATCTTTGCCGCGAGAGACCAGCGCTCTAACCACTCTGACAGTCGGACGCACATAAAGTAAGTACAACACATAAAGTAAGTACAGCACATAAAGTAAGTACAGCACATAAAGTAAGTACAGCTCATAAAGTAAGTACAGCACATAAAGTAAGTACAGCTCATAAAGTAAGTACAGCTCATAAAGTAAGTACAGCTCATAAAGTAAGCACATCACATAAAGTAAGCACATCACATAAAGTAAGTACAGCTCATAAAGTAAGTACAGCACATAAAGTAAGTCCAGCACATAAAGTAAGTACAGCTCATAAAGTAAGTACAGCTCATAAAGTAAGTACAGCACTGTAAAGTGCAATCTTTACTATCTTGCAATATAATACATTTATATACTTATTATGTTCGCAAATATTTTGTAAACAAAGTATTTCCTTTTTTAAGTGCTTAAGGAGAAGTCATTTTTGAGTTACTTCCCTTGAAAGGAGTTCCGTCATCTTCGATCGGACTCCGCGGACGAGTCTAGGCCTACTGCGATTTATTCTTTGGCTGGGTAGGAATAGATTGTTCTTGCTTCAGTATATCTATGGCCTGAATTTATACGTAGTGTTTGTATGAGTAGGACGAGTCTGTCTTATATATGGATATCTTTACATTTCTAAGTCGAACTATGTTGGTTGTCGCTAGAAAAGGTCAAAGGCTATGCAGCGGAAGTATCGCTAGCAGGGGGTGTGATTCATGGCTGTCATCCTGTCGGGATGTCGAATTTTGTTGTAGTAGGCTTATCGCCGAAAAAGTGATCTATAAGTAAATGGGGAAAAGTGATAGTCATTTAGACATGTTGTATGTACTTTACCCCAGTGTTTATTCTCTTTTGCCAAGGAATGGCAAAGTTATATTTCGCATAGAAAGGTAAAACCACAATTTATTATGAACTTGGGCTTCGCCATCGTTGTCGATAAGCAGATGCACAGTGGTACTTTTGAAAAGAATATTTATTCAAAGGAAGATGACATTCCTATGTATCAGCACTAGATTATATGATATTATTCAATTACCTCTATGATAGAAGCTATGAAGAAATGAGGACATTTAACGAATGACCAATTTTGGTCTGTATCCAATAGTGAGTGAAGCTCACGAGAGAAGCACAGCCATGTTGAAATTCATATACTTTGTATTTATCGAGTGAGAAAAAGGGATGCCTGTACTATCGCTCGATGAACCAAGAGATCACTGCTACATGTGAGAACCCATGTCTGGGATTCCTATATCTTTATGAAAAATATATATATTGAACTTTACGTGAAGGGATATTCGCTAGACGAGGTTAAGTCTAGGAGCCTTCCTATATATTGGTTATGGTCTGACGTGCCCAGTCAGTAAAGCCAGATGATTTACATGATGGAACTCTGAATGCTTATTTACGAATGCTCCATTATGATATTTGCCAAGCATGAATGCTAACTTAAGATGATATTCCTGTGATCAACATTATGCTGTCTATGTCGACATTTGGTCCTGTAACCATACACGTACTGTCCAAGTGTGCGTCTCATTAAATGTTATAAAAAGACCACCGTAGTTCCAGTACTTCTTGAATTCGAACAGTGTGAGCATGAGTGATGTACTACCAACCTGTCAACTCTATCGAATCATTCTACCATTCGCGTTCTGACATTCATATACACACTCATTGTCTACACTCACATTCTTGTCGGAGCCTCATCACGTTCCAGGACAAGATGACCTGTATGACCAAAACTGTGCTGGGTTTAATGAGTTGACAATCGTTACACTTTACTGCACCAGTCCCAACATCTACATTTATCAGCTGGTGGACATTCACGGCATTTAACAAATAAAGCGTGATTTAACAACTAATGGCCAGTATGAGTTTAACAAGCACATAAAGTAAGTACAGCACATAAAGTAAGTACAGCTCATAAAGTAAGTGCAGCACATAAAGTAAGTGCAGTACATAAAGTAAGTGCAGCACGTAAAGTAAGTACAGCACGTAAAGTAAGTACAGCACGTAAAGTAAGTACAGCTCGTAAAGTAAGTACAGCACGTAAAGTAAGTACAGCTCATAAAGTAAGTACAGCTCATAAAGTAAGTACAGCTCATAAAGTAAGTACAGCTCATAAAGTAAGTACAGCACATAAAGTAAGTACAGCACATAAAGTAAGTACAGGACATAAAGTAAGTACAGCATATAAAGTAAGTACAGCACATAAAGAATAGAAATACGTTCGTAGATCACACTAATTAAAGTAGCGGAAGAAACGGCGAAAACGACGGGATTAAAAATTACTACTGGCGAACGTAGATGTAAGCACGGATTTATATCCAGATATCACCTCATGGCATTAGGCCAAAGGGCGAGAGCAGGATCAGTAACAACAACCACAACATAGTCTGTGAAGCAGTTAAATGTCGGTGTGCGAATAGCAAGCGTATAGAGTGTTTGAAAAGTTATTTCCTATTTTTAAGCTGTTGTTTCTTTAATCTTATCCAATTGATCTGCTTCAAAGATGCCCAACATATGTGGAACAGAGACAGCGCATATGGTCGACACCAAAACCATTCGTGGAAAAGCTCTACTGACATTCAAATAGCCCCAAGCTGACTAATGCTTTCTTTTAAAACATTCAAGTAAACGTCTGAGAGTGTACGAAGAAGAAGAAGAAGATCCCACTAATTTATACGACACAAAAAAATAACGTGATGATAAAGAGAATTAAATGTCATTTTATTACATGACATACTGTTTCACGTTAACGTTACAGTTGTACGTGAGATCTCGTCTGTTAAGTGCGTGATTTCTGCTGTTTATTGTAACGGCCGTTTATTTGACAACAGGGTCACATGGTCATCAGAGCGGAACATAGGGTAAGCACCACATACCAGTAGAAATAGAGTTTATGGCACATCCACAATTGGATTGGACGTGTGAAGGTAAAGGTTGTCCCATAGCAGATAAAAGCTGCAGACTTTCATAAATTGAAGCTTCCATATAAGGTTTAAAGTGGTTATGTCAAGGTCCCTAATGTAGAACTGATGAGAAGAACCAGACTAGCGCTAGTAAAACAAGAAACGAGAGGAAGACGCCGGAAATGGATACGACACACACACTGAGAAAACCTGTTGATAGCATTAGCAGACAATCCTTGGTCTGGAATCGCCAGGGTCAGAGAGGTCGAGGACGAGCAAAGAGCACGTGGAGCTGGAGACAGACATGAGTAGGATGAAGAAAACATAGAAAGACCTTGAGCAGATGGCACAGGACATAAAGACTTGGCTGACGTTTGTTGAAGGTCTGTGCTCCTTTGGGTGTTGAAAGGTGAAAGAAAAAGATAGCACACATTTTCAGTATATTAATATAGAATATAGACAACAATAACAAATTAAATGCTACAGGGACAAAATTAAACGTTTGGACGCCTAGTAAACATGACTATCAACACAAAAAAATAGAAGATTTGTTACTTTGACAATTTTTTTTTTTTCGTTTCCTTGTTCTTTTAAAATTTTAATGGTGAAAAAAAAAATTCCGCACATATTACGACAAATATTACGACATGCCAGAGGTGTCGTAAATTAGTATCAAGTAAATATGAAGTGTAGTTCACGGGGAGGGGGGGGGGGGGGGGGGGGGGGGGGGGGGGGGGAGGGGGGGGGGGGGGGGGGGGGTTGTCTCTGAAGAGACAAAGAACAAATAGCAACTGTACCCTCAGGCATGTCGTACAAGACGACTAATGTGAGGTTGTCCATCAAGCATGTCGTACAAGGCGACTAATGTGAGGTTGTCCATCAAGCATGTCGTACAAGGCGACTAATGTGAGGTTGTCCATCAAGCATGTCGTACAAGGCGACTAATGTGAGGTTGTCCATCAGGCATGTCGTACAAGGCGACTAATGTGAGGTTGTCCATCAGGCATGTCGTACAAGGCGACTAATGTGAGGTTGTCCATCAAGCATGTCGTACAAGGCGACTAATGTGAGGTTGTCCATCAAGCATGTCGTACAAGGCGACTAATGTGAGGTTGTCCATCAAGCATGTCGTACAAGGCGACTAATGTGAGGTTGTCCATCAAGCATGTCGTACAAGGCGACTAATGTGAGGATGTCCATCAGGCATGTCGTACAAGGCGACTAATGTGAGGTTGTCCATCAAGCATGTCGTACAAGGCGACTAATGTGAGGTTGTCCATCAAGCATGTCGTACAAGGCGACTAATGTGAGGTTGTCCATCAGGCATGTCGTACAAGGCGACTAATGTGAGGTTGTCCATCAGGCATGTCGTACAAGGCGACTAATGTGAGGATGTCCATCAGGCATGTCGTACAAGGCGACTAATGTGAGGTTGTCCATCAGGCATGTCGTACAAGGCGACTAATGTGAGGTTGTCCATCAAGCATGTCGTACAAGGCGACTAATGTGAGGATGTCCATCAGGCATGTCGTACAAGGCGACTAATGTGAGGTTGTCCATCAAGCATGTCGTAAAAGGCGACTAATGTGAGGTTGTCCATCAGGCATGTCGTACAAGGCGACTAATGTGAGGTTGTCCATCAGGCATGTCGTACAAGGCGACTAATGTGAGGATGTCCATCAGGAATGTCGTACAAGGCGACTAATGTGAGGTTGTCCATCAGGCATGTCGTACAAGGCGACTAATGTGAGGTTGTCCATCAGGCATGTCGTACAAGGCGACTAATGTGAGGATGTCCATCAGGCATATCGTACAAGGCGACTAATGTGAGGATGTCCATCAGGCATGTCGTACAAGGCGACTAATGTGAGGATGTCCATCAGGCAGGTCGTACAAGGCGACTAATGTGAGAATGTCCATCAGGCATGTCGTACAAGGCGAATAATGTGAGAATGTCCATCAGGCATGTCGTACAAGGCGACTAATGTGAGAATGTCCATCAGGCATGTCGTACAAGGCGATTAATGTGAGGTTGTCCATCAGGTATGTCGTACAAGGCGACTAATGTGAGGTTGTCCATCAGGCATGTCGTACAAGGCGACTAATGTGAGGTTGTCCATCAGGCATGTCGTACAAGACGACTAATGTGAGAATGTCCATCAAGCATGTCGTACAAGACGACTAATGTGAGGTTGTCCATCAGGCATGTCGTACAAGGCGACTAATGTGAGAATGTCCATCAGGCATGTCGTACAAGGCGACTAATGTGAGGTTGTCCATCAGGCATGTCGTACAAGGCGACTAATGTGAGGTTGTTCATCAGGCATGTCGTACAAGGCGACTAATGTGAGAATGTCCATCAGGAATGTCGTACAAGGCGACTAATGTGAGAATGTCCATCAAGCATGTCGTACAAGGCGACTAATGTGAGGATGTCCATCAGGCATGTCGTACAAGGCGACTAATGTGAGGATGTCCATCAGGCATGTCGTACAAGGCGACTAATGTGAGAATGTCCATCAGGCATGTCGTACAAGGCGACTAATGTGAGAATGTCCATCAAGCATGTCGTACAAGGCGACTAATGTGAGGATGTCCATCAGGCATGTCGTACAAGGCGACTAATGTGAGAATGTCCATCAGGCATGTCGTACAAGGCGACTAATGTGAGAATGTCCATCAAGCATGTCGTACAAGGCGACTAATGTGAGGATGTCCATCAGGCATGTCGTACAAGGCGACTAATGTGAGAATGTCCATCAGGCATGTCGTACAAGGCGACTAATGTGAGAATGTCCATCAGGCATGTCGTACAAGGCGACTAATGTGAGGATGTCCATCAGGCATGTCGTACAAGGCAACTAATGTGAGGTTGTCCATCAGGCATGTCGTACAAGGCGACTAATGTGAGGTTGTCCATCAGGCATGTCGTACAAGGCGACTAATGTGAGGTTGTCCATCAGGCATGTCGTACAAGGCAACTAATGTGAGGTTGTCCATCAGGCTGGCAACCTCATCATGTGACCACAAATTGCCACAGAAACCACAGCTGTAACAGCATGTGAGTGGTGCAGGCTTCCTGCAGGTGGACCAGTCGCAGTTGTGGCTCCATGCTCCGTAGGGAGCAGAGAGGCAAATGAATGAGGAAATATGAAGTCTGTTTATGAAATGCTTGTCAATCGAACATATGTACTTGGTGGAATCGGTGCGAGACAAACACCCTATTATATATATATCTTTTTATATATATATGAGACTATTGCATTACAACACACCATATTATTATAATAGAGGGTCTTATGACAGCTTGAAGAGGTGAAGGCCGCGTGAAAATAGGGTATCGTATGAAGAACATTACCTTCTAACGTCAATGCAACTCAGATTTTCTTAACCCCCGGTATATGTTGTCGCTGCTGCGATTCACAAATTATCAGCATTGGGTTCAGTGTCTGACAGGGTTTTTTAAACTGAGGTCCACGTTCCCACTGGGGGTCCATGGATGGATTCAAAGGGGGTCGGTGTACATAACATAAATGTGAATTTTATTTTCATCACAATTTTTACTCTGAAAATTATCATATTTTGTTGTTGTTGCATTTAAACACATATATTCTGGTTTTACCGGTTTTTTTTTTTTTTTTTTTTTTTTTTTTTGGTATTTGAGTATGTAAGACCATATGTAAGCTTAACTATTTTTCTTTGTAATAAAATGTATTATTTGTGTGTGTCGCGGGTATTGTCTCCACTGCTGCGCATTAGTACTCCAACAATCACCCACATTTGAGTACAATTATGAAGGTATTCAAAGTCATCAACCTTCTCTCAAGATTACTCTTGGCAGAGATGTAAATAGAAGAATAATGCTTCTATTTCAGGGAGTCTCACTGGAATTTCTAGAATGGCAAGGATAACAATTCAGTCATCTACGTTGCTATAACCTTATAGCCCACTTCTGTGAGTAAAGATTTCGATTCGTATTTTTAAAGCCCCCAGCAGAAGGTGATTCAGCAAAAAATATTAGTTTTATAGCTCTATAGGGAAAGGTATTTAAACAAAAATATGAGTCATACGGGTGCAGAAATAAAATTCACTCAACAGTGATTAATTGAACTCTAGATTTATATTTATGTATAAACAGGTTTAATAATACAATTAGGTTTGTCATGTCGGAAGATGTTAGTTGTTGGTGAATGAGGGAACACAATTTTCCGTTTGTTGTGCTAGTGTTCTACTTAGCTGACGGGATGGGGTCCATTGGAGCCTGGTTCTGTCACTGCTGGTTTCTCGTAAAGTTTCGGACTGTTCCTTCTCTTCATCAGTCGAATGTTTAGGCAGCAGCACTTGCCTTGCAGCAAGGCCGGAGTAACTTCTAACTTGGCTTTGTCACGTGTCCTCAAGACTCGTCTCTTGTCGGTGTCTAGCGTTGACTTCAGGAAACTTGTACCAACAACTGAGAGGAAACAAATGCCTCTTTTAAGTGTCGTGTCTTAACACAAACATCAGGCGACCTCCCTTCCATCCGCCATTTCATCTGTCTCTTAATTTTTGCCCCTATCTCTGAGCATTAAATCTGAACTCATCGAGTCATATGAAAAGTGTTTTTGGACAGCGGAAGACGACAAATGATTCATTCTGTACATATTATAAATATTAAAATAAAAACTTACTAAAATGTTGGTATGATGAATATGTACACCGTAATATAAACATCTACTCTCTGCTCCTTATGGAGCACGGGGCTACCTCTGCTATTGATTCCTTGTGAGGAAACCCGCAAAAATCAGTTACCAGCTCTAGCAGTGGTGGTTTATGTTGCAAATTATTTTAAGTAATCATGTTGCCAGCCCCGTATGCAACTGTATATCCACAAGCAATTTATACATGTCACATGCAAATATAAAATGATAAAATATACATGTTACAATTTACCCCAATAGATTTGGGTTAAGAATTATATCCTGACTTGATGTACAGAAAACGGCCGTAATATGTCAAGCAACTGTTTAAGATGCCGTAGATCTTCAGGTGAGTTAGGTGTCTAACTGGATTCACTTGAAGTAGGATCCTAGAACAAAATAACTCTGGAGTTACTCCTCTCTAATGTTAGAATTCACTTCCAGTCCTATGGCCTGTCCTATACTGGGGTCCTAAATATTACACATTACGAAGACGGAAATGCAGTTCTAAAATCTTAGTGTTCTAGGTTATACGCGGAATTTTTGTTATCACACACATTGCTTCCCATAAGGTTTCGTTGGAGGAAGATCCAATCAGAAGTAGTTTAGTTTAGCATTCCAATACTAAACCAACACACATTGCTTCCCATAAGGTTTCGTTGGAGGAAGATCCAATCAGAAGTAGTTTAGTTTAGCATTCCAATACTAAACCAACCATAAGCAAAGTGTCTGATTTTGATAGGGGTTTCCCCACACCCTTATGATGAACATTACTACATGACAATCTAAAGTATTGCCCCTTACATGTTATTTTCAAAATGATTATATCACCGACCTGTCCTTATTATTACTTCTTATCCAAGATGTTACTTTCTCATAGTTGTTTATTACAACACAGTCATCGGAAGTGTTACATCATTCCTTATGCTCCAATATCAAGATTGTTGTCCTACATCTGTTTACCAAACAACTTGGGCCGGAAATATGTCTAGACCTGGCACGAGTCATGCTTGCAAAATTAACAAAGTATCTTAAAATGCCGTCTGTTGTTCAGATTGGAAAATCCGATAACATTGTTTTGTGGCAATTTTCAGCAAGTCATGTCCACGAATCAAACGTTCGTTATCTTCATACCCCGACGCAAGACGCAAGTTGGCTTTTGTCGCCAAATTCCAGCTTGTGCAAAGCGATCCCTGCTTATCTGTCACTCCATCGTCTTGCTTGACAATAAGGATGTCACAATGTAGACTTTAATCCATCTGGTACTGGCGATTAATCAGACAAGTCGACTGAATTATGCTCGTCACAGTATGCACACATTTTAATTATGCGTCTATGCACATTTTTTTATAAGAAAGTGTAAATAGCATTCAACAGACAATCAAGGGGTCCGTAGATTTCATTGGACATTCGAAAGGGTCCGTAGACTTAACCAGACAGTCAGAGAGGCCCATTGCAGAAGAAAAATTAAGAACCCCTGGTTTATGGACTTCTGAGATTCTTTTGAGAGGCAGCAAAACACCAAATATTCTTAACAGTTTTCGACATGGTTGAACGCTTATATAATGGCGATATATATACATTTTTAAGGGTACAACTGGCTTCGACTAGCAGAGGAAATCCAGCATGCCTGTTCTTTGGAAGGAGGGCAGCGGGTCACTGTCTTAAGAATGACACGCTGTTTAGAAGACATGTATAACATATATTCTTTCTGAGTGTTGGAAAAGAGGTTAACCTCTCTCGGTGACTTAGTTTCGGATTGTACAGGGTAAACCGGTATCTTATTGTTGTGTGGCGTGGTCTGAAGGTCTTTTATGTGACACTTGATATGTGATTCACTGTCACACTTCATCTCCGTTTTCTTTTAACCACCTCCTTACACCTTATTTTAAAAAATGCCCCCCCCGTAACTCGCCCGAATTTTTGTTAGGGTGCTTCGATCACACAGTATATGATAGGTTCAAACTGGCTCTGGGTGGAATGACAAGCCTTGCTATAACGACCACCTTGTAAGAACGGACATTCGTAACAATTTTTTTTAAAAGAAATATCTGCATCAGTGCTTATACAACCACAGTCTGCAATCGTAATTTTTTTTTTTTAAAGCCGGGAGACCGTTTTATGTTCGTTCTGGACCGCGGAAAACAGGATTTTGCTTGTAACAACCAGTAAACACACGTATTTGTTTTGGGTGTGTTAAGGTTGACACACTGTGAGCAAAGTCAGGGCGTTCTAACGATCATTCAAACTGCCTATGTTGAACTTACTGTAGCACACTGGTGTATATGAAGACGCGGAAATTCATTCTTTCACCTTTGTTTCCGCATGAAGGAGGGACATTTCTGTTGTGGACGATCGAGGCGACGGGAGATAATCTAATCGTTATCAACTTACTGTCGCCAGGCAAGTATTTCGGTCTTTAGTTTTTTCACCGATCTGCATTTGTTTGGCAATTCTGTGACAGGCTAATAATAATATTAATAATTGTTATTATTATTTTTAGTGTTCACTGTTTACAAAATAATTTGGGCAGTTTTGCCAAAGTGTATTTGTATATTTGTCAAATACGTCAGACAGCTAAAATATTTTGGCCATTAAAAAAAAAAAAAAAAAAAATGTTGCCTTGTTTTGGCGAGGCGCGTCCCGGTTCAACCTAGTCGGTTATATTAGGGCGCATGTCCAAATATCTAAGACCTTTAGGTCTGGAGAATTTTTTTTTTTTTTTTTTTTTGGCCATATAAAAAGACCTTGCTGAATACCATAAGAGAAGGGAGAGTTGAAGACAAACGTGCTAGAGAAAGACTGCACTTAAGTGCAAAGATAGCGTCAAGAGGTGGGCAGACAAATCTGTCAGAGTGCACCATGAAAACAAGACGTTGGAATAGCAGCCGACTTTGGGTGTGGAGACTGCAGTTAATGTTTATATAGGTTTAACATCACCTGGTGTAGTGCTAGCACTAAGATTCTTCAAGTACCATGGCGTAGGAGATCATGTCTCTCCACAACTTCCTGTCTCCAGTACAATTTATCAATTCTGCTGTTGACTTTTTTTCCATGCCACGATGTCAAACTGTCCTGTATTAGCTCTCTTTGCCTTCCCCTATCTCATTTTTCTTCAATCTTACCTGTTGTTACGATATATTCCAGCTTTCCTTTTCTCATAACATGCCCCAAATAAGTAAATTTCTTCTTTCTAACTTGTGAAATAAATTTCCTTTGCGCGTTGGCCTCTTTCAGGACATCCTCATTACTCTTTTTGGCTGTCCATGGTATTTTTATCATTCTTCTGTAAAACCACATCTCTGTTGTCTCCAGTGCCTTCCCTGTTTGTTTACTAATTGTCCATGACTCACTCCCATATGTCAGGATTGGTTCTATATAACAAATAAGAACTCTCTTTCTTACTTCCAATGACAAAGAATTGTTGCATAAAATACTCTTCATTTTATAGAATGCTACTGTTGCCTGAGCTATTCTGCTCTTCACTTCTGAGATGCATCTTCCATCCATTGTTATTAATGTGCTCAGGTATTTGAATTTATTGACTTGTTTTAAGACGGTTCCATTTACTTTGATTGTGCATTCTGAGGAAGCCCTTTTCTTTATGACGACCATTACTTCTGTCTTTTTGCTGTTAAGGCTAAGGCCTTTATTTTCACTTTCTATCAAGCACCACGATTACCGATGATATATGTTATTCATTGTTCGAAGTCTGAAATGTAAACACCGAATAAGCAGAGTGAGTCTTTGATCCTTAGCCGCCGACTGTCAAAGCAGTCAGTGGTCATCACGCCTAAAGGAAGAGACAGAATTTTGGAAATACCTTGCAGTCGTTTTTTGTTTGTTTTTTGTTTTGTTTTATGTACGGAGATGACACTGGATCTCACCTGATGTATTTAAAGTAGAACAGGGTTTGAAGGCTGACAAGCATATCTGACTGCGTGTAGAATATTAGATCAAGAAAGTTATCTTACTGCGGGAAGTTTTCTAAAAATGAATATTAGCAAAACGGTATACTGTAATATGGAAGACACAGATAAAAAAATCGCAGAAGAGACACTACAACAGAACTGGGTAGAGACAAAGAGTGGTAGTTAGACGAGAGGACTGTGGAAACGTGTGCACCTAAAGAAACCCCAGATCTACCCTTGCTGGACTGATGTGCTGTTGTAACCTGTGTGGTGACGTGGACAGACAATGCAGCAGGAAATGCCAAGATGGGTTTTTTTTGGCTTCTTTATTTAAATTACCGATGTGGAACTGATACAATGACTGCTGAACGTCTGCTTCACAGATGGCCAACTTTTGAGAATCAGAGAAAGCACATTAATGGCCGTCTCCAGTACCATTCTTAGAGAAAAAAAAATCTACGGAGATGCCAATAGTCTCAAACTGACCTCTGATTTCTTTCAAAATATCCCAAGTACGCAGAGAGTGTACGCAGAAGAAGAAGAAAAAAAATGATTTTGTTGACTTCCACCCTGCGCTTTCAGTATCTTGCGTTCATTTGGCTAAGTCGTTAGAACGCTTGCCTACCTGCTGCAAAGTTACCGAGTTCACGCTCCAGTATACTCAGCTATAAATGGGTACCTTACTATGATCTTGAGTTAGGGATGGCAAAGGCAGTGAAGAAGGTAACTAGTCACCCCACCTCATAAAGCTGGGCCTAAAATAGTGAAGTCTCTAACACTTCATTCTCCTACGGCACTTTCTGTTATGGAACTACCTATAGCTTTTTTTTTTTTACTTTCGATGTCACAGTTTGCATACTTTATTTCATTTACAATAAGTGCCGTAACGACTGGCGTAGGCGATGGTATGGTTCCACAACTATCGGTTCCTGGCGTTTTCTGAATCCCGTAACTGAAGCTTCCCTCATCCGGTGCCAGTCTGCTAGTCTGTTGAATATCTTTTCTTCTTTGTGATCCTTTGTCTCTCATTCCGGCGAACTTGTTTATAGTTATAATATTTTTCAATTTTTTTTAAAATTTTGTCAAAATACGCCAGATGGTGGTATTTGAAAAAAAAAAGGTCATTCTGAGACCTTCACTCCGGACACAGCTTTATTTAAGTCCGGCTGTCATGCTATTCAGAAATCAGCCAAGTAACAATGCAAAATTAATAATAAGTAAAGTTTAGAATTTAAAATTACTTACTTACTTACTTAGTCGTTCCTCTTCTACCGTGAGGTGTAGAGGTTTGGAAGAGTGTGCGCCATACAATCCTATCGGCTGTCTTCCTCCTGGCCTGGTTCCATTTTGTCCTCGGTCCTTCAGAGATTGTCTAATATTGTCCTCCCAGCGGACTCAGGCTCTTCCTGGAGGTCTGGATCCTTGGCTTTTAGCCTCCCAAACCTGCCGTGGCAGCCAATTTTCTCCCATTCTGTAGACATGGCTAAACCATCTTAGTTGGGACATTTCTACTTGGGTCTGCAGGGGTTGGGGTTTTAGGTCTGGTTGAGGATCATGTCTCATCTTGCTACTTCTACCACCTTTCTCAAACTCCTCATTTCTGAGGTTTGGATCTGACATTTTAAAGGGTTGTAGTCATTGCCCATGACTCGCATCCATACGTCACAAAATAAGAGCACCAGTAATACTAAGGAAGGAAATACAAAGTAACAAATAAGCATTGCTGATATGGAAAACCAAACTTCAAAAAATATCTAACATAAATCATAACGAGTTATGTTCCTTTTCGAGAGTCAGCCATCTCTGCAGCTGGTCTCCGTGCAGAAAACTTGAACTAAGCATTCATGTGTACTTGAAGTAGTGGTTTCTTTGGTAGTCTGTTTTGGATAGTGAAGTTGCCAGCCTCGTGCTCAAAGAATATTTATCTAGTAAAATCATCAGCTAAAGGAAACAATTCATACAAACATTAAAAACAGAGACCAATATAAAATAATAAAACTAACGAATTTTTTTTTTTTTTTTTTTTAAATATAAACAGCAGAATTACAAATACATTAACATTTGGAAACTAGACACGAAAATAATTATATGTAAAAACTGAAGGGAAAAAAATCACGCAACAAATTATGTTACAAATATATCACACTGTGTACTATATTTTGTAAATTACAGTATGGTCTAAATATCACACAAAATGGAAAATAAAATTACAATGAATATCCTAATTATAACCGAAGTTCAAGTTGAACAGGGTAGACTCTCCCGAGATGGTAGAGAAGGTCATCTGATGCTGTTCCGCTCTTCTCGCATTTCTTTTAAATTAAAATATAAAATAAATAAACAAGACACGTGTGCACTTTCGTATTTTGGTGATGTCGGATACATGGGTCGTTGCTTTCGAAGGAACTGTAAATATAATTGATATACTGCTTTGACTCAAATTAACTGTCGAATGTTTTCGTGTATTTTTTGTTTGTTTTGCATTTGTGATTTCCATTGTACAGAAGAGAAACTCATTTACTTTACAGCTAACATCTCAGAATTTCCATATTCATTTTACATAGAATTGTCTTTTTATACACTGTTTCCTCAAAATCCCATTTATAAAGAGATGCAGTGGCGTAATAAGGAGGGTGCAAGGGGGCGGTTGGAACCGAGTGACAGCCAGGAAATGGAAGGGTGACTATCGGACGCTGTTATGTAAAGAAGTGTCATATATGACCGTTATAGCGATGTGTAATAAACCTATCCTTTTTTTCCTTAAATTCTGTCCATGTTTTCCTTAGCAATATAGATATACATTTTTTCTTGTGTTTTATACAGTAGTCTACCTTTCTGTAGCATTTTGAGTGTAGATTCTCTCTCGCATAGATTATATCCCACATTTTGAGTGTAGATTTTCTCTCCAATATATTATATTTCACGTTTTGAGTGTAGGTTATCTCTCGCAAAGAGTATTATTACAAAGACAATATCCCATAATTTGAGAATAGATTCTCGCTGACATAGATTATATTCCACATTTTGAGTGTAGATTCTCTCTCACATACATTATATCCCATAATTTGAGTATAAATTCTCACTGGCGTAGATTGTATCCCACATGTTGAGTGTATATTCTCTCTCGCATTGATTATTATCTTATTTACTTAGTCGTTCTTCTCCTACCATGGGGTTTAGAGGTTATAGATTATTATTACGTAGATTATATCCCATAATTTGAGTATAGATTCTCGCTGACGTAGATTACGTCCCACATTGTGAGTGTAGATTCTCTCTCGCATTGATTATTATCACAGATTATATCCCATAATTTGAATGAAGTTTTCCTCTGAAGTAGATTATATTCCACATTTTGAGTGTAGATTCTCTCTCGCTTAGATTATTATCCCATAATTTGAGTATAGATTCACATTCGCATAGGTTATGTTTAACATTTTGAGTGTGCATTCTCTCTCACATAGATTGTATCCCATTTTGTTTTTTCCTTAACCAGCGGCACTTGGGCTTTCAGCCCTTCGGCCCAATGACATGTCATTGCGAGGCTGGGGAACCTGATGACTTTCCTTCCAACCCGGTCAGGAGCTTCGCTCCTTCCCATCCACAGAGGGTTTATCACAGGAGCCGTTCAGGTTATTCAGTCAAATTTCCGGTCGTAAACATTCCTTCAAGCGCTGACGCCCGGGTTTGAACCATGAACACCTGGTCGCCAGAATGTACAGTCTCTGCCGCATTGATTATGTCCCACGTTTTAAGCGTAAATTCGCTCTTGCGTAGATTATGACCCAAATTTTAGTGTAGTTACATCCCGCATTTGTGACCTAGATGCTTTTCCAAAGTTTATGTAGAATTTGTTTTTTTTTTTTAAATGTAAATTTTCTTTTACACTAGTTTCGTTAAAAACAAAAAAATTGGAGATGTTATATCTTGCTTTTGTTTGTTCTTGACAGAAGCCAGTGGAGCATAGCGGCATGAGAGAATGAAGGTTGCCATCATAGGGGGAACGTGGATGGAAAAACTACCGAAGCTTCAGAAAAATTCCAAGTCTAAAAACCTATTCCCCAAAAATGGTAAATAGATTTTATTATGGCGTGTTTTGTTGCTTGACTGTGGTTTCATTCATTTGAGGTGAGATTATGATTTATGAATGGGTTAGGTTTTTCTCATCCGCCCATCTATCCAACCATCCATTCATTCATCCATCCAACCATACACCAGACCAACCATCCTTTCATCCATCCATCCACCTAACCATCCATCCACTCAAACATCCATCCACCCAACCATCCATTCAACGATCCATCCAACCATCCATCCACCCAAACATCCATCCAACCATTCATTCAACCATCCATCCAACTATTCATCCAACCATCCATCCAACCATCCATCCACCCAACCACCCATCGACCCAACCATTCATTCATTCATCCAACCAACCATCCATTTATCCATCCAACCAAGCATCCATTCATTCAGCCATCCATCCATCCACCCAAACAATCATTCATCCATCCAACTATCCATCCACCCAACCATCCATCCATCCAACCATCCATCCATCCACCAACCATCCAACCACCCACCCAAACATCCATCTATTCATTCATCCATCTATCCACCCAACCACTCATCCATCCACCCAACCATCTATTCACCCAACCAACTATCCATCTATCCACCCAACCATCCATCCACCCAACCATCCTTTCATCCAACCATCCATCCATCCATCCACCCAACCAACCGTCTTTCATTCATCCATCCATTCATTTATGCATTATTCATCAGCTCCCCAAGGATCATAGGCCTTCAACAATTGTAAACCAAGTCCTCCTGTCACGTGCCATCAGCTCAAGGTCTTTCCTTGTTTTCCTGCTCACTGTCATTTCTGTCTCCAGTTCTCTTCTCCGTCCATTTTTACGGTCCACCTCCTCCTCTTTTACTCTGGGAATTCCAGATCAAGGACTGCCAGGTTCGGTTATCAGCTGGTGTCTTCAGTATGTGCCCTATCCGTCTCCAGCGTCTTCTTCTCTCATCACTTGCTCCACTGGCACTTGTCCGGTCCCTTTAGTTGATTCGTACCTATTGTTGAAGTTTTTTGTGGCTTAAATTCTCTACAGGATGGAGCAGCCGGCTCCATGCCCAAACCTCCTTAGTAGCTTTTTACGACATGCATGGTAGGTTACAATGTTGCTATTACCTTTCGGGCCCCGTAACGCACGTTAGTTCTAGTAATGAGTTTAATTCTTGAAGACAAAAGGTTGATATTTGAATGATTTATTTCGAGGCAAAGGGACCTGGTTCGAAAACAGGTCGCGTCAAGACCCTGGTTACCTAGCTTTAAATGGGTATCTGACTCTGCTCTTGAGTTAAGGAATGCAGTGTCAGCGATGAATTTAACCGGTCACCATACCTGTCAACCTCCTAAGACAAAAACCTGTGCCCCGGACCAAAAAAATCCTTACAAACACCCAAAAATCCTTACGCAAAATATATATTAATAAATTATACACAATACAGTTTTAAAACGAGAATTTACACATACAAATCTATTAGCATTTGAATTAGTGTGGTATAAAACATGCTAATAGTCTGTTCTTTACATATAAAAAACTTAGTGATCGTGAGGTACTATTCTTTCGATGCACATTGTTTTGTATTATAATCAACACATGCACTTTTAGCACTTTGCAGAATTGCATTTGTGGGCTTTAAGTCTGCACAGCATGTATCAATGTTAATATTACACTGTAAAAAAGAAGTGAGTGTGTCTGCATTCATGGACCTCCTGCAGTCTGTGTGGATCTTTTTATTGAAAAATAAAGCAGCGAAGTTTACGCAAACAAACTTTTTTTCTAGTTATGTAGGGCCGACACATAATATTATGACATTAATTTATTGGAAATATTTAAATGATCAAAATATAACTGGAAAGATTAAGAGAACGACAAAAAAAAAAAAAAACAAAAAAAAAAAAAAACATACAATGAAGCAAAGCAAACAGCTAACAGCAAAATAAAAAAAAATTACCAAATTATGAACAGAATATCAAATCTAAGAAGAAAAACGTAGCACCAAAAATTTACAAAATTATTTAAGAGTTGGTAGCCTAGACCAGTGATAATAGATTGCCACTTTATTAAAAAATAAAGCAGCGAATCTCGACCGCTAGTGAAAAAAGTAGGTAGGCCTATTCAATGCAAATAAACTTTTTTTTCTACTTTTGTAGGACCTACACAAAGTTTTATGATATTAATTTATTGGAAATATTTAAATGGTCAAAATATAACTTGACAGATTAAGAGAACGACACAAAAAAAATACAACGAAGCAAAGCAAACAGCCAACAGCAAAAAATAAAAAAATAACCAAATTATGAACAGAATATCAAATCTAGGAAGAAAAAACGTACTACCAAAAATTTACAAAATTATTATTTAAAAGTTGGTAGACTACACCAGTGATAACATTGGACAACAGCCAAAATGTATCCGAGACAAAAGTAGCTATTTTTAACTAATTTGGACATGCTGATCACGAATATGAACTTAAAAACCGCGAATTAGCTCTAGTTGTCAAGATCTGGGAAAAGAGGGGAGAGGGGGGGAGGGGGGGGGGGTCAATAGGTTGGTGGTTTCATCTTCCCGGCGCGAATGACTCAGTTCTTCTCTTTTCTATAGCCCTGGCGCGTGATTCCCCACGAGACGGATAGCCTTGAGCGCCAATTGGATGATGCAATCTATAGCAGTCATTGCAACCACATTTCTTCCTTGTCATCATTTGTGTCGTGGATTCTGTGAGTGCAGACGTGTCGTTCAAGATGCCTCGTGAATGTGTGAACAGTGCAGATTATTTTTGCTATATTTGCGGACAAATAACTTTGCTATCACAAAGGCGACCCATTACACGGAGGATAAAGAAAGCTTACAGCCTTTATTTTGGTTGTGAGATCGATGACCAGGACCGGTATTGGGCCCCACACATATGTTGTCAATTCTGTGCAACGAATCTGCGCTGCTGGTTGAACCGAAAAGGACGATCGATGCGTTTTGCAGTTCCAGTGGTGTGGAGGGAACCGACAAGCCATCTTAATGATTGTTACTTTTGCATGACTCCTCCAATTGGACATGGTATTTCTAAGAAGAAAAAGCGGCCTGTGACCTATCCGAATATGCCCTCTCCTATGCGGCCAGTGCCTCACGAGGAAGGACTTCCTGTTCCGGACCCACCAGAATCTTATACTCTGGATGATGAAGAAGATAATAAGGCCAGTGGACATCCGTCACCTGTGAAAGCATCTACATCAAGAGATCCTGATTTCGTGCCCATTGAAGAGCCTGCACAGTCATATAAAATTACCCAGAGTAAATGGAATGATCTAGTGAGAGATCTGGAATTGCCAAAAAATAAAGCAGAGCTGTTGGGGCCCAGTCTGCAGCAATGGAATCTTCTAGAAGAGAATGTGCATGTGTCTATGTTTCGTGCTTGGCAAATAGATCTGCTTCCATATTTCAAAATGACAGATAACCTCATTGCTTGCGTTGATATAGTGGGTCTGGTGGCAGCACTACACATCAACTACAAAGATAACGATTGGAGGCTGTTCATTGATTCGTCCAAGTTGAGCTTAAAAGCTGTGCTGCTCCATAATGGTAACGTTTTACCATCTGTTCCACTCGGGTATGCAGTCCACATGAAAGAAACGTACAACAACATGAAACAACTGTTACACACCATCAACTATGACAAGTATAAGTGGCAGATTTGAGGTGACCTGAAGGTCATTGCCATCTTGATGGGGCTACAGCAGGGTAACACAAAGTTTTGCTGTTTCCTCTGTCCGTGGGACAGCCGTGCCAGAACTTCCCACTACAAGAAAAAGGATTGACCCCAACGACAATCACTTGAACCGGGGAAAAAGAATGTACATAACGAACCACTTGTAGAATCCCACAAGATCTTGCTCCATCCTCTCCACATCAAACTTGGACTAATGAAGAATTTTGTAAAGGCCGTGGATCGAAATGGGGCAGGATTTTTATACCTTCGTGATAAATTTCCAAGACTTAGTGCGGCAAAAATCAAGGAAGGTGTATTTGTCGGTCCACAGATACGTCAGCTCTTCCGAGATCAGCGTTTTGATGATATCCTCACAGGTGATGAAAAGTTAGCTTGGAATGCTTTCCAGCAAATGGCAAAAACTTTCTAGGAAACAATAAGGCTGACAATTACCAGGAGCTTGTAGAAACCTTCTTGCAGCGCTACGAGAGACTAGGGTGCACCATATCTTTGAAATTACACTTTTTACACTCTCATCTGGATTTCTTCCCTGCTAACTGCGGTGCTGTCAGTGACGAGCATGGGGACATTGCTACCCTCGAAAAAAGGTACCAAGGGAAATGGAATGCAGCAATGCTAGCAGACTATTGTTGGACCCTTGGGAGAGATGCTCCAGAAACTCATTAAAAGCGACAGGCAAAAAGGCGTCGCTGTGAATCATTTTCGCTATCAGCATTATTATCATATGGTATGTATATGCAAATGTGTAAAACTTGTTTTATAGATATTAAAAAAAAACTAGAGCTAATCTGGTGTTTTAAGTCATTTTCATATTCAGCAGCCCAAACAACATAACGGTAACTTGGTTTAATCTCAGATACACACAAAAAGTCAACATTTGTTGTCCAGTGTAATAGATCGCCACTTTATTAAAAAATAAAGCAGTGAATCTCGATCGCTGGAATAAAGTAGGCATACTCAACGCAAACAAACTTTTTTTTTCTAGTTATGTAGGGTCTACACAGAATATGATGACATTAATTTATCGGAAATATACTGAGGGGTAAGATATAACTGAATAGATTAAGACAGCGATTAAATTGCAACAAAGCAAAACAACAGCAATATTTAACCAAGTTATAAGTACTTAGCTTTTTTAAACAAAATGGCGTCGAAGTGTCTTGGCACGCGTGGCTGATAACAGGTAACTTTAAAAATACGTCATGTCATGCTGAAAACCGAAAGTATTCGAGGCCGAATTCAAAGTTTTTGCCGAATAGTTGGGTATAAAAGGATTTGATTGGTTGCTGAGAGAGACCTCAGTTTAAAAACAGACGCCGAGATTCACGGAATAAAAAATAAAAAAATTGGTTTAAAAAAAAACCTGGGCTAAAAAGTATTTTCTGATTTAAAATTTTAAAAAAACTTGGGTTGGAAAATATTTTTAGAATTTTTTTTTAATGGAAAAAAAAAATTCGATTTTTGTTGTTGTTGTTGGGAGGGGTGAAAAATCTGTACAACGAGTCTGTACGGCCGTACACTGCTAAAAGTATCAAAAATTCGTACATTGTACGAAAAATTCGTACAGGTTGAAAGGGTGGGTCATCCTAACTTATTCAACCTGAGACCTAGTATTAGACCACCCCCTCCCCTCCCACGGCACTATCTGCTACGGAACTGCCTTTATCTTTACCAAGTTAGTCTAATGAATGTCCGTGCCTGACAGGAGACACTGGCTGTCATGAAGGTTCAGTCACTATTTTTTTGTTTGTGTTTGTTTTTGTTTCATTGAAGTGTTGTGGCACATAATGCGCTTTGTTTTGAGTTTTGCTGTTTACGATGATGAACATATATCTGTTTTTGTCCGTCTGTAAAACCTACTTGATGAACTTTTTGCGTGTATCCTTTCTACTTCACTGTTAAAGTACAAAATTACTGGTGTGGATATTTATTATTGTCTAAACATATAAGGAGGGGAAACGTGAGGCCTGTAAACAGCTAATAAATAAACAACACACAAAGGTATTTTATCAGGCACTCGGTGAGAAATAAAGAAGTAGAAGACCAGACAACAGAAAAAAAAACAGAAGTGATAGGCTTACCGCGATTCGAACCAGAACCTTCCGAACGGCACCCACCGCCTAGCCAAGGGAGCGAATCGCCACTATCCACCCTGCCAGCTAAGCATTACAAAAATAATGCTTCACCGACAGAGGTCTAGCACGACCCCACATGTGACCCGAATATGTACCATAGGACGACTCAGACTAATTATAGACGCAATCACTTCTGCAGTTTTACTATTAAACAGCATAGGCCTGATTACACAAGACAAAGACATTAACACTGTGTCTAGTAAATGATAGAAGAATGAGAATAAGTAAAGGACAGAATGTAGGTAAAACTGCAGAAGTGATTGCGTCTATAATTAGTCTGAGTCGTCCTATGGTACATATTCGGGTCACGTGGGGGGTCGTGCTAGACCTCTGTCGGTGAAGCATTGTTTTTGTAATGCTTAGCTGGCAGGGTGGATAGTGGCGATTCGCTCCCGTGGCTAGGCGGTGGGTTCCGTTCGGAAGGTCCTGGTTCGAATCCCGGTAAGCCTATCACTTCTGTTTTTCTCTGTTGTCTGGTCTTCTACTTCTTTATTTCTCACCGAGTGCCTGATAAAATACCTTTGTGTGTTGTTTGTTTATTTATTTGCTGTTTACAGGCCTCAGGTTTCCCCTCCTTATATGTTTAAACGTTTATAAAAATACCAGAAACCTACATTCTGTCCTTTTATTATTGTCTGTTTTACCGTGAGTACAAGTTTTTCATTGCCTACACGTGTGTTTACAAGTGACTGGTTTCAGTGTGTGTTTAAAACGTGACTGGTTTCAATGTGTGTTTAAAACGTGACTGGTTTCAGTGTGTGTTTAAAAAAGTGACTGGTTTCAGTGTGTGTTTACAAATATACTGGTTTCAGTGTGTATTTACAAGTGACTGGATTCAGTGTGTGTTTAAAAAGTGACTGGTTTCAGTGTGTGTTTAAAAGTGACTGATTTCAGTGTGTTTGTCATGAGTGATAGTGATGTTTCAGCGCAGTTGTAATGAACTATCGTGATGTTTCAGCGCGGTTGTAATGAACTATCGTGATGTTTTGGTGTGGTTGTAATGGGTGTTTTTGATGTTTCATTATGGTTGTAATGGGTGTTTTGATGTTTCATTGTGGTTGTAATGGGTGTTTTTGATGTTTCATTGTGGTTGTAATGGGTGTTTTTGATGTTTCATTGGGGTTGTAATGGGTGTTTTTGAAGTGTTATTAATTGTTGTAATGGGTGTTTTGATATTTCATTGTGGTTGTAAAAAATGTTTGTGATATTTTTGTATGGTTGTAATGGGTGTCTTTGATGTTTCGTTGTGGTTGTAATGGGTGTTTGTGATGTTTCAGTGTGGTTGTAATGGGTGTTTGTGATGTTTCAGTGTGGTTGTAATGGGTGTTTGTGATGTTTCAGTGTGGTTATAATGAGTGTTTGTGATGTTTCAGAGTGGTTGTAATGAGTGTTTGTGATGTTTCATTGTGATTGTAATGGGTGTTTATGATGTTTCATTATGGTTGTAATGAATATTTGTGATGTTTCAGTGTGGTTATAATGAGTGTTTGTGACGTATTAGAGTTGTTGTAATGTGGGGGTTTATGATGTTTCATTATGGTTGTAATAAATATTTGTGATGTTTCATTGTGGTTATAATGAGTGTTTGTGATGTTTCAGTGTTGTTGTAATGGGTGTTTGTGATGTTTCAGTTTCGTTATAATGAGTGTTTATGATGTCTCATTGTGATTGTAATGGGTGTTTGTGATGTTTCAGTGTGGTTGTAATGGGTGATAGTGATGTTGGAGTGTGGTTGTAATGGGCGATAGCGATGTATCAGTGTGGTTGTAATGAGCGATAGCAATGTTCCAGTGTTGTTGTACTGAGTGATAGTAATGTTTCAGTGTGGTTGTAATGGGCGATAGTAATGTTTCAGTGTTGTTGTACTGAGTGATAGTAATATTACAGTGTCGTTGTACTGAGTGATAGTAATGTTACAGTGTTGTTGTACTGAGTGATAGTAATATTACAGTGTCGTTGTACTGAGTGATAGTAATGTTACAGTGTTGTTGTACTGAGTGATAGTAATATTACAGTGTTGTTGTACTGAGTGATAGTAATGTTTCAGTGTGGTTGTAATGGGCGATAGTAATGTTTCAGTGTTGTTGTATTGAAATGTTTCAGTGTTGTTGTACTGAGTGATAGTAATATTACAGTGTCGTTGTACTGAGTGATAGTAATGTTACAGTGTTGTTGTACTGAGTGATAGTAATATTACAGTGTCGTTGTACTGAGTGATAGTAATGTTACAGTGTTGTTGTACTGAGTGATAGTAATATTACAGTGTTGTTGTACTGAGTGATAGTAATGTTACAGTTTTGTTGTACTGAGTGATAATAATGTTTAAGTGTAGTTGTAATGCGTGCCAGTAATGCTTCGTTGTGGTTGTAATTAGTGTTAGTGATGTTTTCGGTGTCGTTGTAATGGATGATAGTAATGTTTCAGTGCGATTGTTCATGGCGTTCGAGGTTGGTTTAAATCAGTTTTCGAGTTATTTCAGTGTGGTTATAATTGGTAATTATTATGCTTCATTGTGGTTGTTATGAGTGCTCGGGATGTGTCAATGGTGTTGTAATAAGTAATCTCGTTGTTGCGTATTTTGTGTAATAAGTGCAGTTGTTGTTTCCGTATGGTTATAACGAGTGTTCAGCACGGTTCTAATTAATGCTTTTGTCCTTGGAACACTATTTCATTGTTCAGTATTGCCATCCTTTGAATGGTAAGTTCTCTTCAGGAATACATTTCAGAAATCATATGTTTTTAAAAGTTTGTTTTTAAAAATGGTCTCTGATAATTTCAAACGATCCTGCATTTGTTTTAATCTTCTACCACCCTCTTACTTTCATATCACCCTGTCACCTTCCCGACCCCTACCCACTTTTACTTGCCTGCTACTTTTACTGCCCTGCAACTCTCATGTTTTCTTTCTTTCTTTCCTTCCCTTTTCTTTCCTTATTCTCCTTTTTTTCTTTCTTTCCTTTTTTATTTCTTTCTCTTTTTTCCTTTATTTCTTGCCGATTTTTTTGTTCTGTTTGTCCTTGCCACTTTTGTATACCTTTTTTTCCCTCCAATTTTTTTCTCGCACGATTCTTAGTTTTCTCATAATTAATCTGCAGGTATCCCAGGTGAAGGACACATACTGTGCAAAATTTGCGGCGACAAAGCTTCTGGATTTCATTACGGCGTTTTTTCGTGCGAGGGTTGCAAGGTGAGCTTAATGCTGTCGTTGAGGTTGTTCATCATCATCATTTTCCATATCGCTTCTTACGGAGCATGGAGCCACTGCTACAGCTGATCCCCCATTCAGGAAGCAGTGGTGTCTGTAGCAATTTGTTTGACATGATGAGTTTGCCAGCCCCTTGCACTCATATCAGAGTCTCACTTTCCCGTCACACTATCACTGATCCTTGTATATTAATTTGTTTTCGTGTTATATACTGGTAACTCCGCCTATGCCGGTCCCAAGCCCGGATGAAAAAGGAGGAGGGCGGCCTGCATGGAGGCCGTAAGGAGGCAGCCCCTCCACCATGCAAAGGCACAACAGGCCAATCACCTGTTTGTCTAAAAATATGATTACAAGCAATATAAGAGAGAAAACCGGACTGATTTTAAAGGCGACGAACTGGAACGGACTACGGACTACGACTTATGGAACATGGAACACAAGAAGTATAGATGGGAAAGAAGAGGAGCTGATGGAAGAGATGAGGAAAGCAAAACTAGAAATCCTGGCTATTACCGAAACAAAGAAAAAGGGACAAGGAGTCATGGATCTCGATGGCAACACTCTGCTATACAGCGGTGTACCCACATCTGAAAGAGCTAAAGGGGGCGTGGGTTGCATTGTGGCCAAAAACCAGAAAGATAGTATCAAGGGATGGAACTTTGTCTCGGAGCGCATTATGGTTGTAAAACTAAAAGAAGGAGAAACCATAGTCAACCTGGTCATAGTGTATGGGCCAAGTGGGGATGAGAGAGCGGAGGTCAAGGAGGAATTCTTCGAGCTGCTTCAAAGGACAGTGGATGACTGCCTAGATGAAATTATCATGCTCGGAGATTTCAATGCCAGAGTTGGAAATGACCATGCTAGATGGGGTGGAGTTATCGGAAGATATGGAGAAGATACTCTCAATGACAATGGAAAGCGACTCCTCAGATTCTGCAGTGAGCAGAATCTGATCATTACCAACACAAAGTTCCCCCATAAGCGCATACATGCATATACTAGGTGTGAACCAACAAAGAATGAGAAGTCAGTGATCGACTATGCCATTGTTAGGAGGAGCTCATTCAAATATGTCCGGGATGCTAGAGTCTGGAGGGGGCCAGAGATTGGAAGTGATCACTACCTGCTTACAATTAAAAGAACAACTGAAAGAGTTGCTCAGCCTAGGAACTGCCCAGCACCACGCAAGAAACCAAGTAAACGAACGGAAGAAATGAGCATTAAGACCTACAAGCTGAAAGATCCAGAAATTAAGACCAGATATCAGGGGCTTATTGCTACAGCGGTGAGAAACACAGAAGAACAACCTGATGACTTGGAAACCCTGTGGCTTAAATTCAAGGACATCATAAAGACAGCTGCTGCAGAAGCATGTGGTGAAGTCCGACTTGGGAACAAGAGAAAGAGGACACCTTGGTGGACAGAAGAAGTCAAAGAGAAAATAAGAGAGAAGAAAATGGCATGGAAACAATACTTGGGAGCTAAAAACACAGCAGGACAAATAGAGAAATATAGAGAATATGTGATACTCAGAACAGAAGCAAAGAACAAGGTGCTAGCAGCAAAACAGAAGTCCTGGGAAGAATTTGGAGAAAAGCTAGAAAAGGATGCGCAAGAAAACCAGAAATTGTTCTATAAGACCCTAAAGAACATGAGGAAGGAAAAACAATGTCCTCTTAAATTTATAAAGGACAAGCAAGGCAAATTGCTTACTGCCCCGAAGGAAGTAATGGAAAGATGGAAAGAATATTTCTCAGAACTCCTTGATGGTGAGCAAGGTAGAGCATCAGAAATGATAACCACTAGCACAGAAGAGGATACAAATGGTGATGAAGATGACATAAAGATGGAAGAACTGAAGGCAGCACTGGAGAAAATCAAGATGGGCAAAGCAGCAGGGCATGATGGTATAACACCAGAAATGGTTAAGTACATGGGAGCATCAGGCGACCTATTACTCCTAAGGGTCCTACAAGCAGCATGGTGCAACAAGGCCATACCAAAGGATTGGGAGATTGCCATCATAACACCGATTTTCAAAAGGGGTGACAATCGACAATGTGGAAACCACAGAGGCATATCCCTTCTCAGTGTCCCTGGTAAAATCTACTCTAGAATCCTAGAGCAGAGACTCCAATGCCTAGCTGAGCCACAATTGGATGAAGCCCAGTGCGGATTCCGAGCAAACCGAAGTACTCAAGACCTAATCTTCACACTCAGGCAGCTGAGTGAAAAGGCCCTTGAGTACAAGAGTGAGATCCATCTTTGTTTCATAGATCTGGAAAAGGCGTTTGACAGGGTCCCCTGGAGCAAACTTTGGGACTGTTTGGCAAGGAAGAACATTCCAGCACCTCTGATACATGCTATACAGAGCTTCTACAAGTCTTGCAGAAATTATGTGAGGACAGCAAGCTATGGGTCAGAAGAGTTCGGGACCACCGCTGGTGTGGGACAGGGCGATGTCCTGTCACCTTATCTTTTCATACTTCTCATGGACGATGTCGTCGGGGCATGTAGGGAGAGAACGGGAAAGTGTTCGGTGGGGTGCTGGAAGATGAGACAGGTCTGTATTTCAGAGCTAGCATTTGCTGATGATGTTGTCCTGATTGCTAAATCAGAGACACATCTCCAATCCAACCTGCAAGTCTGGAAGGAAGAGCTGGAGAAGAGAGGGATGGTCATAAGCAGCTCTAAAACAAAATCCATGGTGATATCACGAGAAGAAAGAAAACATCAGATTAAGTTGGGAGAACAGGTCCTGGAGCAGGTCGACCACTTTAAATATCTCGGAGCTATTATAGACCGAAAGGGGGGCATCAAAGAAGAGTTGGCCACTCGAAAAGCAGCGGCTGGGAGACTTTATCAGGCCATAAATCGAGGATTCCTCAGCAAGAAAGAGGTTGGTAAGAAAACGAAGATGGCTGTATACCGCTCCACCTATGTCCCAGTCTTGACATATGGATGCGAGTCATGGGCAATGACTACAACCCACAAAAGCCAGATCCAAACCTCAGAAATGAGGTATCTGAGGAAGGTGGTTGAAGTAACAAGAAGAGACATGGTCCGCAACCAGACGATACGTCAAGGCCTAAAATCCCACCCGCTGCAGACCCAAATAGAACAGTCCCAACTAAGATGGTTTGGCCATGTCTGCAGAATGGGAGAAGATCGGCTACCACGACAAGCATGGGAAACAAAGAGCCAGGGATCCAGACCTCCAGGACGACCCAGAGTCCGCTGGGAGGACAACATTAGACAATCTTTGAAGGACCGAGGACTAGAATGGAACCAGGCCAGGAAGAAGACAGCTGATAGAATAGTCTGGCGCTCTCTCTTCCAAACCTCTACACCTCACGGTAGAAGAGGAACGACTAAGTAAGTAAGTTATATACTGGTACCACGACAAGCATGGGAAACTAAGAGCCAGGGATCCAGACCTCCAGGACGACGCAGAGTCCCCTGGGAGGACAACATTAGACAATTTTGAAGGACCGAGGACTAGAATGGAACCAGGCCGGAGGAAGACAGCCGATAGGATAGTCTGGCGCTCTCTCTTCCAAACCTCTACACCTCACGGTAGAAGGGGAACGACTAAGTAAGTAAGTAAGTTATATACTGTTTTACTTTATTGTGAGATTCTCTAGGTCTGACACCTGTTCTACAGTTATGGGGGAATCATGTGCCCACAAATAATAAACCTAGTCACATTACTGATATGGCTGTATTTTAAGACCTGATGATGAATTCCGGGATTTATTCCAGGGGTTTTTCCGGCGCACCATTCGACATCAGCTGACATATAAGCCCTGTGAAACTCCCGGCCAATGTCTTATCATGCGCATTAGCCGGAATAGGTGCCAGTACTGTCGGCTTCAGAAATGCATCTCCTCCGGCATGTCTCACGAAGGTCAGTACCAAATCGATTTGGTGGTTGTCTGTTTTATTGAGTTTTTGGTGAGCTTAACTTTATATACTTGAATCTTGGCATTTGTTTAGTTAAATGTCATTTAGTTTGAATAGTTTACAGCTATGTCGATGGAACATTGCAGGAAGTAGATTGTCAGGCAGAGATAAAAATTACCATAAATCTGCACTAATTCCAAATTCGAAATACTTTGTTGTTGTTGTTTAATTAGGGCTGTTGAGCTTTTTGCTCTTTTGCAGCCAATACCAAGTCTAAGAGTTCTTGCTACAATCTGCACTGTAGATCTAGGCTGTTCTTGTGGCTTTTCTGCCATTCTGAAACGTGTTGAGTTGAAGTCATGAGCTCCAATTTCTCCAACTTGGCTTGCATTTAAAGGATCATCATATCTGGTCCCAAGCTAGGTGGAGGAAGCACAAGGCGTACTGGGTTTTCCCCGCCATCTAAGGTGGCTCTCCACATATGCAGAGCTAAAATACCGTGCTGTGGCTCTGAGCTCTCCCAAGGAATTGTCACGTCCTACACAGAGCTACCTCTTAGCTCCTCCTGTCTATCGCTGAAACCTGAAGAGAGGCATGATTTTATCAAGGTAGACCTTTAGAGAGCTCAGTGGTTCTATAGTAGATCCTCACACCTTCTGGGGTACCGACCCATGTTCTAGGCCACCATATAATCCTTATATTCCATTATTGCATTTCATTATCATAACACTTCATAACTTACATATACTCGTAGTATACGCCATACAGTTGAACACTGACCACAAAACTTCTGTACACATCACAACGCATGTGGGAAATGACCTCGAATGTCAGCGTAAACACCAAAACTTTGACATGTGACAACATGCACACAAAAATAGAGGAGATGCGCTCCAGTGCCGGAAATCTTCAAGCAGGAAAACTGTCAACGTTTCAACCAAAGAGTGCGTCTCTTTGCAGATGGAGCTGTCAGAAAATGCATCCAGTCCCATCACAATGTTCTTGTGGTTATTATTGTGTCTTTCTTAATTTTTTTGTTTTCTTACACTCTTTATTGTTTGTCTTGGCATTATGGTGAATTATTTTGTTTTAAAAATGGACCTGACCGGTTTCAGGGATGTACGAGAGGAAACTAATTAACATTTCCGTCAGATAGGTCTTCTTTAAGTAGCAGAGATACTAAAACTATAGAAATCTATAATTAGAACTAAATAAAAAACAAAGAAGCAAACAAACAAGCAAACATCAAATCACGAGGCAGTGCAGTTTGTTCTTGTTCGTTACGTTGGGCAGTTTTGATTTACGAGTATATAGCTTTCAGCATAATCAGTGCCCTTTCAAACGTGTTTACTGTTCTAGTTCTCTGAATGTTGTTTAGAACCAGACATGTTTTATCCAACAACGTTTATGGGAATAAAGAAGCGAGCTGCTGTAAAACTGATTTTTAGAGAAAAAAAAATGGAGTCAGTTTTATAATGAACAGTACAGGCCTCAGGACGTTTCATTCAACACCCCCTTCAACTTCCCAAGGAGCACAGACTTCAACAAACTCATGTTAAGTCTTCTTGTCACGTGCCATCAACAAATTCATGTCAAGTATTCCTGTCACGTGCCATCAACAAACTCATGTCAAGTCTTCCTGTCACGTGCCATCAACAAACTCATGTCAAGTCTTCCTGTCACGTGCCATCAACAAACTCATGTCAAGTCTTCCTGTCACGTGCCATCATCTAAAAGTGTTTCCATGCCTTCTTCATTGTTATGGGTAGTTTATTTCTTTGGTTATCTTGTCTAGGGTATACAACTTCGGAGAGGTCCCTCCCATAATACTTCTTTTACTTATTTGAACTCAACACGGCATTCCATCATGCCGGTAACACTTTTAAATGCAGCCTTTTAAATTACACATTTAGTCTTCAACAGTAAAGAAGTCCTCAAGGCCGGTTTGGACGTGAAGACGAATATAGATTTATTTAGTGAACAAGCTCCAATTAACAGGCATCCAAATATCAATGTAAGACAATGGCATGAACTAGCCAGTCTTGAAAACGTCGCTAGTCAGTCGACAATGGACAAGATGTCTTCGACATGTTGCTGCATACTTTATTTAATATTTCCACTCTCTTCCCTTGACATACAGCATTCACTTGTCCTATTATATCAATCCAGCATAGACTCCATGAAGCAGATGGACAATCTAGCTATAGTAAATCTTTATAACTCTGTAGTAAGAGCGCACATATAGGAGCTGAACAAATATGCGTCTGTTCACACTCAGGAACACATAAGGAAAGGCCTAGAAGTATCGCTCACGTCTGCTAAGTGAAGCCGGCAAAGACGTCTGCAATAATTGTCCAAAAGACAATGACGTACTTCCGGGAGTAATCCAGGAAACGTAATATCAACAAGCTGGTCCATAAACAAGCCTTGTCGATATCGATAGATATATGATTTTACTCATAACACTCATCCTCAGCAGACTGGATCGCATTTCTGTGAAATATAGAGGTCACTTGAAGACGCTGGAGATGGATAGGACACGCATTAAGGAAACCTGTTGACATCATTACCAGGCAGTCCTTGTTCTGGAATCCCCGTAGTAAGAGAGGCAGAGGAATGCCAAAGAACACGTGGAGAAGATACCGGGAGATAAGACACGGACAGACCTTGAGATTATGGCGCGGAACAGAAAGACTTGGCATAGGTTGGTTGAAGATTTGCCAGCGTTCTGACGTTGTGAACGCACGATGCTTTTTCGTGCGTACAATTTTTGAATATAGAGAGAATAGAATTGGGGCTGAAACTGCAAGAGTTGGACAGCGATAACTGACAACAGCGGACAAGAACGGCGGTTGTAAATCAGTCATCAGTGGTTATACATGCGTGAACAATCACACAGAATATCTCAACAATTTTGAGTAATTAAACGCTGACTTTGCAACCCTAGGTATTGCAACACGACGGGAGATGGATCCTGATAGCCTACCATTTCGAAGAACGGAGGAGAGGTAAATTTATCCATGTAACCTAGGAGATAGCAACCTGCGTTGCTCCTTGGGGAGCTGGCTGGTCATGCATGAATGAATGAAATTGAGGTCAGTTCGTACGGTAGAATGACATAACGTGAGGAGATGGTCTTGTGCCTGGCCATACACTCTGTGTCAATTCTCACTTCGCTGTGTTCATCTCCTTTCTTCGTTCGTTATAGAGCGTGGAGTGACCTCTAAACCTTTCATGGTCCTGCAACAAGCATTCATGGAAGTTTATGCAGCAATTAGTTTTATCATATTTAGGTTGCCTGCCCCATTTTGTCACCTGTTACGACACTACCTGTGGGGGCATTAGTTATATTCTTTCCTTTGTCCTCTCAGAGACCACCCAGGTCACTGTGACAGTGCATAACAAACATGTTTCTGTATGTCTTTTAGCTGTCAGGCTCGGACGATGCCCCAAAAAAGCCCGCCCCGCCAGCAGTAGCTTCTTCATGCTGCCCCAGACACAGCATGGTCACGTGGATCTTGACAGACAGGTGAGTCCAAGTGTTGATGGGTATTTAGTGTGTCTAGTCTAGAAGCGCATGTTTGATCATGGCAGAACGCCGAGTTCATGTCTCTTTATTTGTCTAGTTCAGAAACTTCTCTTTTTACTTGACGAGAAGGCGAGTTTTGATGCGTTCTAATCAGGGTTGTGGAGTGTAGCGAAAGGTTTTCCTAGTATGATAGTAGTGGTAGAGCAGAAGTAGAATCTCTCTCCAGAAAGTATGAAGTTCCAGTGCCCGAGAAGTACACTGGTATCACAAGTGAGTTACAGCTGTGAATACTCTGAGCTGGACAATAGATTTAGGCTTCAGAAGTATAAGATGCTACTTCGCTATCGTAACCCTATGTGATATTATAATTAAATTAGAAAAAGTAACTCAAAATTTAACAGTTAAAAATTTAACAAGTCAAATGAGTACAATTATCCAATTTATTATGTACATCTATATATTCTTGTAATGATAAATGGGTGTTGGAAGATGGTAAAATGTATGATTATTTACAGTTACAAATTAAAATAACTAATAGAAAAAGTCTTGGATTTATCTTCCACTGAATTTATAAAACAAGTTTGTCACATTATCTCTTGCCATCTAGTTTTCATCATTAGAAAGTCGTTTTAGAACTGCTCACAGGATTTGTTGGATGGAAATATATAAACTCAACTTTATCCACGTCTGCTCGAGGTTCCTCCGACACACTGGAGTACGGAAGACTTTCCTTCAGCCCGCCCTATAACTACGGGGGGGACTAAGGTGTTGAAGTTTGGTTGACCTCTAGGCTTCAGTGAGCTGGATCAACTTCTTCAAGTCTTTAGTTTCTCGATCAGGAATGATCATAAACATTGATCATAAAAACCTGGAACAAGAAGTAATAGGTGGCCATTGTTCTAACAATCTCACCACCCTCTGCTGTTCATGATGCGACCATGTCTTCAGTGTTTGTATGTAAATGAATGAATCATGGTAGTATATTACAGAGATAGCATGATAAGATAATGTATAAGGTGCAGAATTAACAATATACATGAATAAATCACATGTTATGATACATGGGTACGATATAACCTTTGCCTTCCACTTATGGATGTCAAGTCACTTATGTACTTGCTGGTATGTCGTAAGCTTCCAGGCAAGAATTAGCCATAATATATTTGGCTAACCAATTAATGGTTATGCTTCCTGACAATGCCGGTGAAGGTTATCTCTGGTTAGCGTCATTCCCTTTTTTATTATATCTGCTACAATCAATCAGAAATAAAATCTGAAATAAAATGATATTAGTAATACATATATTTTTAATAAACTTACATACCCTCTTAGGATTAATAAGCTCACGGTGAGACTGTATTGGCTTAACTTAATCTGCCCTGCATGCAGCGTGAAAATAGAACTTTTCTTGCAGAGGCTGTCCTCCAGTTTCTCACTCTGGCTTCTGGATTTGGTGTGTGATTTACAATGCGCCGCTCTGTCCTTATATTTCAGTCTCTCGCGCGTACGAGAAAGCAGCTCCCAAATTCCCCAAAAGATTTTAGTTTCATCTCCTGTTTTGAAGCTATTTGAAACAATCTGTGCTTTTCCTGTACTCGTTTTTCTCTTCTGTCACTCACACACTTATCTCCTTCCTTCCTTCCTATATATCATTTCCTTTTTCCCCATATGGGGCTTTCATTACATATAAGTTTTATACAATTCCGTTGAGGCTTGTTAGTGTAATAAATTTTTAAAGATTATTAGCTAACTTTTAGCCGATGTGATGAAGGTGAAAAATATTAATTATCTTTAAAACTATTTATATTTGAATAATATCCTTTTGGATATAATTCCTAGCCTATCTCCTTTGTTGAGTTATATTATTTAATATTATTCCAACCATGCGTTCTCCTGTAGTGAATAATTTAATGTCCAGTAAATGCAAACTTTTAAAGTCGGCCATACATTCCTATATAGCTATTTCCTCATTCTTCAGTAATACTGTATGGCTTTTAACCGTAAGTCACATTTCCGCTGTCTACCAACTTCAAAGAAAGACCGCAGCGCTGACCTTGCGCTGGTGTGTGTGGGTGTCGCGTGGGCGTGTCGCGCTACAACCAAGCAAGTGTTTACCAAATCTCGCTACAGAGCCCTCTTCTTTACAACAGTGCCTGCACGGTTAACTTTTTGGTAACACATGCTGCAGTTCCTCCTTAATTTTCTGTTTCTCTATATCTCCTTTGATAGGATGCCTACTTAAAAAATCGGGTCCAAGATTGTCCCGTCCTGGTATGTATCTCACATTGAACGAATATGGAGATAACAGTAAACTCCACCTTAAAAGTCGTGAATTTAATTTTTTAGACACTGCTAAAAACATCAAAGGCTGGTGATCACTTTCCACAATGAAGTGTTTCCCGTAAAGAAAAGGGGCGAATTTGTTGATCGACCAGACCAAAGCGAGGCATTCACGTTCAACGGTAGAATAATTTCTCTCAGCTGTATTTAACTTTCTACTGGCAAAAGCTACTGGTAATAGCATATGTGGCGGTGTGTCTGCCCGCTGTAGTAATGTTGCTCCGATGCCTACATTGCTAGCATCCGTTCTTAGTACGAATTCTTGTGTGAGATCGGGAAGGGCAAGGATAGGTTTATTTGTCAGCTTATTTTTCAACTCTGTATAAGCCTGTTCACACTCCACAGTCCATTGTATTTTATCCGGCTGACCTTTTTTTGGTTAAGTCGGTTAATGGCGCGCACAATGAGTTAAAATGGGGTATATATTTTTGATAAAAACCCGCACAGTGACACAAAGGATCTTACATCCTTCTTAGTTTGTGGTCTTGGTGCTTTTTCTCATTTTCTCTACATTCTTTGGGTCCGGAGACATTTGCCCTGTAGAGATAGTGTGACCTAAAAATTCCAATGTCTCACATCCAATATGACACTTAGTTGGGCGTGCTGTCAATCCCGTTTCTCTTAATCTACCTAACAACATGGAGAGTGCTACTACGTGTTCCTCGAATGTAGTGGTAGCAATCAGAATATCATCCATGAAGTTGGTGATATGAGGATTTTGTAATGGTTCCAACAATTTCCTCATCATTCTGGTGAAGATACTTGGAGCATTCTTTAAACCAAATGGGAGTACATTGAACTCGTAATGTCCATCCGGTGTACTAAAGGCTAACAGTTTCCTAACTTCTGGTTTCACTGGTATTTGGTTGTATCCCTTGCTTAGATCTACTTTTGAAAAATACCGAGCCTTACTCAATGTAGCAAACAACTGATTGGTGTCAGGTAATGGGTCTACCTGAGATTCAGTGATAGCATTTAGTTTCCTATAATCAATGCATAACCTGTGTTCACCACTAGGCTTCCTTAATAGCACCACACTTGAGCTGTAGGGAGATTCAGACTTTGAAATAATTTTCTCTTTTAAGAGATAATCAATCTCATCCTTGAGTGCCTGTCCTTTAGCATAAGGTATAGGGTATGTCCGCATACAAACTGGTGTAGGGTCAGTAATCGTCATGTCATACTCTAACAGATTAGTACACCCCGGCTTATCTGTGAGTACATCAGCAGGGATTTCTAACACCTCCGGAACCTTTTTCCTCTGCTCAAGAGTTAAATGTTCACTCACATTAACCTGAGCATAGCTTTCCGTAGTTGATAGGGGGTATTCCATGGAGGAAATTGGTTCATCCTGCATTTCTGTTGCAATGGCCAGGGTCATGATATGGGCAACTTCTGATGCTTCCCTGTCATAATACTTTTTAAGAAGGTTGACATGATACACCTTCTCCTTTCCTTTTTTCTTGTCAATCTTATAGTTGGTCCGGGAAAGTTTTTTTTCCAATATGACGTAGGGTCCCCTGCCATCCAATTTGCAATTTATTATTGCTGCTGGGGCAACAGTAACAGAACCTTTTTCTCCACCTCAAGTTTCCTATCTTTTGCTGTTTTATTTGTTCTAGTAAGAGCAGCTGCTTCCTCCTGGCCTGTCTCAAGTTTCAGCATCATTTGCCAGTTTTCCAACTTGTTTTCAATCGAGATGTCAACTGTTTTGACGTATTGGTATGAAGTAAGTCACGGTTGACACGGTTTTTTTCTGCTTTTTTTTCATCAGTCCATGTCCGCAACAATGCTTCCAGTGGTGCCTACCTTTGATTGGTCGTTTCAACAATGTAGCTGGAGCCAATCCTGTGGAGTTAATGTTCAGGACTTCCCTAATAATGCAAATTCAGCTTGGTACCGTTATAGTTGATTGTGGATTTCAATTCGGGTTGAACAAGCAGGTTTCATTTTCAGGTTTATTTCGTCAGAACCTTTTATGACCCTTTCATTGCCAGTCCTTAGCAATTGCGGATCCTGCCATAAGTTTCTACTGATTTTGATTTATGTACTTGGGGCCCTGGACAAATATTCATAGCTTAGCCCTCAAGTGGGCCTACTGGGCCTACTTTGGTTAGGTTTTCCCTAATAAGCAAACTCATTGTAATAGTGAAATGCGATTACTCTAGATGTAAACGTAACATTGTTGTCTAAACCTTCATAGTTTATTCACGTGGAAATGGAGTGCTGATTTTTCTGATTAAATAATGTTAGGTCAAACTTGTTATGTAACCGATGTCCAATGCAGTTTTTGGAAATTTGATTTGGTCAAGTCCAAACATCCGCACAAATGTAGATTATTAACCCAATCCTTGTGGAGTTTACTGTGGGACTTCCACTTTCCCATATAGGCAAATTGTGCTGAGGGTAAACCTATGCCCAAGTTTCAGGTTTCTCACTAGCCAACTTTCTAAGGATTGAAATGAGCGTGCCATTGAACCGCTCTACTTGACCATTCCCTTGGGCGTGGTACGGGCTACAGTGATAATGTCTAGCTTGAAATAACCTGAATACTTCTTGTGTTAGCTTTCCCCTAAACTGAGAAAACCATTGTCAGTCAATATTTGATTTGGTAAAATGTGGAATCTTAATCGGGTGAATATTGTTAACAGTGCCTCTGCCACATGTTTCGAATCTATCGATGACATTGCTACTGCCTCTCCCCACATAGAGCAAGTATCGACCAAGGTTAAGATATATGCATTTCTCTTCTTGGTCCTACTGAGGGGTCCAACAATATCCACGGCAACACGTTCGAAGGGCGTTCCCATGATGGGCATTTCTCCCAGTGTTGCTGGTGCAGTCCTATGTTTAGGAGCTACTCTTTGGCATTCTGGACAGGATCTCACATACCTCTTTATGTCCTCTGTGATCCCTGGCCAAAAGTAGTGACAGGCTATCCGTTGTCCAGTGGCCCCTATTCCCATATGTCCACTGAAGGGTATAGCATGTCCTAGCTTCATAACCTGCTCCCTGTATGATTTTGGCACTACAAGCTGTCCATGTCCTTTTGGTCCTGTTCCAGCTTTTCTATATAGTAGGCCTTTTTTCATATATAAGTCTCCTTTCTCTGGAGGGTTATGGCTTTTTAGGTAATTTGCCAAAGCAAGGCTTCAATGTACTGTCAGCAGTTTGAGCCTTTCTCATCTCTTCTGGATGAGTATTGATGATAGTGTCCTCCTCTTTCTTAGAGCTTGCCCTGGTCTGGACTGTTGCCATCACTATGGGTCTTATAGGTTCTCCTAGAAAGACATATCTACATCCCAGTATTAATGGGTAGATAGGGTTGTCCATCACTGCTGCTTTGATCTCTCCTTCCACATAGCGAGATCTTATGTTGATTCGGGCTATGGGCAGTGTCATGGTTCCTGCTCCCTTGACTGGTCCTCTGATTTCCACTGTTTCTGTGGTTATCTGTTCCGGACTCACCAGAGAAGAGCACACTACTGAGTCAAAGTCCAAGCCTGTATCATATAAGCACAGTACTTGGGTGCCATTCAAGGTCACTTCCTCACAGACAGGGGGATGATGGAGGTCATTCTGACTATCTGCCAGGTCCTTCCTTCCTTCCCTTGTTCTCTGTTGTAAGGCATGCAGCGTGATGAGGGGGGTTTTTCCGTCTGCATTCCGCAGTATTGTGGTTACTCATTTGGCAAGATTTACACCACTTTCCTTCCTTTCTTGGAGGTTTCTTTTCTGATCCTAGAGGGTTTTTGTCTTTATAATCAGTTCTGTGTTTGTTCTTGTTGGAATTGTCCCTGTGTTCATAGTTGGTAAAGTTTTGTGAAGGTTTGAAGTTCTCACCCTGCTTCTTCTTATTTCCTGATACTTCTGACTGAGCTGCTTGATATCTTTCAGCCATGGTTAAAATATCTTCCAATCTCTCAGCTCCTTGTTCCATAAGAAATTTTCTCATTTCTTGAGGCATGGATTCTCTCAGTTGCTCCATCATGACCATTTCTTTTATATCTTGACACTTTCCTAAGCTAATCCATTTTGTCAGATAAGTTTCCAATCTGGCAGAAAACTGGTGATAGTTTTCTCCTGGAAGTAGCTTAGCAGTTCGGAATCTCTTTCTATAAGATTCAGAATTCTTTTCGTACCTGACCAGTAAAGCTTGTTTTAAGATTTCATAATCTTCCTGGTCTTCTTTTGAGAGTTTTAAATAAACATCGTATGAAACTCCCCTCAACCCCTGAGATAGCTTAAGGCTCCATTTTTCCTTTTCCAATCCATAGGTAGAGGCCAGTCTCTCATATCTATCCAGGTACGACTCAATGGCGTCCTCTTTTTCAATAAATGGATCCAGGTGGAAACTCATGGCTCCATTTGCCGCGCTATGGTTGGAGCTACTCTCAGAGTGAGGTGAGCTAGCACCATGATTGCTAGCTGCTCCCTGGAGTTCAAGTTCCTTTAAACTTAACTCATGCGCTCTTTGTAACCTTCTTTCTTCAGCTTCCAAAATTAGTCTCTTTTCTTCTCTTTCCAGTCTTTTGGCTTCTCTCTCTGCTTCTAATTTCTTAGCTTCAGTCTCAACTTCCATTCTTTTAGTCTCTCTTTCTGCCTCTAATTTCTTAGCTTCAGCCTCAACTTCCATTCTTTTGGTCTCTCTTTCTGCCTCTAATTTCTTAGCTTCAGCCTCAACTTCCATTCTTTTGGTCTCTCTATCTAAATATTTATCCACTTCAGTTGTGATATATCGAATTAGAGCATCTCCTGTCATACCCAAGTCTTTTCCTTCCTGCATAATCGCAGCTCTAAACTTCACCAATTCAGCCATGATGCTTACTTACCAGAGGGTATATAATTTTATCTTCACTAACAAACTAACTTAATTAAAATCAATTAATTACTTTGAACAAGACAAATCCTTAAAACCTTGTGAGCGTTTCCTATTTACTTCGTACTCAATGGTACTACTATTACAAACAAATTTCTAAGTTTTTAGAATTTTTTCCAAAAAAAAAAATAAAATTTTTTTTTTTTACAAACTATTTGTGGCTCAAGATAGAAGAATACATAGATAGTGGCCCAGGATACAAAATAATATCCCGCGAAAGAGCCCCCAATGTAGCGAAAGGTTTTCCTAGTATGATAGTAGTGGTAGAGCAGAAGTAGAATCTCTCTCCAGAAAGTATGAAGTTCCAGTGCCCGAGAAGTACACTGGTATCACAAGTGAGTTACAGCTGTGAATACTCTGAGCTGGACAATAGATTTAGGCTTCAGAAGTATAAGATGCTACTTCGCTATCGTAACCCTATGTGATATTATAATTAAATTAGAAAAAGTAACTCAAAATTTAACAGTTAAAAATTTAACAAGTCAAATGAGTACAATTATCCAATTTATTATGTACATCTATATATTCTTGTAATGATAAATGGGTGTTGGAAGATGGTAAAATGTATGATTATTTACAGTTACAAATTAAAATAACTAATAGAAAAAGTCTTGGATTTATCTTCCACTGAATTTATAAAACAAGTTTGTCACATTATCTCTTGCCATCTAGTTTTCATCATTAGAAAGTCGTTTTAGAACTGCTCACAGGATTTGTTGGATGGAAATATATAAACTCAACTTTATCCACGTCTGCTCGAGGTTCCTCCGACACACTGGAGTACGGAAGACTTTCCTTCAGCCCGCCCTATAACTACGGGGGACTAAGGTGTTGAAGTTTGGTTGACCTCTAGGCTTCAGTGAGCTGGATCAACTTCTTCAAGTCTTTAGTTTCTCGATCAGGAATGATCATAAACATTGATCATAAAAACCTGGAACAAGAAGTAATAGGTGGCCATTGTTCTAACAACAATCTCACCACCCTCTGCTGTTCATGATGCGACCATGTCTTCAGTGTTTGTATGTAAATGAATGAATCATGGTAGTATATTACAGAGATAGCATGATAAGATAATGTATAAGGTGCAGAATTAACAATATACATGAATAAATCACATGTTATGATACATGGGTACGATATAACCTTTGCCTTCCACTTATGGATGTCAAGTCACTTATGTACTTGCTGGTATGTCGTAAGCTTCCAGGCAAGAATTAGCCATAATATATTTGGCTAACCAATTAATGGTTATGCTTCCTGACAATGCCGGTGAAGGTTATCTCTGGTTAGCGTCATTCCCTTTTTTATTATATCTGCTACAATCAATCAGAAATAAAATCTGAAATAAAATGATATTAGTAATACATATATTTTTAATAAACTTACATACCCTCTTAGGATTAATAAGCTCACGGTGAGACTGTATTGGCTTAACTTAATCTGCCCTGCATGCAGCGTGAAAATAGAACTTTTCTTGCAGAGGCTGTCCTCCAGTTTCTCACTCTGGCTTCTGGATTTGGTGTGTGATTTACAATGCGCCGCTCTGTCCTTATATTTCAGTCTCTCGCGCGTACGAGAAAGCAGCTCCCAAATTCCCCAAAAGATTTTAGTTTCATCTCCTGTTTTGAAGCTATTTGAATCAATCTGTGCTTTTCCTGTACTCGTTTTTCTCTTCTGTCACTCACACACTTATCTCCTTCCTTCCTTCCTATATATCATTTCCTTTTCCCCATATGGGGCTTTCATTACATATAAGTTTTATACAATTCCGTTGAGGCTTGTTAGTGTAATAAATTTTTAAAGATTATTAGCTAACTTTTAGCCGATGTGATGAAGGTGAAAAATATTAATTATCTTTAAAACTATTTATATTTGAATAATATCCTTTTGGATATAATTCCTAGCCTATCTCCTTTGTTGAGTTATATTTATTTAATATTATTCCAACCATGCGTTCTCCTGTAGTGAATAATTTAATGTCCAGTAAATGCAAACTTTTAAAGTCGGCCATACATTCCTATATAGCTATTTCCTCATTCTTCAGTAATACTGTATGGCTTTTAACCGTAAGTCACATTTCCGCTGTCTACCAACTTCAAAGAAAGACCGCAGCGCTGACCTTGCGCTGGTGTGTGTGGGTGTCGCGTGGGCGTGTCGCGCTACAACCAAGCAAGTGTTTACCAAATCTCGCTACATGGAGTCTGCCAAAAAAAAAAAAAAAAAAAAATGTCCGACACCAGAAATGTTAAAAGTTCGGCTCCGACTCCCGACTTCGACTACAGTTTTTTTTTTCTAGTCACGTGGCATAAAATTATGCACTTATATGGAGTTATATGTATAGGAAATGCCTGGGAATAGATCATTTGCTAAGCCGCCGTTTTAGGCCTGTCACGTGGTGGCTTATTGTTTAAAACAGTCCAGGAAATGTCTGGGAATAGATCATTTGCTAAGCCGCCGTTTTAGGCCTATCACGTGGTGGCTTATTGTTTAAAACAGTCCATTATTTTATGTATACGTGTTTTTCTTAATTTAAAAAGGTCAAGATGACACATTTTAAAACACTGACTAAATATAAACTCATCATTAAACAAAGTAAAAAAAAACCAAAAAAAAACGTGCGACTCATGAGGAAAACGTTCAACAAATGAAGGTTAGAGAAAAGAAGAGAAGAAACTATATTCTCGAATAACTGACATAAACATTAGGGGAAAGTTTTATTTGGTCACAGATCTTCAATGACAAGGAGAAGGGCGGCGATTGGCTGTGCTGTTCATATACCAACTTGTCATATGTCAACATATATGGTATATGTGTACGTGGATTTGGGAGATTACATTTTTAACTATTCATTCATTCATACCTATAATAACACTTACTTACTTAGTCGTTCCTCTTCTACCGTGAGGTGTAAAGGTTTATAAGAGAGAGAGAGCGCCATACTATTCTATCGGCTGTCTTCCTCCTGGCTTGGTTCCATTCTAGTCCTCGGTCCTTCAGAGATTGTCTAATGTTGTCCTCCCAGCGGACTCTGGGTTGTCCTGAAGGTCTGGATCCCTGGCTCTTAGCCTCCCATACTTATTGTGGTTGCCGATCGTCTCCCATTCTGCAGACAGGGCCAAACCATCTTAGTTGAGATTGTTCTTCTTGGGTCTGTAATGGTTGGGTTTTTTTAGCCATGACATATCGTCTGGTTGCGACCATGTCTCTTCTTGTTATTTCAACCACCTTCCTCAGATACCTCATTTCTGAGGTTTGGAGCTGGCTTTTATGGGTTGTAGTCATTGCCCATGACTCGCATCCATACGTCAAGACTGGGACATACAATGAAACAAAACAAAAACTCAAAAAGCATCTTAAAATAATACAATTTTAAAATATTTAAATATAACTTGCTCTTAAAAAAGGGATCTGCCTGGGCATTTAGCCTCGTAAAAGTCGGAGTCGGGTCATTCTTTTTTACCGACTCCGATTACACTAAAAATTACCGACTCCACGACTCTGACTCCACACCCCTGGTTCTAATGTATCCGACAGAGCTGTAACAGCACATATTTGCTCCTGCAGAAAAACATCTTTGTTGATGTCTCGATGTTTATCTTGTTCCCTACTAGAGTTACTTGCCCTTCGGTTAGCTCTTCTTTTACTTCTTCTTCCTGTTTTCCAAGATGGCGAATTAAACATGTCGATCCTTGTATCTTGTGTTCAAGCTTCGTGATTGTGCTTCGTAACGTGAGTATGTATGACAGCCAGCCACGTCTCATTTCATTTAACAATATCTACTACACACGGTAAATATCAACATGGTGGCAGCGGTGTTTATTTCTACAGAATTCGAACTATTCTGCTGACACGTGTGCTGACTCATAGACTGGTAGGTTATTGCTTGCATACCATTATTAGACATTTCGTCATGGCAGAACGGCCCTTATTTCGGTTACCACCCTGCCTAGATATAAATAACGTCGAACCAGACACATTTCGTAAATGGAGACGACAGTTAGAACTATACATGCATGCAATAGAGGTGGCCTCTAAACCTGATTCTGTTCGGGCGGCCATTATTCTACACTGTGCTGGACCTCAAGCTGTTGAAGTTTTTGATCAACTGGCAGAGGAAGGAGACCACTCTAACCCTACTAAAATTCTCGATTTGCTCCAGAACCATTGTAGCTCACGAAGCAATGAAGTATTACATACCTTCAGATTCTGGAACACACTTCTTCAAGAACCTTTTAATTCCTTTTTGACTGAGCTGAGAACTAAGGCAGATTTGTGCAACTTTAATGACAAGGATCGTATGATAAGAGACAAAATTGTCTTTACTGTTAACAAAAGGTTACAAGAGAAGCTTTTGAGAGAAGCTGACCTCGATCTAAAGAAAGCCATTCACATATGCAGAGTCTTCGAGCAAACTGGAAAAGACATAAGTGAGATGAATAATACAGTACAACCTTCTGAAGCAAGGGTTGAACAGGTACAGAAAAAATCACTCAACCATAAACCTCCCAAGAGAGACACTTTGCAGCATACTGGTAAAGCCTGTCATTACTGTGGACAGAAACATCCATTGATTAAGAAAAAGTGTCCTGCATGGGGGAAGTTTTGCTCAAATTGTGGGGGAAGAAACCATTTCAAAGTGAATACAAGAAAGTTCACACTGTTCACACAGAGTCAGTGGAAGATTCTGAAGTTCTTCTTGCTTTTGTGAAATCTAGCAAAGCTTGTACATCTGCACAACTCATTGTCAATGGAAAAATGGTAAAGTTTCAGCTAGATACAGCAGCTGATGTGAATACAATCTGTCAACGCTTTGTGATGCAAGAACAATTGTTACCCACTAAACAGAGGCTTGTCATGTGGAATGGTACTAAGATGACTCCACTGGGAGAAGTTCTATTAACTGCTGAGAATCCTAAGACTGGGACAAAACACAATATAAGGTTTACTGTTGTGAAAAATAGATTCACATGTTTGCTGGGCAACAACACACTGCAGGATCTACAGTTTGTGACAGTCAACACAAACAAATTTATTGCTAAGGTGGCTACTGACAGTTTAGATAATGATCATAACTCTGATAACCATCTAGGTGTCCTGGGTGAAGCTGTGTTGCATATTGATCCTAATAAAGGCACTGCCGTGGAGAAAAATACCATTTTCACTTAAGAGCAAGGTAAAGTCAGAGCTTCAAAATCTAATGAACAGAGGTATATTAATACCAGTAGAGGAACCGACTGAATGGGTTAACCAAATGGCTGTTGTTGAAAAGTCTGATGGTTCTTTAAGAATATGCATTGATCCTAGACCCCTGAATGAGGCTTTGCAAAAAGAGAGCATTACAGATTGCCAACTTTGGATGATGTATTGCCTGAACTCAATAATGCCAAGATTTTCACAAAGCTGGATATCAAGGAAGCATTGATGAGAAGTCTAGTAAACTTACAACAATGATTACACCTTATGGTAGGTTCAGATGGTCTAGACTACCATTTGGCTTGAATGTAAGCAGTGAAATTTTCCAGAGGCATCTAGCACAAGCTCTTGAAGGTCTTCATGGTTGCATCAATGTTGCTGATGACATAGTTATTGCAGGTTGTGGATCAAACAGACAGCAAGCAATTAAGGACCATGATCTGAAGCTTAAAGCACTGAAATATAGGTGTAAAGAGAAAGGCATTAAACTGAATGAAACTAAAGCTCAAGAGAAGAAAGAAGAAATTACCTTCATGGGTCACCTTATTACTGCTCGAGGTGTTGAACCAGACAAGAAAAAGGTTGAGACACTACTAAACATGCCCGTTCCCAAGGACTGTCATGAGGTTCGCAGATTTTGCGGCATGATACAGTATCTAGCAAAGTTTCTCAACAATCTTTCAGAAGTTCTTCATCCAATAAGAGAACTTACACGTAAGGATACTCCCTTTATCTGGTCTGCTGAATGTGAACAAGCTTTCAAGAGAGTCAAGAAACTGATTACTTATACTCCAGTACTCGCATACTATGATCCTGATGAATCTTTGTGTATTCAAGTTGATAGTAGCAGCTATGGACTTGGGGCTGTCCTCCTACAAAATGGTCATCCAATAGAGTTTGCTTCAAGAGCTCTAACTGAAACTGAACAATGCTGGGCTCAAATTGAGAAGGAACTCTTAGCTGTTGTATATGGTTTGGAACGCTTTGACCAGTACACTTATGGAAGGAAAGTTACAGTCATCAACAACCATAAACCTTTGGCAGCCATCGTGAAGAAACCTCTGAGTCAAATTCCTCGAAGACTGCAGAATTTACTGATGCGCAGTCATCGATATGACTTTGAATTCCAATGGGTACAAGGTTCCGATCTTCTTATAGCCGACACACTGCCCAGAGTTTGTATTCATAATGTCACATTGGATTCCTTAGCTGATAGAGAGAGCAATGCAGGAGCTGATGCACCTGTAAGATTACCTGAAATACCAGATGTGATGATGGAAAAGATTAAAGCTGAAACTCTCAAAGACAGCGTGCTCCAGAGGTTGAAGTCGACCAGTTTGGATGGGTGGCCTACTAAAAAGTCTGATGTACCAGCTGAGCTTATGCCTTATTTTGACATTCGTGACACTCTGACAACAGAACAAGGCATAATACTTAAAGGAGAGCATATTCTTATCCCAAAAGCACTGAGGCCTGAAATCAAGCAGAAGCTACACGCTGCTCATCTTGCATTTGGCAGCATGATGCGCCGGGCCAGAAGTTGTTTGTTTTGGATCGGCATGATGGCTGAGATTCGACAGATAGCTGACAGTTGTCCAGAATGTCAAGAAACGAAGGCAAGGAATACTAAAGAACCTTTAAACCAACACTCAAGAGGTTTATCACCCTGGGAGAAAGTTGGCACTGACATCTTTATTATAGAAGGCCGATATTATTTAGTCCTGATTGACTACTTCTCCAACTTCATTGAAGTAGACTTTCTACCTATAATGACGGCACAGTTAGTCATCAGGAAATTGAAGTCTCATTTTGCTCGTTATGGTGTTCCCAAAGTTATTGTATCTGACCAAGGTACTCAGTTTACGTCTGCACAGTTCAGATCATTTACTGCTAGATGGGGAATACTTCATGTTAAATCAGCACCAGGGGTCACCATAAAGCCAATGGATTAGCTGAATCTGCTGTGAAACTCATCAAGGGTATGATGAGAAAGACTGTTCAGGACAATACAGATGCAAATGAGGCACTACTTGAACTTCATAATACGCCGAGACAAGGGTTTGATCTAAGTCCAGCAGAAATACTGTTCAACAGGAAACTGCGTACACTGATACCTTCTGCAGTGAAACCCGTTGCATCTCACAGTAGAGTTATCGAAAGTAGAGGCAAGAGAGACAGATCAGTGAAGAAGTATTATGATAAAACTGCTCATGATCTGCCCAAGTTATCTCACCAGCCAGTCTACTATCAAGACCCTGAACAACCAAACTGGCAACCTGGAAGGATTGATAAGAGGCTCTCTGAAAGATCTTATCTCGTTGAAGGGGAGAATGGAGGTCAATATGTCAGAAACAGAATTCATCTAAGACCTAAAACAACACCTTTCATACCTGATCCCGAGGACCTGGAAATTGATGTCTCCTCTCCAGTTCTACCCGAGCAACAAGTTGCTTTGCCAGACATGGAAAACACTAGTGAAGTGAACATTTCCAATCCTCCAGAAGTTGATCCTTCAACCCCAGCTACTTCTAGTCCTGGGAAAGCTGGCAAAGAACATTCTCTCCTACCATCTTGCCCTAAGAGACCTCAAAGAGATCGCAAGAAACCCTCTTGGATGAATGACTTTGTTCACTCATAAAGAAGGGGGAATGTTGATGTCTCGATGTTTATCTTGTTCCCTACTAGAGTTACTTGCCCTTAGGCTAGCTCTTCTTTTACTTCTTCTTTTACTTCTTCTTCTTCCTGTTTTCCAAGATGGCGAATTAAACATGTCGATCCTTGTATCTTGTGTTCAAGCTTCGTGATTGTGCTTCGTAACGTGAGTATGTATGACAGCCAGCCACGTCTCATTTCATTTAACAATATCTACTACACACGACGGTAAATATCAATACCCGTCCTCTTCTTATGATGAATAATAGAAGACGAGATCATACGTTTTCATCACTCCCGCTCTCCTAATTTCCTCTCCCTTGCTGTGGCTGTGGCATTTTTTTTCTTCCACCTGCACACCACTATCATTATCCCCCGGCTGCAAGTACTTATATATCGTCCTGTTGCGTTTATTACAGCTCTGTTTTCCTCTTCCACACTAACGCTCCACTACAAACCCTCTGCACCGCTGTTGCAGTTTCACAAGTAACCAATATTAAATATGCAGCTGTGTTGGTAAGGATCACAACATGTGAGATGACATGCTTGAGAGAAATTGCTAATGTTAAAATTCCTCATAAAATATTGGTGGTCTGTCTGGGTCTTCTCTCTATACCAGCGGTGGCCAAACTACGGCCCGCGGGCCAGATCCGGCCCGCCAACCAGTTTTGACCGGCCCGCCAACCTGTTTTGGCTGGCCTCTTATTGTTGATTGAAGCCACACTCTTCACAATGAAATAACACACAAATGTATGTTTGAAGTAAATAATTACATGTCATATTACACATTACAAAACAAATTAAAACAACAGATTCATTATATTTTTTTACAGTAATTTCAGTCCGAAGACTGGTATACATGTCTTGGCAGATGTGCAGTACAGTAGTTTGCCGTTGCTTTCTGTACGTGGTTCATTATATATGTATTTGTAAAAATAAATCTCAGAACGTTATTTTTTAAGGATTTTATAGGTCTGGCCCTCTGGTGTTACCCTTTACCATAATCTGACTCTCGGCCAACCTTAGCTCGGCCACCACTGCTCTATACCATTTATGGCAATTATATTTTCCCACTTAACCGTCACTGAGGGCAGTATTTGAATAGCTCAACACGACTTGGCAGTCACACAAGGTATTCAAGTAGCAGGCATCTCAGTTAAGTTTTCCCACATAACCCTCACGAAAGAAAGTTTTTGAACAGCCCAACATCGTAATCAAATCATTACACAGGGCTGAACATCACAGTGAAATCACCTCACATGCTGGCAGCAGTGAGAAGAGAAGAAGTAAGTTTGCTCCCTCGTTCCCAGCCATCCTTGCCGACCTTTTAACATTATGCATGTTGAGGAAGAGCGTCCAATTAGCAAGAGTGGTTAGAGCTCTGGCATCTCACTGCAAATTACTGGGTTCAGAACATGGTTAAGTCATGCTCCAGTCAACCCAGCTGCAAATGGGTATCTGACTCTGCTTTTGAGTTAGGGGAGGCAAAGGCAGCAATGAAGGGAACTGGTCACCCCACTTCTCAAAGCTGGACCTAGTATATTAAAGTCTCCAAACTTCACTCCCCAAACTTCACTCCCCAAATTTCACTCCCCTACGGCAGTATTTGACACCTTTACCCTTTTCATGTTGAGAAAATAATTCAAAGTATTACTTGTGAACCCATGATCTCTGAGGAGACTAACACAGGACCTCTGCCCCCTCAGATGTTTCATTAGAGCTGACTAAACAAGCAGTTGCCCATGGGGTTGGCAACCTCATCACGTAAAATAAATTGTTATGGAAACCACCACTGTAAGAGTTTGTGATCTGGCTTCCTGAGGGGGGCTAACTGGCTTCCTCGGGGGGGGGGGGGGCTAACTGGCTTCCTCAGGGGGTGGGGCTAACTGGCTTCCTCAGGGACTGGCTTCCTCAGGGGGGGGCTAACTGGCTTCCTCAGGGGGGCTAACTGCAGTGGTAGCTTCATGATTCCTTAGGAGTGATAAAGAGATGATGATGATGATTGCTACAAGGGGATTGACATAAGTCTTGGGCCTGACCATGAAGGACATGTCACAGAGAGCTGAAATTTTGTATAGTGTTTATTCCTTTTCATTATAGCCACCGTCTGAATTGACACACTTCTGCCATCTCTGCTTGACCTTGAAAAGACCTTGGGAGTAGAACACCCTATTTTTCAAACTAAACCAGTCATCACATGCCAGTATAACCTCTTCATCGCTGTCAAAATGATTTCCTTTTAGCTGTTTTTTTTTAAGATTTGGGAATAGAAAAAAGTCTGATAGAGCCAAATCTGGAGAATATGGTGGGTGTGGAAGAATTTCAATATTCAAATCGTTGGCTGCTAGCTGCACAAGCCGTGCTTTGTGAGAGGGCGCGTTGTTTTGAAGCAAAGGAAGATTTTGAGTGCGCGTTATCCCTCGTTTCCTGGTTACAACCTTTCTTAGTTTGGTGAGAAGATCTGCATAGTACTGTCCATTAACTGTGTTGCCACGAGGCAGATAATCTTTCAAAAGGACACCTTTGCCGTCCCAAAAAAACAGTCAGCATCACTTTTCCTGCAGATTTCTGCGCTCTCGGCTTGACAGGTGTTGGGGAGCCCGGGGTTTTTCCATTGCATGCTGGCAATTTTGGATTCGGGGTCATAATGGTGTACCCAAGTCTCATCTACTGTCACCATGGTCTCCAAACAATTTTTTGACTGACACTTTTTTGAGCAACTGTTGACAGCAATTTACCCTCGTTTGCTTCTGTTCACGTGTCAACAGTCGCGGAACTCAGCGTGCACACACTTTTCTCATGTTCAGTCTGTTGTGTAAAATTCTATAAATACTTCACACATTCAGTGCAAATATGATAAACTTTAAATGTGCCAAGTTTCATCTTCCTCCTATGACTCCTTCATGGTCAGGCCCAAGACTTATGTCAATCCCCTTGTATTTCTAAAGCTACTGCTACAGTAACATCAATCCTCAGTCTTTAAAGTAACGGATGTGTACCGTTTTGTCTCGTCACAGCTGAAGACGGAGCAGATGGTGCTGTACATCCATGAAGCCTACAAACATGCGGTCAAGGACTATGGGGTGGTTACACAGAAAGTGGCATCCAGCATGGTAAGATGAGCTTCAGATGTTCTTGGTTTTCTGGGAGGAAGAATAAGATGTAAAAGGAATAAGAAATGGAAGTAATAGAAGAAATGTAAGAGTACAATGGAAAAAGAAGTGAGAGAGAGGGAGATATGGTAAGAAAGAGGAATTTGAATAAGAGAGAAAGAGTTAGAAAAAGATGAGGATGCCACTTTCTCATATCGTCAGTTGTTCATATTATTTGGAATTGAAAACAATGTGTATGCTAATTATAACCCATCAGAGGTTGAACGGGATATTTTTTTTCATTAATATAAAAAAAAAAATTTGGGTAGTAATGTAATATAATACTGTAATATCATGGTGGTCCATGGTTCGATCCCCTGTTAAGGTGGGATTTTTTTTAGACCACAAACGGCTCCGGGGTCGACCCAGCCTCATGAATTGGGTACCAGAGCAACTCTGGGAAGGTTAAGGCAGCCGGCGTGATGCTGACCACATCACCACTAGTGTGCCGATGGTCAATAAAATATGGGCCTAACACCATATTCCCAATATGCCCTCAATGGGTGTGTAACGGGATCCTTTCCTCCTTACTGTAATATCATATACACTTGTAATACAGCAATATAATATACAGAAGGGCAGTCATGTAATATTATACAGTAATGTTTTGCTACCAATCCTGACATATGGAAGTGAGTCATGTACAATTATTAAACAAGTATGAAAAGCACTAGAGGCCACGGAGATGTGACTTTACAGAAGAATGTAAAAAATTCTATAGACAGCTAGAATGAGTCATGAGGATGTCCTGAAAGAGGCCAATGTGCAAAGGAAGCTTATTCCTCAGGTTTGAAGGAAGCAATCCACTTTCTTTGGGGCATGTTATGAGAAGAAGGAAGCTGGAGTATATCATGACAACAGGAAAAAGAGTATATCATGACAACAGGAAAGATAGAAGGAAAAAGAGATAAAGGATGACAGAGAGATACAATACTGGACAGTTTGACATCGTGGCATTGAAGGAAGTCAACTACAGAATTGATGAATAGTACTGTAGGCAGCGATGGACAGCAGAAGAGAGGCCGAGCAAAAACAACTTGGCAAAGAACTGTGGAGGCCGAGATGCAAAGAATGAACCAGAGCTGGGGCACTGTACGAAGGATGGCTGCCGACCGAACAAAGTGGAAGCAGTTTGTTGCTGCCTTACAAGACGCCACCAGGCGTGATGGCCACTGACTGCTTTGATAGTTCGCAGCTAAGGATGAAAGAAGAAGAAGACTGTAGACAGGAAGTTGTGGAGAGACGTGATCGCTTACACTACCAGGCATGGTACTTGATGATGATGAATATTATACAGTCCATTTTTAAAAGAAAACAAATTAAATATAAAGGATCGGTTAGTCAGCCCTATACCCTACTTACTTACTACTTAGTTGTTCCCCTTCTACCGTGAGGTGTAGAGGTTTGGAAGAGAGAGCGCCAGACTATCCTATCGGCTGTCTTCCTCCTGGCCTGCTTCCATTCTAGTCCTCGGTCCTTCAAAGATTGTCTAATGTTGTCCTCCCAGCGGACTCTGGGTCATCCTGGGGGTCTGGATCCCTGGCTCTTTGTTTCCCATGCTTGTCATGGTAGCTGATCTTCTCCCATTCTGCAGACATGGCCAAACCATCTTAGTTGGGACCGTTCTACATGGGTCTGCAGGGGGTGGGATTTTAGGCCTTGACGTATCGTCCGGTTGCGGACTATGTCTCTTCTTGTTACTTCAACCACCTTTCTCAGATACATCATTTCTGAGGTTTGGATCTGGCTTTTGTGGGTTGTAGTCATTGCCATGACTCGCATCCATATGTCAAGACTGGGACATATAGCCCAATACCCAACCCTTGCTTTTCACAATACTCCTGGCAGGTAACAATGTCACTATTCCTTGCTCTTCCTTTGGGTCAGGTAACACATGGACGGAAAACTATATAGATGTGCATAAATGTAGCTTTTAGTTTTGATTACCTTATCAAAATAAAAGTTTAGAACGAAGGAAAAAACCCAATTCTCCATCATACAAATTGCACGAGTAACGGTACCTTTCTTCATTGCTTTTCTGAGTATATCCGCCGTGTATACATCCAGTGCGCAACAGGAACAATTAGCATTCATACCCTTCGACATTTGCTGAGGGAGACTGAGCATCTATGGGTTTGCCTGGAGTGCAATGATGTCGATTCTGATTAACCTTAACATTTTCTGAGTAAAAAACAAGGATTATATCTTCATATTCATCATCACCATGCCCAAGGAGCAAAGGCCTTCAACAAACTCATGCCATGTCCTTATGTCCTGTGCCTTCAGCTGCACATCTGTCCATGTCTTCCTCATCTGTTTCCAGTTCTCTTCTCCATGTGTTTTTTAGTCTCTCTTTAAATGAAGGACTGCCTTGTAATACTATTAGCAGGTTTTCACAGTGTATGTCCGATTCATTGCTTGTTCCGCTGGCTTTTATCTGGTCCTTTAACTCTTTATGTCCCAAGGCAACTTCTAGGTTTAACCCAGTCAGTAAGATCAATTTTTATTTTTACAGATGACATACAAAAACAAACAATTAAAAATACATATTTATATGAAACTATTATATTGTTATTGTTGATCAGAATTGAAGTCATTGCACTTCAGGCGAACCTGTAGGTGCTCATTCCCTTCAGTTGATGTTGAAAGATGTGGTGGGTTTAGATGGTAATTATGCGAATTATTATTAATTGTCTACAGAGTGAGGTCAAGCTATGTAAGTCCCTGAGTGTAATAGTTGAAGATGATGTATTCTCAGGGTACCTAACTGCTACCACCCTATGATCTCACTCTGCGAAATATTTTGAGTCTATTAATTTTGATATGGCTACGTGTCTAGGGTAATGTATGTGTGATGTATAATAACAACTTAACACAACTGTAACTCAGTCTAATAAACTCAAGTAAGACAGTGGTTAAAGTTATAAAATTATGTTACAATTTTAATTTCCTGACTCTCAAATGTTTCGAATCAGGAAGTTTGAACTCAAAATAAATGTGGTTATGTACAAAGGTAAATACAGTTGAGGAACATCTTGTCCAATAAATGATATTATTTAAAATGTTTCTGTACTTGTATCGCTGGCTGTAGTAACAATGTATTAAGAAGAGTCACTAGTTGGAAGAACTGTTCTTTTCATCATGTCACTAGAACGTTTAATTACAGTGTGGAGGTTAACAATGAAATGAGAAGTCATTAGCCCTCAAAAAAGAAGGCTTATCTTTCAATCAGAGGCAAGTAGGTAGTTGACTGGAAATATGACATTTTCTGTCCACACGTCTCTCAGCTGGAGTCAGTTTTGGCATTTAGACTTCACAATACCAGCAACAGGTACGTTGCCTCGTATACTGCCTCTCCAGGTTTTGTCTTATAGGTTACTCATTGATGCAACCCTGCAACAATGAACAATGCCTCCCTAAATACACTTCATATACACATCTCCACACCTAACAAATAAACATCGTTAAACATTCATAGTGATCAGCACAAGTGCTAATCCATAGCTACAGTTCCTAATTGTATTGTGACTTCTTCTCAATCAGTGGGTATCTGCTCTTTCCCACATGGCTTCAACGCCTCTGTCCCTTAGACTTTAGTTATCTTTTATACCATCAGCTGGGATACACTCTTTTCTTTTTCTTTTTCTTTCTTTCTAATGATCTGTTAACTCTGGTAGTATGACTTCCTATTTAATCTCCAAGAGTTACTGGAACACTGTGGCCTGTAGACAACTGCCAGTAGCTTTCTGGTCTTATAGTCAAAATATTTTGTTATGCATGGCAATATTCAAACACTATTTACATTTTGTTTTTCTGCTTCAATAGTCTGCTTAGGCATGCATGTGCTCCCTTAGGATGTCATAAGCTTCCACAATAGCAATGTCGCACAACACAAATTTTGTGGGCGCCCTATCTGGGTTAGCCTCTACACATTAATAAGAATATTAATAAATCATTTCTCTTACTGCAATCAATGAAATATGTTACACAATACACAAGATGACTAGCAGAAAAATATGGCACACTTTCAGTCTGCTGTCGTCCAGAGGGTAAAACAAATCAGAAAAGCTCTCCCCCTGCTCTCATCTTGGCACTGCAGTTAGAATTTTACAAATGGCGTTTTAGCCTTGTATTCTTTTCCTATTATCATTCCAACTAGCCAATGGAACAAAGCATCCAAAAATTGGACTCTTTTTTGAAAACCCCAAACATTTTTGGGTGTTTATCAATGCGTTGGCCAGTCTAATTTTAATCGTACTGTATAGAAATATGTTCCGCTTTGGCTAGCAAATCTTCAGTTTTTACCCCCCCCCCCTTTCCTACTAGCCTCACCCAATCAAATCAAGTCAAACGAATTTGACTTTTTGGGCGAAGATTTTCAAAACTGAGCAGTCTCATCAGTGTGTCTGTCTGCCTGTCTAAATTTCTTATTTCTACTATATCTCTGTTATTACTTGTGCGATTTTAAATGTGAAAAGTGATTAGTAACAGGACCACTGTCCTTTATCTGGCTATTATGGTTTCATATACTTATTTATCTTCGTGTTCATCTTTGTAAATTTTTCTCTATATTTATTCCAACTACAATACTTTTCTATAAGGCAAGATAATTTATTATAAAGGAATAATAGGGTGTTTCAATAAACAACATTTTCGTAATGGGTCAACATCCCTTTTATTTTTGTGCTCTTCTTTATTTGTGAAGAATTATTTATCTAAGTTTCTCTCTTGCCTTTCCTTTTCTTCTCCTGCACACACTGGGTTAATAGTTTCAGTTTCAAAATCACAAGTTAGGTTTTATTTTGTCACTTTAAACCACCCCTTTTCCCTAAGCAACGCGTTAACATGTTGGTTTCGGCACGCTTTTCGGATTTCATTTCGGATTTCGTCAGAAAAAAAACTAGAGACCAGAAACGCGGGCTGTGTGTGTGTTTTGGTGAAGGGGACTCTTACTCTGAGTGTTTATACATTCAAATCCAGCGCTAATAGTGGACAAATTTCAAATATCAAGCGGGTAGGGTACTGGTGTCAGGAAGGGTGCTAAATTTTATCTTGGCCTAGTGGAAAAAAATTCAAATGTTGTAATATGATTATATTTGAGGGGGGGAGGGGGGGGGGGTTAAAACAGAGCATTTTATCACAAAGGATATGAATGATGATAGTCCCTGTAGTGCACTGGTTGTATTCATGCCTGACCCATCCTCTCTTGCATCCATCTCTGCTAGTTTTACTCTTGATGCCGAATTCCAGCAGTTTGAGTAGTGTTGACTCATTGATTTTAGAGTTGGTCTCCAACTGGCGGTCATTAATTGCCTGTATTATCTCTCCTTTAACCATATCCAGTATTATAATGTATGTGTAAAATTGATGGACATTGGCTAAAGAATATTATGAAGTACTTCAAATCTTAAATGGAGCAAATAAGTTTTATTTTGTGTAATGTACAGACATTGGGGCATCTGCCTATAATCAAAGAAAGCATACCATGTGGCTTATGTCCCATTTTGTAGCACATTATGTGGCTCACCGGTTAGAAAGGGTTAATATTCAATGAGAGAGGAATAACTGAAAACTTTCCATACCTTAGGTATTCATGCATCAGTTCAGTAACTGTAACAACTACAATGTTTCTACAGAGTGATGGGCCACCAGAGTACAACATCGCAGTGACCATCTACACACATTACATTCCCTCTGTTGTCAGGTTCATCACCACCTTAGCCAAGAAGGTTCCACATTTCTTGGACATCAGTCTGGCAGATCAAAGGGCTCTGATCAAGGGTTGTATCCTGGAGGTAAGAGTTCAAATCTTATAATGACATGTATTTGGGGCAACTCAAACTGACAAGTTTTCAGAGAAAAGATCATCATCCTTAAGTTCCTATGGGAACATAGGCCATCAGTACATGCCAGAGCTTCCTAACATGCAATTCATTCAAGGTTTTTCCATGTCTCTTTATCTCCTTAATGTCTAATGTCTCTGGTTCCCTTCTTCGTTTGTTTCTTGGCCTCCTTCTGTGTCTCCTATCCTTCCTGAGCAAGGACTGCCTTGTAATTCTATCAGCAGAAATCCTCAATGTGTGTTCTATCCATCTCTAACATCTCATTTCTTGTTCCACTGGCACTTGTCTGGTTCTTTATGGAACTGATGACTAGAATATTGGTAGTAATGAAAACATGATGATGACCATGTGTGAACTCAAGACCCTTGCCTACAAGTCAAGTGTGGTATTAATGAAGCTTTAATTTCACATCAGTGTTTTCAAATGTGTTTTTCCCCCAGCTTTACAGCAACCCCATTTATTATTTGCCCATATTTTTTTGTAAAACTGACTCCCTGCCAAATTTTTTATATATTTTCTGTGGCATTATCTTCTGGTTTTACACCAGCTTTCATTATTATTTTGGCCGACATGATGCTGACTACATCACTCCTAGTGTGCTGATGGTCAAGAAAATATGGGCCTAACACCAAATTCCAAATATGCCTCAGTGGGCATGTAACAGGATCATTTTTTACCTTACCTTCTTTATTATTTACACATATAGTTTGTAAAACGGACTCTACTAAGGTGGGATCACCCGTAGTGTGCCCATGGTCAAGAAAATATGGGCCTAACACCATATTCCCAATATTCCTCAATGGGCATGTAACGGGATCCTTTCCTTTTACCTTTTACCTTACAGCAGTGGTCTCTGTCTGCAACCTTTTCCACATGATGAGGTTGCCAGTTCCACGCGCAACCTCATGTTAATTGTCTTGTATGACATGTCTGAGGGTTGCATTAGTCATATTCTTTCTCTCTTCAGAGACGACCCCCCCCCCCCCCCCCCCATGAACTACATGCAGTGTTGCTTCTTTAGGCATATTGTGAGAGATGACTAATATAAGTTTGTGTATGGGGCTGGCAAAGTCATCATATAAAATAAGTTGCTACATAATTATTTTTTTTTAATGGTGTTTGCTTCTTTTTTTGTAACACATCTCTTTCAACCCTCTGCCATATGCACGGAGCTGTGGTTATATCAGGATGTGTTTCATTTATTGTAATATGTTTTTGTTTGTATTTATTTTATGCTTAATATTATATTATCTCTAGTAGGTATTTTTCCTTTTGTTGTTATAGTTCAGTATGGTTTTATTATCAAAATATGATATTGCTACATAAAATACTACGGCAAGAACACATGAACGCTTTTATTTGCAGGCTTCCTGGGGATTACACTCAGTTTTAGTTCCATTCTATGCTTCGTAGGGAGCAGTCAGGGAAATAATGATCAAGATTCTCAGAGGAAGAAAGTCTTTTAACAAAAAGATCAACTTTCCATATATACTGAAGCACATTAAAAACGCACCACTATTATATATACTGATGATGAGAAGCTGGAAAAAAAAAGTGTGGGAATGGATTTTTCCCATGTTTGTAATGAGGTAGAGAGCGAATGGCTGCTGGAATGGAAAGTGCATGATTCAACCCACGGGTTTGTGTACAGACTACATGAAAACAATGAAAGTTACACATGCAACACGATTCCCAACAGCTATGACCCTGAAAATGTGTACACGTTGTGGCAGTATACTCTGTATAAAAAGGTCATTGAGACAAAACACCCAGTACATGTGCTTGAAATGCCACGACTATCTGAAAACGACTGCCAAGGAGCCATTGGTATGTTGGAGACCGGAATGAGCTCGCGGGCCATTGCCAGAAGGATGAATTGCCACCACAGCACTATTGTACATCTCAATGAATGTTACAGAACCACTGGCAGTGCCCGGGATAGACTTTGGAGTGGCCAACCACGAGTTACTACCCCTGTGCAAGATCGTCAAATTGGGCTGAGTCACCTAAGGAATCGTTCTCTCCCGGCAAGTCAAACAGCAAGAGCAATAGTGGGTAGACGTGGGCAAGTCTCTCGAATGACAGTCATATGACGACTCAGAGATACAGGCCTTACTGCAAGACGACCTTATGTTGGGCCAAACTTGACTTGCAGACATCGTCAGCAGCGCCTGCAATGGGCAGAGCAACATGTCAGATGGACTAGACTGCAGTGGAAAGCTGTCCTATTCACAGACGAGAGCAGATTCAACATATCCTTTGCTGATGGACGTATGCGGATTTGGAGACGGTGTGGAGAGCGCTTTGCAGATTGCTGTGTTCGTCAGCACAACCGATTTGGAGGTGCCAGTATTCACATTTGGGGAGGATTCAGTTTTCACCATCGCTTGCCTCTTCACGTCTTCCGTGGAAATGTTAATGCTGTGAAATATCGAGATGGGGTTCTGGATGCATTGGTTGCTCCTGCTTTCACAAATTATTCAGACTTGCAGCTTCTCCAGCAGGATAACGCACGTGCGCACACCGCATGCATTACGCAGCAATATCTACAGCAGCAGACCATTGTGACGATTGATTGGCCTGCCCTATCACCAGACATGTCCCCTATAGAACAGCTGTGGAATGAGCTTGGACGCAGAGTCTACAGGCAAGGTTCTCCAGCTAATCTGCAACAGCTCGAAGCTGCTCTTACACGTGAATGGGACTTGATTCCCCGGAATTTCCTTCAGAGACTTGTGCGTTCCATGCGGAGCCGCTGCCAAGCTTGTTTGCAAGCGTACGGTGGACATACCAGATACTGAGGATAGTGTGAATGAATTTTTTTATTGGTTGCATTTTTGGTTTTCTCCCTTGCCTGCACAGAATGCAATGAATTTCATAACAATCAAATGTACAAATTAATGACCAGCAAGGATTTATAGGAAAATGAATAAAGATTCCAAATATGTAAACTTGTAAACACTTATATTTACATTTCACACTCTGTTCCTGGATTATAAAGGTGGTGCGTTTTTAATGTGCTTCAGTATATATTTCCATATGTTTTTATGTATATTTCCATGCATAATTCCATACATTTCCATATATCATCCAGATTGCCTTTATTCACGACTCAACCCATGTGAAACTAGACACAAACGTCTGGGAGGATACAAAGCTAAAATTTCAAATTCCCCACAAGAGGTAAACATATTACCTTACACAAATGTTATTTTTATAGTGCTGTTTCATAGTTAATGATTTGCATCTATTAGTACCAGGTAGGTCAGTTGAATACCCCGTGTAGTTTCTAAGGGGAGACAAACTGTTACTTCAGGTATGTTGTCAAAAGCAGTCCCATAGCAGAAACTGCCGTAGGGGAGTGAAGTGTTAGAGACTTCACTATACAAGGTCCAGCATCGAGAGGTGGGGGGTGACCAGTTCCCTTCCTCACTGCCTTTTCCTTCCCTAACTCAAGTTCAAAGTCAGGTACCCATTTACAGCTGGGTAGACTGAAGCATGACAATACCGTGCATCGAACCCAGCACCTGTTGCAGCGAGAGACCAGTGCTCTAACCACTCTGTCAATTGGATGCTCCGGTATGTTGTAAGATAATATGAAGTGCATGAGGTTGGCAACCTCATCATGTAAAACAAATAGCAGTAGAAACCAGTGTTTCAAGATCACATGAATGCTTTGTTGCTGGCAATGGAATCAGCTGCAGAAATACAGGCATACCTCGGAGATATTGCGGGTTCGGTTCCAGACCACCGCAATAAAGCAAATATCGCAATAAAGTGGGTCACACCCATTTTTTTGACTTCCCAGTGCATTTAAAAGCCTAGAATCATGTTTACACTATGTCTATTAAGTGCGCAATAGCGTTAGGTCTAAAAAGAACAATGTACTGTAAAATTAAATACTTTATTGCAAAAAAAAAAAAAAATGCTAATCTTCATCATCTGAGCCTTCAGCGAATCGTAATCTTTTTGCTGGTTCTTCTTCTTTGATCCTTAGCCGCTGACCGTCAAAGCAGTCAGTGGCCATCACACCTAGTGGCGTCTTGTAGAGCAACAACAAATTGATTCCACCTTGCTCGGTCGGTGGCCATCCTTCGTACAGTGCCCCAACTCTGGTTCATTCTTTGCATCTCAGCCTCCACAGTCCTCTGCCAAGTTGTTTTTGGTCGGCCTCTCTTTCGTTTTCTTTCAGGGGCCCATAGCATAGCTGTTCTTGTGATGGCATCGGGGTCTCATCTGAGGACATGGCCAACCCAACTCCAGCGTCTGCCAGCTATGATGGTGTGCATGTCCTCTTGCTTGCTCCGAGTAAGCAGATCTTGGTTGGTGATGGTATTCGGCCAGAAGGTTCGGTGAATTTTTCTTAGGCATGTTGTGTGAAAAGAGGACAATTTTGACATTTCTTCTCTGTAACTCTCCAGCATTCTACACCATAGAGAAACACAGAAAGCACACAGCTCGGATATAATCTTAATTTTGTGCTTGTGCTGTATTGAGAGGACTTCCAGATGTTGTTTAGACTAAAAAAGGCTGTTCTTGCTTTGTTCATTCTGTTGTTGATGTCTTTGCTTGCGCCACCGTCTGGTGTTACTATGCATCCTAGGTATGTGAAGGTGTCTGTCTGTACCAGTTGCCAATTCCTTACCGACATGGGCTCAGGGTTGCTCACATTGAGCGTCATGACCTCTGACCTCTCCAGACTGACGCCCAATCCCACCTGCCGGCTATACCCATCAAGTCTATCCGTTTTTTCCTGGATTTGTTGATGTGAATGTGCTAGTAGTGCAATGTCATCTGCATATTCCAGATCTTCCAATGTAGAAAATGTAGTCCATCTTATTCCTCTTGGACTGCCCTCTGTTGTCTGGCACATCACCCAGTCTATGACTGTTAAAAATAGAGTGGTTGATAAGGGGCATCCCTGTCGTACTCCTGTCCTCACCTCAAAGGCTAGGTTGCCCCGCCCAACGCCACACGCAAAGCCAGCATAGAGGCTTTTTATGATTGACACCATGCAGTTTGGAACCCCATAAGCCCTCAGTATTTTTATATATATAGTATTATTTTCTGATGCCATTTACATTTATTTTTGCTGGTGGAGAGCCAAAATCTATCGGAAGAAGAAGGCACATTCTTATAAATAAACATGAATATTTTGAAAAAAAAGTGCAATAGCTGCGAAGCGCAATAAAGCGAAGCACAATAAAGCGAAGCACAATAAAGTGAAGCACAATAAAGCGAAGCACAATAAAGCGAAGCGCAATAAAGCGAGGTATGCCTGTATTTCGTTCCCTGCAGTAAGTGAAAAGGGAAAGGAATGACGTCAGTCGAGTAGCATACAAACCTGGAAGTAAAGTCGATTTGGACCTAAAGAAATGAACCTTTAGCATTACTTGACAGGTACTGAACATGAAAAGCCACAGAAAAGGGCTATAAAGTGGAAGAGCACAAGAGCCTTGGGGAAAAGAGGCATTTTGCCAGAAGTAAAGGATAAATGAAAGTAACGCAGAGAGATGAGCTGAATAGAATCTTGTGTGACATATGTGCAGAATGAGGGCCAAGGGTGTTAACTGGTTGGTAATTGTAATAAGGAATATAACTGTGAATTGTTATTTTTATGATAAGTTTTGTCCCCTAGCATTTGGAATTTTAAAAAATCTGTGGTTGTGGGTTAAGGGAGGTAAATAAGAATCGTGGAAAGAATCCAAAGATAGAACATTCTTTAGTAAAAGCGGGTTTTCATGTATAGGATATTAAAGAGAATTTGACCTGAAGGTCTTTTAGGTAATCTTTACCTTTAGTGATGTCGAGCTGCTATCGTGACTTTGGTTTACTTTGTAAGTGGTATCGGAGTTTAATGGTATGTGGTATCGGCGTTTTAACTTTATTGGATACGCCGATCGAGCACATAATTCCGAGCCGACTGCATCAGAATAGGTGTCCATCACCGGTCCAGGTCGTTTGTGCATCAAATGGTCATGATACCTACTTTCTTGTAAACTCCGGTACCAAGTACAAAGTAAACGAAAGTCACGATAGGAGCTGGACAGCACTAAAGGTAAAGATTACCTGTCTTTTATATTTAGACATGTGCCCTAATATAACCAATTGGGTTGAACGTGACTCGCCTCGCCAAAACGAGGCAAAAATTTTTTTTTTTTTTAATGTATAGGATCTGTATGAGGTTTTCCTTCATACTTTATAGCCGTTTATTAGGTCATCATCTGCCTTTATTTTACTTTTTTGTTGTTGCTTCTTATGGAGCTAGGAGCCACAACTGGCTGCCTTTCAGGAAGCCTGTGTCAAAGCATATGCTCCTGTAGCAGTAGTATCTGTAGCAATTTGTTTTACATGATGAGGTTGCCAGGCCCAACCTCATGTTGGTAGCCTCATATGACATGCTTGTGGGAGTAGTAGACCCATTCTTTCTTTCTGTCTGTAGAGACCCTTGGGTACGACATGAGGTCCTCTATTAGGTGAGGTTTGCAAAATGTGATGTTTTTTACTAGAACTTATGTTGAACTCATTGTACACGTAACAATCAATCAGTACCCTTTAGCTCCCCGAGGAGCATAGGCCTTCAACAAACACATGCCAAGTCTTCCTGTCCTGTGCTATCCGCTCAAGTTCAATTTTGTTTTCCTCATCATTTTCACCTCTGTATCCAGTTCTCTTCTCCATGTGCTTTTTGGTTTACCTCTGCCTCTATTTCCCTGTTGATTCCAGAACAAGGACTGCCTTGTAATGCTATCAACAGGTTTCCTCAATGTTTGTCCTATCCATCGCCAGCGTCTTCTTCTCAACTCTTGTTCCACTGGCACTTGTCTGGTTCTTGTCATCAATTTCACATTTGTGACTTTGTCATACCATTTCAGTCCTTCTGTTCTACGCAAGCACCCGTTTATAACAGTCCATAGCTTTTTGGTTGTTGTTTTTGTTGCTCTCCATGCCTCAGAGCCATACAATAGGACTGACTTGACATTTGAGTCGAACATTCTTATTTTAAAAAGAAAACAATAAGAAGTACATTTAACAGTATTTCTCATTTGCTGCAGCTGCAGTCGCGGTAACTTAGAGCCTGTGAGACTGAACTCACTTAAGAAATGATGAATAAATTCATCTGGGACCTCAAGACGCAGCAATAGAGACCGCAGTCAGCGACTCATAGCTTGACTGCCTGCGTCAGGACCAGCGAACCAGAGCTGGTCAAGACCGCACTCCACCTCCACGTGGTGGTCCTGGAAACAGTCTGCAGCTGTGCAGGCTGGCTGAGCGAGTGTGGATCGAAATGGGAAGGCAAACCCGGTCCTAAAAAATGCCGTGCAGAAGTCGGATGTGTCGACCGAAAGGTGCAGATATCGCAGCTACGTTGTAAACAGACACAACGCAACCACCGTCCTTTTCAGGGCGAACGAAGAAGAAGAAGAAGAAGAAGAATAAATTCATCTTGGGGGAAAATGTAAAGGAGTGGTACTGCCCAACTATTTTTGCTCTTTGCCCCCTTGAAAACGTGAAACTACGCTGTAGGAGTAATTTACCCCTAGTTGTCCACCATGGGGTTAGGCTAACACAAGCTAATGGGTTATCAGACCAAACTTCAGAATTCAGGTACAATACCAGACCTGGCCAGAGAGTGCTGAGCTCAGGCAGAAGAAGCTATAGTCCTGTAAACAAACCTGCAGATTTAGCATGACTAACAAACTGAATGCAGTAGAAAAAGAATTCAGGTAGTGGGGAAACACAAATGTTAGGCCAGAGAAGAGCTGGGCCCATAGCAGCAGACAAGAATGGCTTAGCTAAAATAATTGACCGCTAGAACATCATCTAGGTCAGTCCCAAGCCTGTCCTGAAAAAGTGTGGAGGGATTCTGACTGGACCTGAATGCTTCATGCGTCTAAGGAAGTAACTTGATATCAGCAGCAGTGAAGACATATTATTAGACATTACTAAATGATGGTACAGATTACAAGAAGTAATTAGGAATTAAAATTTAGAGAGGAAAAACAGGTAATGAATATGAATGCTATGAAAATATTATTTCATGCTGCATATTCTTCAGTCAATTCTGTTAATAACATTTTTCACTATATTCTAATTTAATTTTTGATGCTTATGAGGAAATGATTGTGTTTTAAATACATACCAGTCCATAAGAAATGCAGAAAAGTTGCCATATTAGGAAAAGATATAATGAAAATCACCAGCAGAGGAAGGACATGTAGTGAGCTGATGTGGACGGTCCAGGGCAATAAGGCATGGAGTGGTGAGCTGAAGGATGAAGAAGAAGGTGATCTACTATGGTATATGTACGTCTGATAATTTGGATCACTTGATGTCATTTCAGTTTGCCTGAGATGGGTGTAATTGGTGAGATCTTTCAGAGGTTCTGGCGTATCATGAGGAAGATAACCAGTATGGGCCTGACTGATGTTGAAGTGTCTTTGTTGTGTGCGCTGCTCATATTTAGCCCAGGTCAGCACATTGAGGTGTTTTGTTTAATATCTATAATCATCAATGCCTCATGTAGTTGCCGGAGGTTTCTGAGGATACATAGAAAGAATAGGACTACCTCACCCTCACTAATATGAGGTTGTGCATAAGGCTGGCAATTTCATTGTATAAAATAAATTGCTACATAAATCAGTACTGGAGCCACGGTTGCGCAGTGGTTAGTTCACTGGCTTCCTAGCTCGGTAGTCTATGGTTCGATCCCCAGTTGAGGTGAGATTTTTTTAGACCGCGAATGGCTCTGGGGTCGACCCAACCTCATGAATTGGGTACCAGAGCAACTCCGGGAAGGTTAAGGCGGCCGGCGTGATGCTGACCACATCACCCCTAGGGTGATGGTCAAGAAAATATGGGCCTAACACCGTATTCCCAATATGCCTCAATGGGCGTGTAACGGGATCCTTGACCTTTAAATCAGTATTGCAATAGTTTGTGCTTTGGCAAAAGCTTCCTCAAGGTGGCCCTCTGCAGTGGTGGCTCCATTCTCCGTAAACAGCTCAAAAGGAGATGATGATGATGATGGTAATCATCAACATTACCATTCAGCTTTATGTGGATTATACTGGAGATGATTTTTTTTAAAACAAAGTATCCCGTTCAACCCTCGATGGGTTATAATTAGTATATATAGTGTAATGAATTCAAGGCAGTATAGTAACTTCTTCCCGCTTTCACTCAGTCCAAATAGAGTAAATCAAAACCAACATTGTGTATATGTGTGTGACCTACCCTTTCCAAAACACACACAAACAATAAAAAAAATGAACAAACAAACATAAATGGATGGAAAAAAAAACAAAAAACAAAGTAAAGTCTCTGAAAACTGCCCTGTTGTTAACAAGGTGAAAAGGAGAGAAAGCCCAGGGGTGTTTGAGATTACACCAGATCCACCAATTATCTTCCATCATCCACACGAGCACCCCATCAGACTACCCCTTGTCCTCACACCATCATTGATCCTTATATATTACTGGAGAAGACAACTGAAGACAAGAAAGAGGTAAAGAAGCCATGGGAAGACCCTGAGTGGATGACACAGGACAAGAGGACTAAGGATGAATTTCTTGAAGGCCTATACTCCTTGGGGAGCTGAAGGGTATATTTGAATGAGATAATAATAATAGCCCCTTCAGTCATAACTGACTATGGGAATGCGCCCCTGAGGTGACAGCCCTCAACTGCTTATTTTCCTGGTGCTCCTTTCGACGTTTTCTCCTCACCTCTGCTTCTTGTGTGAGCCTCTCTTCGCCCAATCTGAGGTGGTGCTGTAAATAGCATCGCCACTTAGTGCGATCGGCAGCTTCATCCTCCCATGTTGCTGGATCCATGTCCAGTGCCCTCATATCTCTCTTGCACACATCTTTGAACCTCAGCTGTGGTCGCCCAACGGTTCTCTTGCCATCTGCTAATTGTCCGTAGAAGATATCTTTTGGGATGCGACCATCTTCCATGCGGCGAACATGGCCAAGCCAGCGAAGTCTGCGCTGTCTAAGCAGCGTATACATACTTTGAAGGCCAGCACGTGACAACACCTCGACATTTGTCACTTTATCTTTCCACGAGATGCCGAGGATGCGGCGTAGACACCGCAAATGGAAGGTATTGAGCCTTCTTTCTTGCTTAGCATAGGTCGTCCAGGTCTCGCTGCCATATAGGAGTGTGCTGGTGACGCAGGCATTATATACCGCAGCTTTGGTCTTCATTGTGAGTTTAGAGTTTCCCCAAACACGCGATGTGAGGCGGGCAAAGGTAGCTGCAGCTTTGCCAATGCGGCTGTCGATTTCTGTATCCAGTGAGAGTTTGTCATTGATGGTAGACCCTAGGTATGTGAAGTGGTGAATGAGATAGAAGTCTTGAAATAATGCTTTCGGAGAGACACCTACCACAGCACATGGGATAGATGATAGTGGCAACTAATAATCAAGTGCTTTTTTGCCATTGTGCCTTTGTGATAGGACTAGTTATTGATGATGATGACGATGGTGATGATAGAAATGTCCAAGTCTTTGAGAAAGGTTATTAGATAAACTATAGATATTATGAAGATAGATTACTGGATAAACTGGTCTTAGAAAGAAGATGGATTGTTGAATAGATTGATGTTAGCAAGCAGGTAGATTGTAAGACAAACTAGTATTAGAAATAAGAAGGAGAGAGTGATGTCTGCAAGCAGGTAGATTGTAAGACCAACTGGTATTAGAAAGAAGGATTGTTGAATAAATTGGTGTTAGCAAGCAGGTAGATTGTAAGACAAACGGGTGTTAGAAAGAAGGACTGTTGAATAAATTGATGTCAGCAAGCAGATAGATTGTAAGACAAACAGGTGTTAGAGCTAAGAAGGATTGTTGAATAAATTGATGTCAGCAAGCAGATAGACAAACAGGTGTTAGAACTAGGAAGGACTGTTGAAAAACTTGATGTCAGCAAGCAGATAGATTGTAAGATAAACTGGTGTTAGAACTAAGAAGGACTGTTGAATAAATTGATGTCAGCAGGCAGGCAGATTCTAAGATAAACTGGTGTTTCATTGATTGACTCCTTTTTTGCCTCTTACCAAAAAACATGGAACAACCACCACAACTGGCCCTCTTTACAGGAAGTCAGTGTCAGAGCTGCCATGCTTATGTAGCAGGTGGTGTCTGTAGTAGTTTGTTGTATGTGCTATGGGTATACGTCCCGTGCATAACCTCATGTTAGTCACTATTTTTAACATGCCTGAGGTAGCAGTAGGCCTATTCTTTGTCTCCTCAGAGGCCCTCAGCAACGGCACCAGGCAAACTGTTGTTACAGGACATTTTATTTGATAAACTGTTGTTACAGGACATTTTATTAAAGAAAACTGTTGGTACGGGACAGTTTATTGGATAAACTGCTGTTACAGGACATTTTATTGGATAAACTGTTGTTACAGGACATTTTATTGGATAAACTGTTGTTACAGGACATTTTATTGGATAAACTGCTGTTACAGGACAGTTTATTGGATAAACTGCTGTTACAGGACAGTTTATCGGATAAACTGCTGTTACAGGACAATTTATTGGATAAACTGCTGTTACAGGACAGTGTATTGGATAAAGTGTTGTTACAGGGCAGTTTATTGGATACATTTTTGTTACAGGACAGTTTATTGGATAAACCGTTGTTGCAAGATAGTTTATTGAATAAAATGTTATGTTGGAAGATAGTTTGTTAGATGTACTGCTGCATTGAAATAGTTTATGAGATAAACTGTTGTTACAAGATATTTTATTGGATAAACTTACAGAAAGTGGTATAGTTCTGTATTAGAAGCTCTTATATAAGTTTTATTTATCTTTTTATCACCAAATAGATCGAGAGGGATTGACAAGCATTCGTTACTTGGAAAATCTGGAAACTGAACTGGCTATGGCACTGAAATGTCAGCTTATTCTCAACCACAGTGACCTCCCTTTCACCTTCGTCCATATTATTGACATCATCACCGAGCTTCGAGGAATTTCAACTCTGTATCTGGATTCAGTCTTGGATGCAAAGGTGGAAAACTCCAGTGCTAAAGCATCAGGGACTGAAACAGATGACAAACTGAGACACTTATCGGAACACGGGAAGATTATTGATGCCGATATTATCAACGGTAATGTGCCTTTAGGACAGGAAGTGAATTTTATTGGTAGTTGCTCTAGACAAGAAGAGCTTGCTAATAACAACATTCTGAGCTCTGCTATTGTAAGCAGTGAACACGGCAGCAGTACTGTTGCATTAAGCCTTGTGGACAGTGTGAACACTTTGATATACGAACAGAGTGTGATGAAAGTTAGTGAACTGTTCACAGGAACGAACATCTGTGAATCAGATTCATCAAACTCCAGTGATGAATCTGATGACAACTTCAGTGATAAGGCCTCAGTATCGAGTACAAGAAGTTCAACATCTTCTCAAAGCTTTAAAGTCCACAGTGACACCTCATCAAGGGGGTCATCTGTGAATTTGCCAGCCCAGAGCGTGGTGCTGGCTTTGAATGATGTTGTTTTGGATATTGAGGAGAAGATGGTGCTTGATGGAAGCAGTGACATTGACATTGAAACCACAAGTAGGATTGATGATGTGGTAGCATCTTTATGTAAATATGTAGATACCATATGTGATAAAGATGAAGTAGTGCTAGGGAATGATGATGGAGACAAGAGTGACAATAAGGACGCTAATAAAATAGATGTGCAAAATATGATAGAAGATAAATCTTGTAATGACAGAAAAAATGGTTTAGCTGGCAAGTCAGTGAATGCAGATAACATCATTAAAGAATCTGATGCCAGTAAAACAAGAAGTGTCCTTCCTAAAATAGAAATAAATTCACAAGCAGAGACAGATAAAGCCATCAATAATAAAGGTAATCTTCCTCCATCATCACCAAAAATGAAGGTTACAGAAATAGACGTCAAAGTCAGTATACAGTCTGCTGCAGAATTAACAGATCTTCAGAAGAAAACACTGTCTGGTGACAGTGAATCAAGTATGAAGTGGTCTGAAAGCTTATCTCAAGTTGAAACCCAGACTATCAGCACTGTAAACATGTCACAAACAGTTCAGATCTCAGCATCTACTCAGATGAAAGAGAGCATCCTAGTGAAAGATCAGAGATTGCAGACAAGTTCTCAGATTTGTGATCAACTTGCTAGTGCCACAGACAACTCAGAAATTATAGATGTAAAACCATTGCTAAGATCACATATTAGAGTTACGCAGTCTGAATCTAATACAGGAGTTTCAAATCAGACAGTCTATGTAGAGAACAAAGATAAATTTAGTTGTGTTCATGAAGACAAAACTTTAAAAAGCAGTGATGCTGCACCATGTCTATCACCCAAAAGTGATGAAGACATCTTAGATGCTGTCACAAGTTTTGTGATTAGCAAATTTCATCTGCAAAAGCACAGAACCAGAGTGAATGATAGTGCCAAGAACATGAGAATTACTCAGGGTAATCCAAATGGGGAATCAAAAGTTTTAGCACGAAATGAGGCATCATGGGAAAGGTCAAACCAAGCCTGTGACAGTGAGAATACTGGTATCTTAGACTTCTCCAAGAAGAAGGCTTTCACTAATTCTTTGCCAGGAAACAGTACTGATTCATTATTTCTTAAGACAGCTGCAAATGGCCCATATGGCCAAAACTGTCAAAACTCCAGTAAACTAAGCTTGCAGGCTGAGCAGCATTCCATGTTACAGGTTGGTCAAAATCTTAACCTAATAGACTCACATCAAAGACGACGATTGCCAGATCTTATACGAGCTCCCAGAGAAGGTTTCCAATCGCTGTTGGATCATACTGGAAGATCATTATATGATAGAGACCCTAATAATCAGGATATCACACTTATTGATCGAAGCCTGGCTAGTCCTCAACAAAGTGTGAAAGAAATTAACATGTTCACCATCTCACGGCATATTCAACATCCAGTAATGGCAGGGGAGGGCCAACATTCCATCTCGGCTGTCAGTGATTACCACATGAACCATATGCTTTCCCATCGTCGGAATACAATGCCAACTAGAATTGAGCGCCCTAGAATGTTACATTTGCCATATCCTTATCAGGCTCATGCTAAGCAAAGCCTTCCAGCACAGGAAAAATGTGGCCCCCGTGCTCATGTAACATACACACCAAGTGCTCATGTAACACACACACCAAGTGCTCATGTAACACACACACCAAGTGCTCATGTAACACACACACCAAGTGCTCATGTAACACACACACCAAGTGGTTCGATCTTGGCCTTACAGATGGCAGCATCAACACACCAGATGACAGCACCAACACACCAGATGACATATTCATCACACTATACTTCTTCACATGCTACAGCACCACACACATCCATCTCCTCAACACACTCAGATCAACATCGTAAGCTTACTGCTTATGAAGAACAACCCAGAATATCCCATGAGACATCTTTTTCAGGCAGGAATGCCACAGCAGGCATGGACATACACACTCACAACCAAATTAATTTCTCAAGGATGGCGTCAATGCGGAGTCGTGATAGTTCTTTAGGTATATGCACAGTGCATGCCCAGGGTGGAAATACAGTGGACTTAAGACATTCTCCTATAGTGCCTAATACTGCTTACAGTGCAAGTGTGCACAGAGCTATTCAGAGTGAATCTAAGAAGATGCAGGCATTTGAGGATATTCCAGACAAGGCTGTGTTCAAAACACCTATTTCTCACTCATCAATAAGTTCTCTTCAACGATCACTAGGTGGAATGATGTCACCACCAACTTCATCGCTGTCATCATTATTAACATGTGTATATACAGATGACGAACCTTTAGACATGTCATCACCTTCAAAAACCTCAAGACAAGATAAGGATAATCTGCTCATCTTGAAAGGCCACCATGTCTCCCTGCCTCACTCTCAACCCTTCAACAAAGATTTACATATTTCCTGCTACCAACATAATAACTTGACCTCATTTATCGAACAACCCCTGGTACAAACCAGTGTTCTAAACCAGATGCCTCCCTGCACCTTCCCTGCCCACACCAGTTCTTCTCCACACTTCACACCAAAAATCAGTTACTCTGGACCTAATTCCAGTCAAAATTCTATGAATATTCTCCCCCATTCCTTTCAAAAACCACCTGGGTTTGTCATACCTTGTTCAGTAAGCAGTTCTAGTCCTTCATCCCCAAGTATAGAGCATCACTATTATCAGAGAGGAGTGACCTTGACATTTCCTCGTAAGCCAGAAGACATGCTGCAACTTATGGAGGAAGACATTGATCCACTTCTGGGCCGACCCCGATCTCACAGCTTTTCATTTGCTAACCGACGGCGCTTGACAAGGAGTAACCTGCACAGGCTTCTGACAGAGGAGTCACGGCATGACACAATGACACATCAGGAACATCTGTGTCTACAACACTAACAATGTTATTTATGTCACTGACAAGTCAAAGCATTACTTTAAGAAATTACAATGATGTCAACCAAAGTTCACCAGTAAACAGAAATAGTATAGCTTCAGTAACTTCCAAAACTATTTTAACCAAAATTCCACCAGTAAACAGAAGTAACATAGCTTGTGAAACATTCAAAACTATTTCAACCAAAATTCCACTAGTAAACAGAAATAACATAGCTTGCGTAACATTCAAAACTATTTCAACCAAAATTCAACCAATAAACAGAAATAACATTGCTTCAGTAACATCCTAAACTATGTCACCCAAAATTCCACCAGTAAATAGAAACAACATAGCTTCAGTAACATCCAAAACTATGTCAACCAAAGTTCCACCAGTAAACAGACATAACATAGCTTGCTTAACATTCAAAACTATTTCAACCAAAATTCCACCAGTAAATAGAAATAACATAGCTTCAGTAACATTCAAGACTATTTCAGCCAGAGAATCATCAGATTTGTTTAGTGGAGAATTTTTATCTTAGAACATTATAATTCAGAGGTTTTCAAACTGTGCGTCGCGGCTCCCAGGGGCGTCGTGGCCTTCGGCTAAAGGCGTCGCGGTGGTTTAGGAAAAGTGTTGGGCTCGATATTATGAGCCAAGGTCCATCAATAAATATTGATCTTCGTAGGACGACATGTTTGCGCCGAGGTATTATTACATGTACCAATACGTGTCATTATACAGTCTTATTTATTTTGCGTCCGAAACTTAACTTATTTACCCCCCACAATTGGTATCAGATGTAAAATATGCCCATTCAGAAGTCATTAATATCTTTTTGGGTACAATTGCTTATATATAATATATAGTATAGAGAGGAGCCGCGGTGATTTATGCACAGGTCAAGGGAGCCGCATACCAAAAAAGTTTGAAAACCTCTGTTATAATTCATGGCTCAGAGATATTGAAAATATAACTCTGAACACTGAAAATGAACATGTAAACCCTGAGTACTGAAAATGAATGAGTAGAGACTGAACACTGAAAATGAACGTTTAAAGCCAGTTAACTGAAAAATGAACATGTATAGTTTGAACACTGAAATTGAATGTGTATAGCCAGAGCAGAGCATCTGATTGGCAGAGTGGTTAGAGCTGTTGCCTCTTGCAGCAAAGTTTCCAGGTTCAAAACTTAGTAGCATCATGCTCTAGTCTACCTAGCTGTAAATGGACACCTGGCTCTGCTCTTGATTTATGGAAAACAAAAGCAGCAAGGAAGGGAACTGGTCACCACCCCCCCTCCAAGAGCTACACCTAGTATAGGGAGGTCTCTAACACTTTATTCCTCTATAGCAGTGTGCTGTGAGACTACCTTTTTATAGTCAGAACACTGCACATACCATGATGAAACACTGAAAATTCACTAAAGTGCCCGAACTTAATGTTGTCCTCCCAGCAGACACTGGGTCATCCTGGAGGTCTGGATCATCTAAAATATGAACACTAACACCTTCATTTTGGCAAACTACCACTACCAGCAGCAGAGTTGTCACAACTTTTGAACATTTAACAAGTTCTCTTCTTCTTCTTTTCCTTTTTCACTCCCTGTAGAGCATGGAACCACCACTGTAGGTGGTCTTCTCACAGGAAGCCAGAACCAAAGCATTCATGTACTCTTCCAGTGGGGGGTTTCTGTTCATGTACTCTTCCAGTGGGGGTTTCTGTTGCAGTATTGTTTTACATGATGAGGTTGCTAGCTACATTCACAACCTCAAATTGGTCGCCTCTTATGACATACCTGAGGGAGCAGTAATCCTATTTTTTCTTGATCTCCTCAGAGAATGATGGGAACTGGACGGGTAAAGTCCAAATAACAGATGCAGTAAAAATAGCCCACCATTGGGGACAGTCAAGAAGGAAAAAAAAACAAAAAACAGAATTTTCCTATTAGGTCAGAAGTAAAAGTATTCTGAAAGCAGAAGTGTTAGAGACTTCACTATACAAGATGGTGGTGCCAGCCCCCTTCCTTGCTGCCTTTGCTTTTCCTAACGTAAAAGAAAAATTGGGTACACAATAACAGCTGGGTAGACTGGAACATAATGCTCATTGGGTTTGAACTTGGTAACATTGACTCAAAAAGCAAGTGCTCCAACCACTCTGTCAGTTAAGACTGTAACTTATTAGGTAAGAAGGAATCTAAAAATAAAGAAAATAAACGTTGATAAATACAAGAAACAAGTATCGTTATAGAAGAGGAAGGACAGGATAAATACAAGAAACAAGTATCGTTATAGAAGAGGAAGGACAGGATAAATAAAAGATCAAACTGAAAGTCATACAAGGGTGCAGAGAAATACTAACATAAAAGTTTGTTTGAGTGTTTTGTCATGTTAAAAAGAACCAAAAAAAAACACTATAAAACACGCAATATTTGTGGGATTAATTTTAATGCAATGCCAAGTCATGTTTACTAATCCAAGCACAAACAACTCTCACGCAAAAGTCAGTTGAAATATTTAGTGTTCACAAATGTAAACATGTGCCGTCGTGACATTACTGGTCACACTACCTTTGTGCCATATTATTTGCTCAAGAAATATGAATTATGTAATGCTGTGTGCAAATTTTTATGTGTTACCATAAAACATGATATTCTACATCGCTACTGTTGTTTCCTGTTGTTGATAGTTAAACCTTTGTGGCGATTTTGTGGTTGTTGTTGACAGTAACATATTATGTTGATGTTGTTGACTTTGTTATTCATATATGTATGTATGAACCTGTTTATTATTATGTTGTTAAATTTATAAAAAGATATTGGCACATGGAAAGAATGGACACAGAAAAAATAAGTTGTTTTTTTTAAGTCTGAACAAAATTATTCACAATCCTTATAGGTCTTAATCAGCCACTTTGAAAAACTGTTGTTAGGTGTTTCAATTTGTGATTGCTATCAATCATTTGAGGATTGTTCTCAGAACTTGTGTATATGTGGTATGGCTTGGAATCACACAAGAAATGTATTTATTGTAGTGACTGGATCACAGGAAAATTTCTTGTGCGTTTTAATTGTACCGATAGGATCACATGTGAACTGTTGCTGTATGTTAAATTGTCCTGACTGGATCAAATGAGAACCTTTTTTGTATGTTTAAGTGTCATGAATGCATCATATGAGAACTGTTATTGTATGTTTTAATTGTAATGACTAGATCACATGTGAACTGTTATTGTATGTTTTAATTGTAAAGACTAGATCAGATGAGAACTTTTCTTGTGTGTTTTAACTGTGACTAGTAGATCACAGGAGAACTGTCTGTATGTGTTTTAATTCTAATGACTAGATCACATGAGAACTGTTGTTGTGTGTTTTAATGGTAATGACTAAATCACATGAGAGCTGTTCTTGTATGTTTTAATGGTAATGACTAAATCACATGAGAGCTGTTCTTGTATGTTTTAATGGTAATGATTAAACCACATGAGAGCTGTTCTTGTATGTTTTAATGGTAATGACTAAATCACATGAGAGCTGTTCTTGTGCATTTTAATTGTCATGACGATCATGTGAGACTTGTTATTGAAAACTATAACTAGAAGGATTATGAATGATTTGAGACCTAAATTTGTGATGGAAACTTTTTATTCTCATGATTTTGGGTCAGAGGAACTTTTGAATAGTGTGATTATGACCTGTAAAGTCAAAACTGTTTAAACATTGATGTTTAGAATGTGACTCTTGGCCTTCTGTTTTTGATGCATACTGGTTACTTTACATGTGTTTTCTTGCTTGCAATTGGTTGTGAGTTTATATCAGCTGTGTATATGGATCTTGTGATGTTAACTAAGGTTTATGAGACAATAGCAACAGATAACTAGCTTTTTATCCAAAAACCAAAATATTCTGAAAGTAAAAAGTTTTTTCGGCTACTTTTCTATCACAATTTGGGCGATCTTTGACAATTTTGGGCGATTTCTGACAATTTTGGGTGATTTCTGACAATTTTGGGTGATTTCTGACAATTTTGAGTGATTTCTGACAATTTTGAGTGATTTCTGACAATTTTGGGTGATGTTTTAAAACACATTTAGAGTGAATTTGGGCTACTTTTCGAGAGAGATTTGGGCGCACAAACAAAAAATATCGAAGGTGTATAGGATAATCATTCTTCTTCTTCTTTGATCCTTAGCCGCCGACCGTCAAAGCAGTCAGTGGCCATTACGCCTGGTGGCATCTTGTAGGGCAACAACAAATTGATTCCACTTTGCTCGGTCAGCGGCCATCCTTCGTACAGTGCCCCAACTCTGGTTCATTCTTTGCATCTCAGCCTCCACAGTCCTCCGCCAAGTTGTTTTCGGTCGGCCTCTCTTTCGTTTTCCTTCAGGGGTCCATAGCATAGCTGTTCTTGCGATGGCATCGGGGTCTCTTCTGAGGACATGGCCAACCCAGCTCCAGCGTCTGCCAGCTATGATGGTGTGCATGTCCTCTTGCTCGCTCTGAGTAAGCAGATCTTGGTTGGTGATGATATTCGGCCAAAAGATTCGGAGAATTTTTCTTAGGCATGTTGTGTGAAAAGAGGACAATTTCGACATTTCCTTCTCTGTAACTCTCCAGGCCATAGAGAAGCACAGAAAGCACACAGCTCTGATATAATCCTAATTTTGTGCTTGTGCTGTACTGAGAGGACTTCCAGATGTTGTTTAGACTAAAAAAGGCTGTTCTTGCTTTGTTCACTCTGTTGTTGATGTCTTCGCCCGCCCCGCCGTCTGGTGTTACCATGCATCCTAGGTATGTGAAGGCATCTGTCTGTTCCAGTTGCTGATTCCTTACTGACATGGGCCCAGGGCTGCTCACATTGAGCGCCATGACCTCTGTCTTCTTTAGGCTGATCTTCAAGCCCACCCGCTGGCCATACTTATTAAGTATATCCGTTTTTTCCTAGATGTGTTGATGTGAATATGCCAGCAGTGCAATGTCATCTGCACACTCCAGATATTCCAATGTAGAAAATGTAGTCCATCCCATTCCTCCCGGACTACCCTCCGCCGTCCGACGCATCACCCAGTCCATGACTGTTAAAAATAGAGTGGTTGACAAGGGGCATCCCTGCCGCACTCCTGTCCCCACTTCAAAGGCCAGGCCGCTCTGCCCAATGCTGCACGCAAAGTTGGCATAAAGGCCCTCTATGATTGACACCATGCAGCCTGGAATTCCACAAGCCCTCAGTACCTTCCATAAACTGTCCCTATGTATACCGCCAAAAGCCCCCTCAAAATCAACGAAATTAATGTACAACTGTCTTTGCCATTCTGAGCACTGCTCTATAATGCTCCTGAGGGTAAATATATGATCTACACATCTTCTGTTCTTTCTAAATCCTGCTTGTTCTTTCCTCAGTCTGTGGTCCACTGCCTTTGAGATTCTCTGTATAATCATCCTGCCTAGTATTTTGCTGGGAATTGAGAGAAGAGCTATTCCTCTCCAACTATTGCAGTCCGCAAGATCTCCCCTCCTGGGCAATCCGACAACTATTCCTATTCTCCACTCTGTTGGTGTTGTCCCTGCCCTCCAGACCCGTGTAAACAGTGGTTCCAACAGTTCTGCTGCCAGCTCTGGGTTTGTCTTAAATAGCTCTGCATTTAAGTTATCATGACCAGGAGCCCTTCCATTCCCCAACCCCCTGATTGCCGCGATGATTTCCTCTTTTCGTGGAATGTCTATATCTACATCTAGATCGTTTTCAGCCACAGGAACATTCAATTGTGTCTCTGGTGGTTCCTTGTTCAGAGTTTCTCTGAAGTGCTCTGCCCATCCTGTTTCCTGTCCCTCTGCTGTCGTGATGAGATTTCCTTGCTTATCTCTTACTAATGTAATATTGTTTGCACCTCGTTTTCCGCTGATGAATTTAGTTATTTTGTATACTGTGCTTTGTTCATTTCTCAGTGCTGCCTCTTCTGCCTGTCTTGCAAGATCGTCTAGGAAATTCCTTTTGTTGGCTCGGGTTTGGCGTTTAACTTCCTTGTCCAGCTGACTGTACTGTTCGCTATATTGTTGCTTTAACGTGGGAGACTTAGCTTCTTTCTTTTCATTTCCTTTCTCTTCGCTGTGGTGTTTAGCGTATCTGGTGTTATCCAGTCTTGGCTCTTTCTTTCCTGGAATCCCAAGCATGACTTGCTGCTTTCCTTGTATATTGTTGAGATGGTGTTGAATCTCTGGTCAACATCATCGGTCTCTGTTCTTTCCTGGCTTTTGATAATCTCATATCTTCTCTTTACGTCGACCACGAAAGCTTTTCTGGTGAGGGGATCCTTCAGTTTCGTGATGTTGTATCTTTTCTGTTTGACTGCAACTGGTCCAGCAGCTCTGAGTTTCACTTTCAGTCTTGCTACTACTAGGTGATGATCACTTCCCACATCTACGCCTCTTCTTACTTTCACGTCTTGTAGTGCATGTCTCCATCTGCCATTGATCATTATGTGATCTATCTGGTTTCTGTCTCGTCCGTTTGGTGATTCCCATGTTAACTTGTGCACTTCCTTGTGTGGAAAAAGTGTTCCTCCAATGACCAGGTTGTTAATACTGCAGAAGCTTATTTATTTGTCCCCATTCTCATTTGCTGTTCCACTGCCGCATTTCCCCATTACTCTTTCGTTATAATTATTGTGTGCTCCCACTTTCGCATTTAGGTCTCCCATTACTATAATGAGATCGTACCTGGGTTGTAGTTTCCATTTTCTTTTTGTACCTGTTGATAGAACTCGTCCTTGATCTTTTCATCGCTGTCGTTTGTTGGTGCATAGCATTGTATAATTGTGGTGTTGGTGAACCTCCCTCTTAGTCTTGCTCTTATCAGTCTGTTGTTGATGGGTTTCCATTCCAGTAATGACCTTTCCATTCCTTTCTTCAGGATAATGGCTACACCTTCGTTGTGCTGACCATCCTCTCTGCCAGAATAAAGTACTGTTTCCCCTGTAGCTGTTTTTAATCTCCCCCTACCTGTCCATCTGCTCTCGCTTATTCCCAGGATATGTATCTTGTAGTTCCTCATCTCTGCTGTGATTTGTCTCAGCTTTCCTGCCTCATTCATAGTTCTGATGTTCCAAAAACCAATTCTGGTTTCGTGTTCTTTCGCATTCGTTTCAATTGTTACGTTATTTAAAAGAATAAATTTTTAAAATGCTCCTGGTTTTTAAAGTTCATTTTTGGCATTGTGAATGCATGTATTTGTGTTTGTGAGTAAATAAGAAAAGAATTACCCTTTTTTGTTTACATTGTGAGCAACGTTTGTTTTGAGTACTGACTTTTACAATTTTATTTGTAGGCTGGAACTTGTTATATTTCTTGGTGTACTGTTTCATTGTTGCCTGGTATATTTCTTGGTGTACTGTTTCATTGTTGCCTGGTATATTTCTTGGTGTACTGTTTCATTGTTGCCTGGTATATTTCTTGGTGTAAGAGTTTCTGCTTCTTCTCTTCACCTCCTTTTGGTAAAACTTTACTACTTGTTTTATTTCTTGATGTAGAGGTTTCTGCATTACATGTGATCTATCTTGGTGTAACTGTTTCTACATACATGTGATCTTTCTTGATGTAACTGTTTCTGTGTTATTAATGATCTTCCTTGGTGTAACTGTTTCTGTTAATTGTGATCTTTCTTGATGTAACTGCTTCTGTGTTACCTGTAATCTTTCTTGATGTTGCTGTTTCTAAGCTACTTGTGATCTTTCTTGATGTTGCTGTTTTACTTGTAATCTTTCTTGATGTTGATGTTTCTGTGTAACTTGTTATCTTTCTTGATGTGACTGTTTCTGGTCTGCTTATCTTTCTTGATGTAACTGTTTTTTTTTTAATACTTATGTTTATTTTATTTTTTTGATATAACTGTTTCTGGTTTACTTGTTATCTTTGTTAATGTTGCTGTTTCTATGTTACTTGTGAGTTTTCTTATTTTAACTGTCTCTGTGTTAATTGTGTCTTTCTTGATGTAACTGTTTCTGTATTACTTGTGATATTTCTTGGTGTAACTGTTTCTGTGTTGCTGGTGATCTTTCTTGATGTAACTGGTTCTGGTTTACTTATCTTTCTTGATGTAACTGTTTCTACATTACTTGATATCTTTCTTGATATAATCATTTGTTTGTTACTTGTTATATTTCTTGATGTAACTATTTCTATGTTACTTGATATCTTTCTTGATGCAACTGTTTCTATGTTATGTGATATAACTGGTGTTGTGTTATTTGTTATCTTTCTTGATGCTACGGTTTCTATATTACTTGTTATTTTTCTTGATGTGACCATTTCTATGTTACTTGATATCTTTCTTGATGTAATTGTTTCTGTGTTACTTGTGATATTTCTTGATGTAACTGCTACTGTGTTACTTTTTAATCTTCCTTGATGTAACTGTTTCTGCTTCTTCTCTTGCCCTTCCTTGTTTCTCTTCTTCAGATTTGTGAAGCCCCATTCCAGTTGATCTACTTGCATCTAAACATGGAACAAGGCTCTTCTTTTGCTTTTGCAGTTTTGGTTTTAATACCATTGGGTTTCATATGGTAACGTTGCTATCCAGATATACAAATTTCCTTATTAACATTTTACAACTCACTTCATTCATTCATCACCTTTCAGCTCCCAAATGAGCATAGGCCTTGAACAAACTTGTGCCAAGTCTTCCTATTCCACGCCATCAGCTCAAGATCTTTTCATGTCTTGTCTCCAGTTCGGGACCCAAAGATACAGCAATAGAGAATGCAGTCAGCGACCCATAGCTTGACTGCTTGCATCAGGGTCAGCGAACCAAAGCTGACCAAGACCTTACTCCACCTCCACATGGTGGTCCTGGAAACAGTCTGCAGCAGTGCAGTCTGGCTGAGCGAGTACGGATCGAAGAGGGAAGGTAAACCTGGTCCCAAAAAATGCCGTGCTGAAGTCGGATGTGTTGACCGAAAGGTGCAGATATCACAGCTACGGCGTAAACAGACACAACGCAAACACCATCCTTTTCAGGGTGAACGAGGAAGAAGAAGAAGTCTCCAGTTCTCTTCTCCAAGCCTTCTTCCATCTTCCTCTGCTGCCATTCTTACCTTGGGAACTCCAGAGCAAGTACTGCCTGGTATTGCTATCAAAAAGTTTTCTCAATGTGTGTCCCATCCAACTTCAGCGTCTTCTTCTTATGTTTTGTTCCACAGGTGCTTGTTTAGTTCCTGTCATCAGTTCCACATTAGTGATCTTGTCATACCATCTCAATCCTTCTGTTCTACACAATCATCCATTTTTAAAGTCTAGCTTTTTATTTGCTCTATGGTCTTTATATTCTTAGGAATTTGATTCATTATTAGTATGCTTTTGCCTTCCTGAACTGAGGAGCAGAGTCAGGTACCCATTTTCAAACAAATAAAGAGGGGAAACCCGAGGCCTGTAAATACTAAACAAATAAATATTACACACATAAAGGTATGTTTCAGGCGCTCGTGAGAAATAAAGAAGTAGAAAACTAGACAACAGAAGTGAGTGGCTTATCGGAAAATCGAACCCAGGACCTTCCGAACGGCGGCACCGCCTAGTTACGGAAACGACTCGCACTATTCTCCCTGCAAGCTAGGCACCACGCTAAGCCACTCATGCCTGTTGTTTTTTCTGTTCTCTAGTTGTCTACTTCTTTATTTCTCACGAGTGCCTGAAACATACCTATATGTGTGTAATATTTATTTATTTACCCATTTTCAGCTGAGTGGGCAGGAGCGTGACGCTACCAAGTTTCGATCACGGAACCCGGTAACTTTGCCGCGTGAGGCAAGTGCCCTAATCACTCAGCCAGTCGGACGCTCTAACATCGCTTAGATCAGAGTTTCTTACCTTGGTCCATAGACTTCATCCGACAATCAAAGAGGCCCATAGACTTCATCCGACAATCAAAGAGGTCTATATACTTCATCTGGCAATCAAGAGAGGTCCACAGATTTCATCAGACAATCAAAGAGGTCCTTAGACTTCATCGGACAGTCAAAGAGGTCCATAGACTTCATTGGACAATGAAAGAGGTCCATAGACTTCAACGGACAATTAAAGACGCCCATAGACTTCATCAGACAATCAAAGAGGTCAATAGACTTCATCAGCCAATCAAATACATCCATAGCTTTTGTCTTCGAATCCCCAGAGTGGCATTCAATTCTTTTACTTTCATGCCGTCTAGTATCTTTCTTTCTCTCTGTCTTTCTTTCTTTCTGCCTGCCTGTCTGTCTGTAACAGCACTACACTTCGCACATACCTAAAAAGAACACTTCGCTGATAACAAATAGTTTAATCATGTATATTATTAGAACCTCTACACCTCACGGTAGAAGGGGAACGACTAAGTAAGTATATTATTAGAAATGCACGCTTTGCCGCTGCCACGCCTTTATTTATTTTTAGCTGTCGCTGTAGTGGTCATTTCTGGTGTCCTCACATTTTGTCATAAAGTTTATGAGGAAATAAACATTCAAATATGTTTGCGAAACGTGCAATGAAGAGAAATAAACACAGTGTTTCTTCTAGCAAACAGCAGGTCGTGATTGCTTGTCCTAACAAACATAATATCTTATTGCTTGTCCTAACAAACATAATATCTTATTGCTTGTCCTATCAAACATACATGTTCCTACTTGTTCTAGTAAATAGAATACCTTGTTGTTTGTCCTAGTTTAATCACATCAAATAGAATACCAAGCTTGCCTTAGTAAACCAAATACCGTTTTGTTTGTCCTAGTATACATAATACCTTGTTGTTTGTCCCAGTAAACATAATACCTTGTTGTTTGTCGTAGTAAATGTAATACCTTGTTGTTTGTCCCAGTCAACATAATACATTGTTGTTTGTCAAAAGTAAACATAATGCCTTGTTGTTTGTTCTAGTAAACATAATACCTTGTTGTTTGTTCTAGTAAACATAATACCTTAAGGTAGTAGACTACCTTGTAGGGTAAAAAACTCAAATTTTCCTTTCAGAATCAAACAACCATGGGTATAGTGTTAGTATGGACTTAACATTTTTGTCCACATAATGACCTCATTAATTATGCAAATTAGCTATCCAATATGGCCGCCGTAGTGATTAAATTATACACCTTTTTTAAAACATCATAACTATGTTATTTTTACAAGGATCTGACTGAAACGTGGCAAATTGAATTAGTATATATAGCTTGAGGTTTTGACCTAAAATAACAGATATTGACCGAAAGGTTGATTTGTAATGAATTTTCAAAATTTATATTTCTTGAATGTTTGATATTTGTGCCTCATTATATATGCATGATGGTCATAAAACTAAAATTTTGAATTCAATTGTATCCATTTTAGGTCATAATCTGTAAGATTATATGATAACCAACTGTGTTAATTTTCATGTCAATTGAATGTACAGATCCAGAGATATCTTGTTTCAAAGATCACCAATTATGCTAAAAAGACAATTCCGAGAAAACAAAGAAAAACAGAAAAAGAACTCACAAAATGAAGTTTAATGAGCTCCTGTTGAATAAAGGTCTCCTTCTACTGCAGCTGCAGTGTCTATGAATCCCATTTTCAGTGCTCTCAGGGTCTTTCCATTGCAATGTCCTTACTTGCTGAATAGATCCTGTGCAGCGTTCTCCTGTATGCTTTCTTTGCCATGCGTTGACTTGTGTTCATGTATATCGAAAAATTCTGCAATGCACTGTGGCCTTTCCCAAAAGAACGCACAAATGCCACCATTCGCACATTTACTTCTTTGTTTGTGAGTAGCTGAAGATGAAACATCAGAAGTATTGAAATTGGCAATCCATTCGCCACTGTTTGTGCGCTTGATACTGATTTCATGACAAAAGCCATTCCGAGTCTCCTCGACGATCTCACAGGTCAGTGAGTACTGATAACATTTGTCACATCTAAAGTTAGCGCATAAAAACCCAAACAGTAGTTTTACATCCATAAGGATAAACCCATTTCCTTTGTTGTCATTTTTAGCTTGTCCTTCACTTTCTTGGACCTTTATTTTCTTTGCTGAGGAGCACAGAGGTTTTATAGCGTCACTATCGACAATAGGTGTCTCATTTTCAGGCAACGGTTTGTTGGTGTACACGCCTCCCAGTCTTTGTCGTATTTCTCATTGTGAACAAAAGAAGCTCTGCTAACTACTATTATACAGAATCAGTATAAAACTAGCAATAAATAGAGTTGATGTTGGTGAAAATGCACTATGCATGTAACAGATGTTGAAATTTACGATCAAAGCTTTCTAGACACACAATTTTGAAAAATTCACAAGAAATCATTGAGTGATTCCCCGTGGAAAAGTTATAAATATCTTTTTCCTGTTGCCTATGTATAATTATAATTTCGCAGTTTTACAATTACGCACCTTCTTGTTGGGTCATTATTCACATGGTAACCAACTATAAACATTGGTTGCTATGCAAATCACTCAAGGGGGCGTGTGTAGAAAAACACTGATTCCTATCAAACCAGAGTATCTCTAAGCTTCTATGAATTATTTTTAGTTCAAGAACATGTTGACGATGATTTAAAGCATGAAAATGAAAATTGTTGGATTTTATTTTTTTTAAGCTTTTCTGGGTATACTTCTACCTTAATGTTTGTCATAGTAAACATAATACTTTGTTGTTTGTCCTAGTAAAGAAAATATCTTGTTGTTTGTCCTAGTACACATAATATCTTGTTGTTTGTCCCAGTAAACATAATACCTTGTTGCCTGTCCCAGTAAACCTAATATTTAGTACACAGAATACCCTGTTGTTTGTCCTAGTAAACATAATATCTTATTCTTTTTCCTAGTAAACATAATATTTTGTTGTTTGTCCTAGTAAACAGCATATCTTATTCATTGTTCTAACAAACAGAATATGTTAGTGCTTGTCCTAACCAACAACACATTTTGTTGCTTGTCCTAGCAAACCGAATGTGTTGTTGTTTGTCCTAGCAAACAGCATATATTCCCATTCCTATGGTGTGTTGTCAACATGTGTTCACTGACTCCAGTCGGGCACGCGAATTGTAACTTAGGTTGTAAGAAAAGGAAGCTCTGTAACACTTGTACTGCCAATCCCTATGTCCTGATCTGAGCTACACCTGCACATCTTGGATGCCCAATGTTGGTCGCAGGGCAAAATGAGTTCTAAATACATGTAACGTTCTTGGTTTTCACCCAGTGGAGATCCCATATCTCACACCATCCTTATATATTAATTATATTGTTTGGTTCTTTTTTTCGTTAATTTTTTGTTTGTTTGTTTTTATTGTTTGTTTGTTTCTTGGAAATGGTAGATCACACACACTTACACAATTTTGGTTTTGATTTGTTCTGTTTGGACTGAGTGGGGGGGGGGGAAGTTACTATATTGTCTTGAATTTATGCACTATATATCCTAATTATAACCCACCGAGGGTTGAACGCTGCCATCAATGGTACCTATACCTTGTAGCGGTATGGAAGCTTGCGTACCCTGACAACCCCCAGAGCTATGCCAGTGGGAGTTTTACTCTTGGTAGGTTCAACCAAGCTGGAAGGTCTGTGCGGGTAGGGGTCAGATAAAAGCTGGTACCGGGTCCTCCAGGTTAGGGGTTTTAGGGCAGGGCCGACACCCCTGCCTATGCAAAAAATCTGAACAGTTACGGAAACAGCAACATTTGGAAAAAAACTTTGATTTGGGACGGACATCCGGAGTCTCAGGCTCGTATGACTGTCAGTGGGGAAAGCCGAAAGGAAGCCATTGGCATGAAAACGGATGCCCTACCCGCAAAACACGAAACTAGAATTGGATTCTGGAACGTCAGAACTATGATTGAGGCAGGAAAGCTGAGGCAGATCACAGCAGAGATGAGGAATTGCAGATTACATATCCTGGGAAAAAGTGAGAGCAGATGGGACGGAGAGAATAAAAACAGCTACAGGGGAAACAGTACTTTACTCTGGTAGAGAGGATGGTCAGCACAATGAAGGCGTAGCCATTATCCTGAAGAAAGAAATAGAAAGGTCATTACTGGAATGGAAACCCATCAACAACAGACTGATAAGAACAAGACTGAGAGGGAGATTCACCACCACTGCAATAATACAATGCTATGCACCAACAAACGACAGCGATGAAGAGGTCAAGGACAACTTATATCAACAGCTACAAAAGGACATGGAAACTGCACCTAGGTACGATCTTATTATAGTAATGGGAGACCTCAATGCGAAAGTTGGTACACACAATACTTATAATGAAAGAGTAACGAGGAAATGCGGCAGTGGAACAGTAAACGAGAATGGGGACAAACTAATAAGATTCTGCTGTATTAAAAAACTGGTCATTGGAGGAACACTTTTTCCACACAAAGAAGTGCACAAGTTAACGTGGGAATTACCAAACGGACGGGACAGAAACCAAAAAGACCACATTATGATCAATGGTAGATGGAGGCATGCATTACAAGACGTGAAAGTAAGAAGAGATGCAGATGTGGGAAGTGATCATCACCTTGTAGTAGCAAGACTGAAGGTAAAAATCAGGGCTGCTAGACCAATTGCAATCAAACAGAAAAGATATAACATCATGAAACTCAAGTACCCTCTCACCAGAAAAGCTTTTGCAGTTGATGTAAAGAGACAATATCAAATTGCCACAAGCCCTGAAAGTACAGTGACTGATGATGTTGACCAGAAATTCAACATCATTTCAACAATATACAAGGAATGCAGCGAATTATGCTTGGGATTCCAGGAAAGAAAGAGACAAGATTGTGTAACACCAGAAACGTTAAACACCTTAGCCATGAGAAAAGAAATGAAAAGAAAGAAAACAGAAGCAGGTTAAATGAAATGTATCGCGAACAGTAAGTCAGCTGGACAAAGAAGTAAAACGTCAAACCCGTGCCAACAAAAGGTAATTTCTGGATGACCTGGCAAGGCAGGTAGAAGAGGCAGCACTGAGAAATGAACAAAGCACAGTTTATAAACTAACTAAAACTATCAGCGGAAAACGAAGTGCAAACAATATAACGTTAGTAAGAGACAAGCAAGGAAATCTCATCACCACTGCACAGGGGCAGGAAACAAGATGGGCAGAGCACTTCAGAGAAACACTGAAAAAGGAACCACCAGAGACGCAGCTGAATGTTCCTGAGGCTGAAAGTGACCTAGACGTAAATACAGACATTCCACGAAGAGAAGAAATCATCATAGCTATCAAAGGGTTAAAGAATGGAAAAGCACCTGGTAGCGACAATTTAAATGCTGAGTTATTCAAGGCAGACCCTGAACTAGCAGCAGAACTATTAGAACCACTATTTGCACAAGTCTGGAAAACAGAGACAACACCAACTGAATAGAGTAAAGGAATAATTGTAAATTGCCAAAGAAGGGCGACCTTGCAGATTGCAACAACTTCAGAGGAATTACTCTCCTCTCAGTTCCCAGTAAAATACTAGGCAGGATAATTATCCAGAGAATTTAAAAAGCAGTAGACCATAAACTGAGGAAAGAACAAACAGGATTCAGAAAGAACAGAAGATGTGCAGATCATATATTCACCCTCTGGAACATTATAGAGCAGTTCTCAGAATGGCAGTGACAGCTATACATTAACTTTGTTGATTTTGAAAATGCTTTTGACAGCATACATAGGTACAACTTATGGAAAATACCGAGGGCTTATGGAATTCCTAGCTGCATTGTTTCCATTATAAAAAGCCTCTATTTTAACTTTGCATGCAGTGTTGAGCTGAGCAACCTAACTTTCGAGGTGAAGACAAGGGTACGACAGGGATATCAACAACTTTATTTTTGACAGTCATAGACTGGGTGATGCGCCAGACAACAGAGGGCAGTCCAAGAGGAAAGAGATGGACATTTTCTACACTGGAAGTTCTGGAATATGCAGATGACATTGCACTACTCGCACAATCACATCAACACATCCAAGAAAAAAAAACCGATAGACTGAAAAAGTATAGCCAGCAGGTGGGTCTGAACATCAATCTGAAGAAGACAGAGGTCATGACACTCAATGTGGGCAATCCTTAGCCAATAACAATAAGGAACCAGAAGCTAGAACAGACAGGCACATTTACATACTTAGGATGCATAGTAACACTAGAGGGCGGAACAAGCAATGACATCAACAACAGAATGAATAAAGCGAGAACAGCCTTTGCTAGTCTCAACAACATCATTAAGTCTTCCCAGTACAGCACAAATACCAAATTAAGATTATATGAGAACTGTGCACTTGCTGTGCTTCTATATGGTGCGGAATGCTGGAGAGTAACAGAGAAGGAAACGTCGAAACTGTCCTCTTTCCACACAGTATGCCTAAGGAAAATTCACCGAATCTTGTGGCCGAATACCACACTGGAATTGGGTTGGCCACATCCTCAGAAGGGGCCCTGATGCCATTACAAGAACAGCTATGCTGTGGACCCCCGAAGTAAAGCGAAAGAGAGGCCGACCAAAAACCACTTGGCGGAGAACTGTGGAGGCTGAGATGCAAAGAATGAATCGAGTTGGGGCACTGTACGAAGGATGGCCGCCGACCGAACAAAGTGGAAGCAATTTGTGTCTGCCCTACAATACGCCACCAGGCGAGATGGCCACTGACTGCGTTGACAGTCTGTGGCTAAGGATTAAAGAAGAAGAAGAGTGTTGAACGGAATACTTTGTTAAAAAAAAAATCATAGTCTTACCGTACGTTAGGCAGTGGTCCGTAAAGTGCCCTTCAAAATTCCACGGCACACTGTAATATTTAAGTGGTGGAGGATGGTAAATATTTAAAAATTCGCTGTATTTGTAAGACAATGCTTCCCTAACTTTGTGTGATGAATTGGTGGATGACGATATCTCAGCCTATTATTTGTGTAAGTGTACGTGTGACATTCTTTCTTAATATCCTACCATAACAGAAAACTGTGTTTGCGATTACATGGTGTATTCTGCAGCACACCAGGCAAGCATCCGTTGCACACACTTGCGGTGCACTGCGCCTGAGAATGGTTGGGCAAGGCGTTTAAAAACAGTTAGCAAGTAAAAATGGTATTATACATTAAATATACGTAGGCCTACATCTCTCCTGTGGGTACGAAAGGACGTATAGACACATTCATAGCAATCAATGTGTTGATTTCAACGCTGCAATATGTCTAAGCATGGTGCTACTCACATGCGTAGGCTACTTAACATATTTAGCACTGGTGGCGGAACTACTTTTGGCACCCCTATAAATAAACACCGCCCCACTCACACCTCTCTTAGTACGCCACTGGTGCTACTACATTCCTTACTTCCCCGTGTCTGTTCACTTAGTTAACCTACAGTTTGATTACCCCGTGGAGTTCCCGGTGGTCTTTATTGAGACAAAATCAGAATAAGATTACTGATGCCTTCCGCGTGTCACACAAAATTAATCTGAGGTTGTTCATTGAACTATCAGCTTCATCATGTAAAAGTAATGTCTACAGAAACCATCACATCTAGAGGACGTGTTTGATTGGTGCAAACTTCCTGCCAGGAGACAAGCTGTAGTGGTGGTTCCGTGCTGCCAAAGCAACGAAAGGAAAATGATAATAATAGTCTTGTTCTTGACCAGCAAGTTTAACTTATTTAAAATGTATGAAATAACATCGGGGAGGATTCCACCATGGTCTGTCCAGCCAAGTGATTTTGACGGGAATCCTTAGGGACTGAGAAGAGTATAGAGACTAAAGGAAAAAAAATGGAGAAGGACAGTACAAAGGCAAGCCAAAGCTACCAGAAGCTCGCTGGAAGAGGCTGATGAACGCGGCCCAAAAATATAAAATGACATACAGCAGAGATAGGCATCCATGGAGCTGTGGGAATCTACTTTATGAACACTGAGCGCTCTAAGCATCTACCTTCATAAAATTATTTTTGTTTTCAGAGTATTTGGAGTTTTGAATCAGCGCAACCCAGGTGTAACATTTATCTCCGTCGCAAGTTGCTTCCTGAAATTCCACGACAGAACGATGGAAAATTAAAACTTAATAACATTTTATCCGAATGTTAACTTCCCTTCAACGAAAAGACCTCTTTCGAATCATATTAGTTTCACGAAATAAAGTTAACGTTAGAAAGCTGGTTTGTCAATTTTCATAGGGAATGCACTAAAAGTACTTTTAATCTTGAGGAAACCGAATTTAGGACTAGTACGAAATTTACCTAGTTTAAAAATTCTATTTACCCCCCCCCCCGCCCCCCCCGTCATCTAGAAATCTACCAAATGATCTCTTGTGACTACCGCTATTGACCGGAAGCTCATCCTGGTGTTGAGTAGCAGTTGCAGTATTATCTTTCCACAGGATACGAAAAGGATGCATGATTTATGATGATTGTATTTAACTGGTAGTCTGCTGGGAGGACAACATTAGACAATCTTTGAAGAACCGAGGACTAGAATGGAACCAAGCCAGGAGGAAGACAGCCGATAGGATAGTCTGGCGCTCTCTCTTACAAACCTCTACTCCTCACGGTAGAAGAGGAACGACTATTTAAGTATTTTACTGGTTATGTGCTTTGATGTGTGGTTGTTTTAAATATTTATTGTGTTATGGTCCGGGCTTAAACAAAGATACACTGATTTAATGAACGAAGTATCCTGAAAACGTGAAGTTGACTTCAGAATTTGTGGGAATGCTATTGCTTGTTAAGTCAGTCCAGACTTCCTGACCAGGTTTCAGTGAGGTCAAAATGTCAATTTTAGGTTGCCGTTCGTCGCTGGTCGTAGCGATGACTTCGTTGTCAACCCTGAGGCAAGCTTCAAGATTGACCTCGGGTGTCTGTGGAAATATAGTTTGGCAGCATGTTTAGGTATTGAATGTGATTAGACAGTAAACGAGAGAGAGAGAGAGAGAGAGAGAGAGAGAGAGAGAGAGAGAGAGAGAGAGAGTGGGAGGAGAGAGTCAGGGAAACAGACAAACAGACAGAGGTCAAGAGTGAAATTGAAAATAATAAGAGCATTGCTGAAAATAAGACTGAGAATAGATCGCTTTATACACAGACAGACTGTCACAGATTGGCTCATAATTAGTTTGGCAATTTTGTTAATTACGCCCACTTCTTTTCTGTAGGTTAAGGACCACCTGATTCTGATGAATAAACTCTGATTTCGCAGTTATCATGAGTGGCCTTCCTTCGACAATTCTAGTTTAATTTGGTTTTAAGCAGGGATCGGAGTGGCTAAAAGGTATGGAGTCCGCCTCGAGTTCTAGAGGTACCGGGTTCGATTCCCAGTTGAAGGAATATAATTTATGGAAATTTTTTTCAGAACCAGTGATCCTAATGATGACATGTTACCACTGGTCTCCTGGGTCGTGAGATCGGATGCCTAGCCTTCTCGAAAAAATAGGAGGTCCCGTGTGCAAGTTGCGCAAACTAAAAATCCCACGGTAGTTGGAAATCGTAAACAGCAGGCCTATCAGGCCGCTGCCCTGGCAAAATTTAAAAATAAGAAACCTCCCCACCACAAAAATATTTACAGAATGGTTGATTCCTTTATACACACATTGAGATTCTCGCCGGTGCTGCGGAGTGCACTGTGCTGATATCCTCCTTGTGTAATTTAAAGGAGGAGATCGGAACACTCAAGGAGTAGTCCGTGTTTCTGGCTATATATACTACACTCTCAAATCTATCAGCGCTCGTTGTTTCCAGAGAAACACACACACATACATGCACACACACACATAGATGTATATATATATATATATATATATATATATATATATATATATATATATATATATATATATATATATATATATATATATATATATATATATATATATATATATATATATATATATATATCTGTAATTTTTAGGCAACCCTAAAATTGGGAAAAAGCGCTGCATTCTTTCGAATAATAACTACTAGCTGAGTAAAGAGCTCCCCCACACGGAGCTAACACTGCTGTGCCTGTAAAAGATTTTCCCATGATAGCCCTGGCAGTTAAGTGTCTGAGCGCACGTCCAGGGAACCACCCCCCCCCCCCCAGTAGTAATACATTAGATGAATATACATGTGTATATATTTACCTTTCTTGACCTTGGTGTTGAGATTCCCTAGTTTCTAGTCTAGTTTGCAAGCCGCACACCGTGGCTCGAGCAGTTTTAATCGATAAAGGGCGGAGCCAATGATCAGGGCCAGCTGGATTTAGGGCAACCACATTTTGAGAGGACGGAAATAGAGTTGGTGTTTTGTGGCGTTTTCTGTACGGTAGTGTGTGAATAAAATACAACTATATGTGTTACTGATAAGGCAATAATGCTTTGTATTTCGTAGAAAATATCCTAGAGACCCGGAACAAACTGAAGCCCCTCTAGTCGCTATCCATGTAGGATACCAGTTTTAGTGGATATCAGTTTGTATTTTGGACCCCAGTTTTGTTGGATCTCAATTTTCTTGGATCCCCTTCCTGGATCCCCAGCTTGGGTTTTACTTTGCTAGATACATATTACTGCCTATGATCACATGATTTCAGATCTCATTATCCCTTGCAGGACCTGTTAGAGATCACATATTGTATTTCCACCGCACACGGGTTGCGTGTCACACACTTGACTCATCCCACTTTTGTTCAGTCCGTTTAGACTGGTCTTCTGGAGCTACTAACTGGATATATTTTTGACATCGTTAAGCCAAGCTGTAGCCACGTTTTGCCAGATTCCGCGAGCAAAATGCAAATGGCCGTGAAATGTTTTCGTTGCATGATACCACGACAATGAGAGCCTAGAACCACCGTAACTCTGCATATAAATGCCTGTTGAATTTTTTTATTGTGTGAAGATATCCGTAGCATAATTAAATCGACAGCCGTAAAGGAAAGGAACGTCCTATTCAAGAAATGACTTCGCTCAAGCCAGACTGGTTTTAGTTAGATGGACGAAAGATTATTCATCAGGTGATTTTCCAAATAAAGAGGTGTACACCCTTCTGAAGTTATTTAACGAAACAGAGGCAATCTTCTTTTTTTTCTGAGGAATGGAAATTGTTCCTACTAGTTAGAAATTACTGTGTTGTTCACTTGAATTTCTATCATTCAACTTTGTTAATTTTTATTTTTTTCTGTGTGATACGATAGAAAACCCATATCTAGCGAGTTTAAAAAAAAATATGTTTGTGCATACATTTGCTTTTCCTATTGATGAGTTGTGTGTATGTTTCTTTTATTTAGGGTTGAGAGTAATACTTCACATGGGTTACCAATACCATGTTTTTGGTGTTCTCCTTTTTGTAAATTTTTTTTTTTTTACTAATTGAGCAGTTGAATTTCTTTTGGTTGTGGATAAAAGAGATATATATTTTGGTTTATCCTTAGTGATATTAATATTTTATTATAATAAACCCTTACAATTTTATTTGCAATTTCAGAATTTTCAGCCTAAGAACTGATTTTCATTTCTCCTACAGTTTTTGTCTATCAAGAAAAACAGAGAGAGAGCGAGTGTTTCTTAAGAGCATATGCGTGTGGGTTAGCTGGAAAGAAAGAATGTACATTAATCTTACTTCGTGGCCTCCTTAAGATACTCAGCATTACATCTATTGATTCTGTTCTCCACTTATTATTCTAGCAAGTCACTTCAATTCTTTTTACTCAATCACTTTCTTATCTCCACCCCACAACTCAGACATATAGACAGATAGACAGACAGACAGACAGACAGATAGATAGATAGATAGATAGATAGATAGATAGATAGATAGATAGATAGATAGATAGATAGATAGATAGATAGATAGATAGATAGATAGATAGATAGATGGATAGGTAGATAGATAGATAGATAGATAGATAGATAGATAGATAGATAGATAGATAGATGGATAGGTAGATAGATAGATAGATAGATAGATAGATAGATAGATAGATAGATAGATAGATGGATGGATGGATGGATGGATGGATAGATAGATAGATAGATAGATAGATAGATAGATAGATAGATAGATAGATAGATAGTTAGATAGATAGATAGATAGATAGATAGATAGATAGATAGATAGATAGATAGATAGATAGATAGATAGATAGATAGATAGATAGATAGATAAATATATTTTTTTTTTCGTACGCCTGCTAATACTCGAGGCGAAATCTCAGGTTATTATTATTTTTTAATGTCTAACCTGACATTGATTTTTACGTGAGTATCCCTTTTCTTGTACAGAGACAGGTGTCCCTCGCCATTCAGGCAGATACTCGCCGATTTCGGAGGTACCCATTAGAGCTGGGTCGGCTCAGGAACCGCCAATCCCTGGTCGACGACACTTCTTCAAATGTCCTCGCCAGGTCTCGAGTTAATCCAGTCCAATTTCCCGGTCGACGAAAAATCCTCAAATGCCGTTGTTAAGAACAGAACTGGTGTAAGGGGAGCAAACTTGAGTATATTAGTAGTCAAGATAGATTCTGAGTTGGAGCACTTGTTTGCTTGTTGGCTGTTGAATTGTTTTGAAAATATCTCGTGGTAGTTTCGAGAGATAGATGACAGATAGCGTGGAAAAACGCTGATCATCTCAAGTAATGAGATATATTTATTCTGTATTGTTTTGAGCGGGGTGAGAATAGCTCGCGGCTAGCCCGCAGATGATTGATTGACTGAGTTGTGTTGACAGTGAGGAAGTCTCGTGACTGCTTTTGAGCGGAACGAGTGTGTTATCTGATGAGAGTGTTCTGGGCGTTTTGACCGGGTAGGTCAAGACAGTGTTTTTTGGGAAGTGTGAAATGCCTGTACAGTGCTGAAGTTAAAATGTCGACGAATTTTTCGCTGTGGGTACAGCGTGGTATAAAACTGCAGTTTGGATTATTGTGAAAATGTTTATGAGGCCAAGATTTTGTGTAGGCCATTTTGATAACTGCAGTGTGCAGTCCTTAAAGGCCATTATTTCCTGTGAGAGGACAGTAGTTGAAGATTTTGTGTAGGCCATTTTGATAACTGCAGTGTGCAGTCCTTAAAGGCCATTATTTCCTGTGAGAGGATAGTAGTTCAAGATTTTGTGTAGGCCATTTTTATAACTGTAGTGTGCAGTCCTTAAAGGCCATGATCTCCTGTGAGAGGATCGTTATTGATGATACTTTGAAGCGCTGATGAATTATTTAAAGGCCATTGTTTCCTGTGAGAGGATAGTTGTTGATGAATTATATAAAGGCCATGATCTCCTGTGAGAGGATCGTTATTGATGATACTTTAAAGCGCTGATGAATATATATAAAAGCCATTATTTCCTGTGAGAGGATAGTTGTTGATGAATTATATAAAGGCCATTATCTCCTGTGAGAGGATTGTTATTGATGATACTTTGTAGCGCTGATGAATTATATAAAGGCCATTGTTTCCTGTGAGAGGATAGTTGTTGAGGAAGAGATAGCGCTGAATTATTGATGATACTTTATAGCGCTGATCTCATAGTAACTGCCGAGTGTGCAGTCCTTATGTGTTAAGATATATTTCGTGTTATGCTGTGAACTGTATCCTGACTATGTGCATTTTATATCAATGTGTTGTGACGTGAATAAACCAGTATTAAATGTCACCAGTCGTTTACAACCATCCATGACTCTTGTGTACGTACCTGTGGTGTAAACGACTAAACCAACACACGCACTCAATATTCTAGACGTGACAGTAGTGTAGCGAAAGGTTTTCCTATTATGATGATAGTGGTAGAGCAGAAGTGGAATCTCTCTCCAGAAAGTATGAAGTTCCAGCGCCCGAGAAGTACACTGGTATCACAAGTGAGTTACAGCTGTGAATACTCTGAGCTGGACAATAGATTAGGCTTCAGAAGTATAAGTTGCTACTTTCGCTATCGTAACCCTATGTGATAATATAATTAAATTTGAAAAGGTAACTCACAATTTTAACAGTTAAAGATTTAACAAGTCAAATGAGTACAATTATCCAATTTATTATGTACATCTATATTTTCTTGTAATGAGAAATGGTTGTTGTAAGATGGTAAAATGTATGATTATTTACAGTTACAAATCAAATAAAACAGCTAAAAAAGATCTTGGAGATTTAATCTTCCCACTGAACATATAAAAACAAGTTTTGCACATTATCTCTTGTCCATCAATTTGTCATCATTAAACAATCCGTATTTTAGACAAGCAGGCTCACGAAAGGATTATCGATTGATGGAATACAGCATAAACGTCAACTTTATGTGGTAATTATTCCACGACAGTCTCGTGAGTTTCTCCGACACACTATGGTGATTACGGAAAAGACATTCCATGCAGCCCGCCCAATAACTACGGGGGTACTAAGGTTGTTTGAAAGAGCTGGTATTGACCTCCAAGGCTTCCAGTTGAGTAGCTGGATCAACATCTACAAGTCCTTTATTATCTACGATCAGGAATGATCAATAAACATTTATCAATAAAACGCCTCTTATTTGTATTTATAAGCTCACGGTTGAGCACAAGAATTGGGCTTAATTTAATCTGCCCTGCCAAAGCATTGTCACTGAAAAATAGAACTTTTCTATGCAGAAGCAGTCCTTCCATATTCTCACGGTGGGCTCGTTGGCCTTCTGGTGCATATGTTGAGTTGTGTGATTTTCAACGCGCCCCTCAGTTCCAAATATTCTATGTCTCTCCGCGCTTACTGAGAAAGTCACCAGCCAAGAGTTACCCCAAAAGATTTTAGTATATCATCTCCTGAATTTGAGGATATTATGAGCAATCTGTGTTTTTCCTGTTACTTTGTTTTTTCTCATCTGTTCACTTACACACTTATATTCCTGTCCGTCCCTTCCGATGTATCATATCCCCATTTTCTCATCCCCCATATTGAGGCTTTTCATTCCATTGATAGTTTAATCACCAAAATCCTAATGAGGCTAATGTGTATTATTGTAAATCAAATTATAAGAGATTAATTAGCTTTAACTTATGTTATCAAACTATTAAACTTTTTTAGCCGATGTGGAATGGAAGAGGTGTAAAATATTAATATGATCTTTAAAACTATTTATATTTGTTGGCGATAATATCCTTTTATAAATTCCTAGTCTATCTCCTTTGTTAGATTTATATATTATTTAATATTATTTCCCCATTCGGTGCGTACGTCGACTCCGGTCTGTAAGTTTAATAAATAATTTTCAGGCAAATGTGACATACTTTTTAAAGTCCTGCCATAAATTCCTATATATCTTTATTTTCCCACATTCCTTAGGTGAGACGTGCAAATACCAGTTCCAGCTAAACTGAAATTCAGATTTTCCGTCTTGTCCAACAAACTTCCGAAAAAGAAAAGCACCACGCCCCGATCCGACCCTTGCACTGTGCTTTTTTGGGTGACTGTCGTGGTGCGTAGGTGACTGCGCAACAACCGAAGCAATTGAGATATTAAGACAATCACGTCTACAGAAGCCCTCTATCTTTAAAAACAGTTTGCCTGCAACGGTTAATCGTTTTGGTAACAACATGCTGGCAGGTTCCTCCATTAATTTTTCTTTTTACTCTATTATCTTCCTTTGAAAATGTGTGAATCCTACTTAAAAAATCTGAAAAAAGAATCGGGTTCCAAGAATGTTCCCTTGCCTGGAATGAATCTCAACATATATGAACGAATATGGGAGATAACATTAAAAAACTCCCCTTAAAATTCGTGAATTATAATTTATTTAGACACTTGCTAAAAACATCAAAGGCCTGGTGATCACCTTCCACAATAGTAAGTTTTTTCCCTGTAAGAATGAAAATGGGCGAAAGATGTTTGAACGAACTCATACCAAAGTGTGCGAGTCATACACGATCAAATCGTAATGAAATAAAATGTCTTTCAGCTGTATTCTAACTTACTACTTGCAAAAAGCAACTGTGTAATCGAGCATGATTGTGGCGTGTAGAGTTCTGTCCCGCTCAGAAATGATTGCACCCTATGCCAACATGTCAAGTCTAAACGACGCTTTCTAGTACGAATTCAATTGTAGATGGAACAGGGTGAATGATGGCAAAGGGATAGGGATATAAATTATTCACAGCTATTATTTTTTCCAACTCTTTATCAAGCCTGTTCACACTTGGTGTGTGTAAGCCCACAGTCCATTGTGATTTTATTTATCAGGCTGACCTTTTTATGGATTAAGTAACGTGTTAATGGCGCGCATAATGAGTTAAAGATGGGGAATATATTTCGGATAAAACCCACGATCATGTGACACAAATGGATGCTAAACATCCATCTTGTAGTTTGTATGAGTCATTGGTTGCTTTTCTTCATTTTCTCGTACATTCTTTGGGGTCACGGAGATTAATTTGCCACATGTAGAGATAGTGTGACCTAAAAATCCATATGTGTCTCACAACCAGATAGTACACTTAGTTGGACGAGGATGTTCAATCCCCGTTTCCTGCTAGTATCTACTTTAAACAACAAGAGTAACTTTGCTATTACGTGTACCTCGTGAATTGACGTGGATAGCACTCCAGAATATCAATCATTAAAGTAGTGTGTAAATGATGATTTTGTGTAATGGTTTTACCAACAAAAATATCCTCTCAGTCATACTGTCACTTCTGTGTTGTTAAGGAACTTGTGAGCGAGCTATACATCGATTATAAACAACCAAATTGTAGTACATTGTAACACTAATGTCCATGGGGCCGGTTTGTACTAAGTCTAACAGCTTTTTCTAACTTTCCTGTGTACCCCTGTTTTTTACTGGTAATTTTGGTAGGAACCCATTGCATAGATCATACTTTTAGAAAAAATTACCGAGCCTTACTCAATTGTGAGCAAGACCAACTGATTGGTGTCGAGTTAAATAATGTTTAGTACCGTTAGATTCATTAGATAGTGTCTATTTAGTCTTACCTAATAAATCAATTCTTAACCTTGAGAGATCACCACTAGGTATTGCTTCCTAAATAAGTCACCGTTAGCCACATTAGCATTAGAGATTCAGTAGCGAAACTGTTGTGAAACTAAAATATTCACTGATATGTTAAGAGAGATAGTTCAAACTCGAACCTATTGATCTGCCTATGCTTTTTGTCTATTGTGTCTTTCAGTGATTCCTATATTCCTTCATCAAATGCTTCCCAGTGGACCGTCGAGTAATTGGGGATACGAGGTGTCGAAAACAGACCCGTCTGTGTCCGGACCCGACCACTTATATTTTCTATTGGAAAAGATTGCAGTATACTCTGAAGTGGGGCCTGTCTCAAATCAATTGTCTGTGTTTAAACAGCCCAGGTTCCTACGCTCCGTATACGGGCTAGTTTTTGTATATCCGCACATTTTTTTAATACTGTTGGTAATGCTGACTACCAAAATGGTTCCCAAATGAACTTTGCAAAGGGCCATTTTGGCTTATGGGGTGTCACGAGGCAAATAAGCTATTCGGGGGTGGGTATGTCTTTAAATTATCGTCCCCTCTTCTGTATTACAAAGAAAACTGATAGAGTTGCCATGTTTACTGGTTTATAACAGAAGACTTGTTATTGTGATTGTATGTTATTTCCGGTCCTTAATCACCGCAACTAACCTGTTTGTATTCTCTAAGTGAGTAATCATAAGGTGTTGGCCTACGTCGCAAGCAATCTATCCCGTAAGTGCGTCGCTGTAGACTGGTCTAACACTTCAGAATGAGGTTATACTCTGGTTTTACATAACTGAACCTGATTTCACATAACGCAACTATATGTCTTCAAAATTTATTATCAGTTCTATCATTTAATATCGCAATGGCTATCTTTCTACAAATTTGTGCCCCTTTACCTCTGTGATAAATTCCCCCCCCCCTGCCTGATTGAAGCAATGCTCTTTGCTCCATAAATATTCCCTCACCTGTAAGGAATTATTTGGTGTGCACTACCAGCTGTCCATGCCCCTTTTAGGTTCCTAGTTTTATACCGCATTCCGTTTTCAAAATAGCTTCGGTCGTAGAGTAGCCAAATCTATGTAGAAGTCTCCTTTCTCTGGATGGTTATTATTTGTGGCCTTTGGCAATTTTGCCAAAACAAACTTGCACTGTGCTGACTGCTTGTTTGAGCCGTTTTTCTTTTTTATTTTTTCTATTATCAACCTTATAGTATGAAAGTTAATTATTGGATTTCCCGTCCTCCTTAATTTGGTGCTAGCGACCAGGTTGTGTATTTTGCTGTCATTGACAACAGGTATTAATTGTGGATCCATTACACAAAAAAACATATATAGACGTGTCCTATTACCGAGCTCGTTATAAATTTGTGGATCGATACACTCACTGCTTGCTCTTATCACTCCTTCCACATAGCGAGTTCTCACATAGATGCCTTGTCTAAAGGAAGTTTACATAGGATGACGGTTTCCCCAGCATTAGTGGCCCCTATGTATGTCCACTGTTTCTGTTAAGATTGTTAACAGGTGATGCACTGTGCGCGCAGCACTCACGACAGAGTCTTAATACCCAATCCTGAATCATAAAAGCACTGTAATTTTTAGTTGCCAATTCACAATCGTCACTGTCCGTCACAGACAGAGGGATGATGGAGTGTCTCCATTCAGACATTTGACAGTTGCCAGTCCATCCATCCCATTGATGCGCCCTGCGTTTGTAATAACAGCAGCCGTGATAATTTATCTTGTGATATTTCTTTACCGTGTCTTCATTCTAGCAGGTGAATAGTGGTTACTTTCAAGTTGGCAAGTAATTACAAACCACATTCTCTTCCTTAACTTTGAGTGAGGTTTCATTTTCATGATCCTAGAGGTTTTTAATGTCTTTATAATCAGTTTCTTGTGTTTGTTCTTGTTGGTGAATAGTCCCTTGTGTACATATATGGATAAATGTTTTTTGAGTAGATAGGATGAAGTATCTCACCGCTGCTTTTCATCTTAATTTTCCGTCCTGACGACATCTGACATGTAGGCTTGCTTGTATCTTTCAGTCCATGGTTAAATAACATCCAATCTGTCTCTGCTTCCTTCTCCATAAGAAAATGTTCCACATTTCTAGAGGCAATTGATTTCCTACCTTCGTAGTTGTTCCATCATCGAACATTTCTTTTATATCTTTGACAATTTCCTAAGCTAATCCATTTTGTCAGATAAGTTTCGATCTGGCCTAAAACTGGTTTGATCTATGTCGATTACAATCCCTGGAAGTAGTCTACAGCAGCATTCGGAAAATACAACTTATTCTATGCAGAATTCTAGAATTCTTTTCCGTACCAGACAGATAAAATCTTGTATTTAGTAGTATTTCATTAACTCTTCCAGGGACTATCTATGTTGTAGAGTTTTAAAATAAAACAGCGAAAGCAACACCCGCCCTCCAACCGCCTGAATAGTAATAAAGAGGCTCCATTTTTTTCCTTGTTACAATCCATAGGATGTAGAGGCCATTCCTCAGTATCTATCCAGGTACGACTACAATGGCGTCCCACAATATTTTATCAATAAAATGTGGATTCCAGAGTGAAAACTCATGGCTCCCATATTCCTCTGTATGCAGATGGATGGTCAAGCTACTCTCAGAGTGGAGGGTGAGCTTAGCACCAAGATTGCTAACTGCTCCCAGGGAGTTCAAGTTCCTTTAAACTTAACTCATGGTCTATGTTAACCATCTCCTATCTTTCACAGCCTCGCAGCTTCCAACATTTGATCTCTTAATCTTCGTCTCTTCCAGTCTTTTGACGTTCATCTATCTGCCTCTAATTATCATATCCTCTGCTCGTCCCTTTTTGCTTTATTGGCATCATCCTCAACCTTCCATTCTTTATAGTCCTCTCTTCGTTTCCAGCTTCTGCTACCATTCTATTTAGTCTCTCTATCTAAATATATTATGCCACTCAGTAGTGATATTGCCGGAATTAGGTTAGCATCTCCTGTAACATACCCAAGTCTTTATCCTTCCTGCATAATACGCATGCTTTAAACTTCACCATTTCAGCCATGATCGACAGTACTTACTCCAGGTGGTATATAAATTTTAACTGTCTCGTAGGAATAGGACCAACTAACTTAATTAAGAATCAATTAATTAACTGGTTGAATCAAGACAAAACCTTAAAACCGTAGTTAGAGCGTTTCCAATTTACTCGTTACTCAAAGGTAACCTGTACCAATTATCTGAAGACAATTTCCATAGAGTTTTAGACTTATTTTATTTCGCAAAAAGAATTTATTTTTTAGCAAACTATTATTAGGCTCAAGATAGAAGAATACATAGAGTAGTGGCTCAGGATTACAAAATAATAATCCCGGACGAATCCCCAAAGGTACGCGTAAATAGGTTTCCTAATATGTAAGATAGTGGTAGAGTGCAGAAGATAGAAACTCTCTCCAGAAATGTAGAAAGTTCCAAGGCGCCCGGCGAGTACAACTGGTATCACAAGTGAGTTACAGCTTGAATATGAACATAGGCTGGAGTAACAATATATTAGCGGCTTCAGAAGTAATAAATGTAGGCTACGTGTTCGCTATCTTAATACCCGTGATGTGATAATAATTAAATAAGTTTAATGGTGAAAAATGTAACGACAAAATTTATAACAGTTAAAGAAGTTTAACAAGTCAAATGATTTTACAATTAACCAATTTTTTGAACAAACTATATATTTGTTATCTTGTTAAGAGATATGTTAGGTTGTAAGATGGTAAAATGTAATGATTATTTTACGTTACAAATCAAATAAACAAGTCCAAAAAAGTCTTTGAATTTATGATGGGGTTTTCCACTTAACATATATTAAACCAATGTATGAGTCACATTATCGACTAAGGCCAGTCTATGTTGTACAACATTACAAAACAGTCTTTTTTTAGAAACTGCTCACATTATTTGATAATGGATACACATAAAACACAACAAATTTGTATTAGCCACGCTGCTCGAGGTTACCACCGACACAACAGGAGATAACGGTAAGACTTATCCTTCCATCCCGCCCTGATAACATACAGGGGACCAACTGTGTATTAGAGAAGAAGTGGTTATACCACGTAGGCATTCAGGTGATGCAGGATCAACTTCTACAAGTTCAATAGATTTTTCTCAGAATCGCTGAAAGTTGGGTTATCATACACAATGTGATCATACAGAACCCTCTACGGATTTAATAATCACACTGTGAGGACTGTATTGTAGGCTTATTATAATTAGCCAGCCCTGCATGGCATGCGTGAAAATAGAACATTTATCTATGGCATGAGAGCCTGTCTTCCATATTCTCACTTCATGATGCTTCTGGATTATGGTTGTGTGTATATTTCTATCAATTATTATTCAATCAACGCCCCCTCTGAGCATATATGTTATCAGTATACAGTCTCATACGGCCGCGTACGAAAGTCACCGTTCCAAATTCCCCAAAATGATTTTAGTATACATCCTGATTTTTGAGTCGATTTGATTTGAAGCAATCCTTTGTGTTTTTCGTTCCTGTACTTGTTTTTTTTCTCGTTTTACTGTTCACACCAACACACTTATAAGTTCTTTCCGTCCGCATCCTAAGTTAAGACATCTACGCCATGTTCCCCATATTGAGGACTTACATCCATATTAAGGTTTATTATATCCGAAATCCGTTGAGAATCGAGTTAGTTGGTAAATAAATAATTTTAAAGAAAGTTATAAGTGCTAACTTTCTAAAGCCGAGAGTGATGAAGTGAGAAAAATCATAATTATCTTTAAAAGCTAAATAATATTTGTATACATATCCTTTTTGGATCTAATATCCTTAGTCCTAATCTTCCTATGTTAGATAAATTTATTTAAAATAATATTACCAAACCGGGCTTTTCTCACGGTATTTGAATAATGTTAAATTTTCATAAATTCAAACTTTATAACTCTTTCAGAAGGTCCCAAGCAAAAAAGTGGGTTTGGGGGGGGGGGGGCACCAAGTGCAAAAATGTCCACCCCAGTTGCGTATTTATTATTCTGTGTTTTTTGGTGAAAAATTTTTAAAAATGTTCATGCAAGGCATAAAAATAACACAAAATGACAGAAAATGGTGATGGCCTATAGCTTTAAGAAAATATCGTTTATTGAGTTGTCAAAATATAAAAACTGCCCTAGAAAAAAAAAGAGATGTCAAGACAGAAACGAAAGCCACAGTATACTGTGTTATAGATCGTATGCCAAAATGGTCTAGAAGAAGTATACAGTATACTTGGCTGTTTGGGACTTAAAGAGTTAAAGTCCGCCATAAAAACCTAGTAGTAGTCTTTTTTCCTAATTCTTGGCAATACCGTTACAAAAGCTAAACGAGGCTAAACGTTAATTCACAATTTTCCGCTGTCTACAAACTTCAAAGAAAGGACCCTGCCGATCTGACCCTTGTGCACAGTGTGTAGTTGTGGGTGTCACGTGGGCGATTGTCGTTCGCGCTACCTACATAGCCACAAGCAAGTGTTAACACAATCTTCAGGGGACAGACAATGTAGTAACAGCATTATTTTTTACTAGCCTATTAGATTTGTAGACTATGTAACACACACTTGCCTATATTGAAAAAAATAAAACCCAAGATCATATCTTTCAATGGTTGAGTGGATTACAATCAAGCAGGAGTAACTACTGCTATAGGTGTTGTGTTTGCAAGGACGGAAATTACACTGTGACTAAACAAAAAAAAAACACTGACTAACAAAAAAGAAAAATTATTATTAACTATACTCGATAGACATTTCTGAGTATTTGTTTATTCTGGTCAATTTTTAAATGCGGCATGTTTTTTAAATGCTGCAAAACCGTATTATTATCTCTAATCAGGTCGGGATCTCTAGAAAATACGCCAATTTAAGTTTTTTTAACAATGTCATACAAGTATTTACAACATCCATTTGTAGCAAGGAAGTTATAAAACACAGTTATGTATAGGCATGAATTTCTTAATGCTAGACGTAACTTTCATCGGTTGAATGGCATGTGGTGCTACATCGCGATGAAATGCATACCAAAAATAATCGGCAAGCATGGTTCCACACACTCCACCGTCCTTGATATACGTGGACCGTGCCAGATACTGGCGATAACTTGTAGGATGGAAATCAGTCTCATTTCACCCATGTTCATTGAGGTACGCTGACTTCGCCAATGGTTATGTGCAGGGAAAGAAGACAAGGCAATGGCCGAATCGAGCAAATGGATTTTTGATGGGACAATGGTTACAAGACTGTAATTCTGTATGCATATATGCAACTGCTTAACAATATGCACCATAGTCGCTACAGATTTGTGATGATTGTCCCAGAAAGAGTATTATCGTGACGAGATCATTATATGTGAATAGCAATCGCATGGCAGCTAGTATCCACTACCATATGTAACAAGTATCTCGAAATTGATTTGTATGACTGGCAATAACCTTTCCTAAACTGAGGTCCTACAAAGTTTTACCTTCCTTTAAATGAATCTTTGGCATCGTCCTAATCATTATTCTATTAGCATCTGCTAAATTATGTCTGTGAAGAATTTATTCTCGGAGAAGTATAGTGAAAGTCTTTAGTGCTCGTTTTATCTAAAGAACGCTTTTAAGAAATTCTTCATGATTCCCCAAACTTTATTAATATGTTAACGGTGGGTTAAAATGATGCAGATCTTTGTTTAAAACAATGGCTTCGTGATATTACATTTTTAATGGCCCGGGTGGCTGCATCCTACGATCCCTGATAGGACCACACCTTTCTTGCATAATGTTACCTGTCTGTGTTGCGGCTTGTCCCCCCGCAAGTCACATTAGGAAGCAAACAAACTATTACGTATACCCTAGGTTGTGCATGCCGTCTTTGAGAATTGCCAATGATCCTTTAGGTATCCACAAATCCGCCCATTTGTTAGTTCATATGTAACTTTATTATTTTTTGCCAAAAGTATAGCCATATTTGTTCATAAGTATTCTTTTATTTGAACAGAGTAGAGGGCGACTGGAATTGATGAAGAATAAATTTTCCACTTATGCAATTAACACACGGCTTTTAGGGATACCTCTTGGAAAAGAGTTCGATGAAAAGTCGCACATTTCGTTGACTATGTGGCTCATGTACCGAGGTTGTCACCATTAAGACGCTTTTAACATCTCTATGTGCAATAGCAAATGTCCATCATCCATCTCAAAGTATTGAACAAGTTCTCTGGATGTCTATGACGAAATTATAGATATTGGAGTATTGGTGTCGCTAAAAGATTCCATTATCTTTGAGGTCGCGAAACCGAGTGGAAATTCCTGTGCTTATCCTTTGAGGGATGAGCGAGATCACGTATTAGATCTGAAAGTTTCCAGAATGGTTTTAATTAAGTGAACACCATCATTCACGGTGTCTATAATCGGATGTCAGATTAGTTTTAGTATCTAAAGCAGGTAAACTATCACATTGGTCTGATGGTTACATTCGACGTCCAAACGGATAAATAATTCATTGTGAATTTTAAATTCCTATAAATTAAATTGGTGGTCATTAAACTCGAAAAACTAAACTAAATAATTATAAGGGACAATCAAAACTAAAAACCTATATCCAACAAATTAAAAATACAATCTAATACACAACTACTCTATCCCAATGTACTTAAATCCAAAACATCACCCCTTCCATAGACATAATTGTCAAGCATACCCCCATACAGTAAAAATCAACTATCCCCCCATCAAATTAAAATCAAACAAATCAACACTTCTAGAGACAGCGTGTCACTCGCACATACACTTGGAGAAAGTCAAACTTCTTTATCATTGATGTTTGTTGAGTTAGTATGTCTGCGATTTACTGTGTTATTATTGTGATGGGTTCTAGTCTCTGCTAATTGTCGTCCACAATTATACCCCCTTTTACGTAGAAACTGCAGATGTGCGATCGATATAATCTAACTTGATTTTTCAAACTCCTACAAGTCACGATATCGTGAAATTTCCACAGTTTCTATAAGCCTATCTTCATAGCAGAATTATTTCAAAAATTAACCTGGTGAACACTATATGGTACCAAACTAGTCACTCACACATAACATTCAACATAACTATAAAAACCTAATCCATCAATCAAAACAACCAAAAAACCATATAACACACTAGAACCCATTTCAAAATACACCCAACTATATTGTATACTCACTATCATGCTACTCATGTCATCCCCACCCTTAAAATATCTCATCAGAATTGAGAAGTCGACGCTAGAGATCACATTTCCTCATGTTGCGTTATCCCTAGTTATGATTCTGACTATAGACTTCGTTTACTCTCTCTGCGATAGTATAAATACTCACACGTGCGACTCTCTCACAACACTCTCCTGGTTCTTTCCAAACTTGCCCCCCGCACCCACCCCCACTCACATTTATTTAGATGATTGAGGTGGCTATTACTTCTGACTTTTGCCTATTTAAGAAGGTAAAGGAATGTAGTGTGACTCTCACGTATATCATGCACTCACAACTCGCTCGAGAGATTGAGAGATTCAGCGCGCTCGAAAACTCTACCAATAGAGAACCACTACACTATCTCCTAGGTGAGAGTGTAGATGAAAAATATCGGCGCCCTGTCAGTGATGTGTGTAAATCGACTCTATCGATCATTTACCTAAGTATTTCGTTAGATGTGTGTGGTAGTCCCATATAGTAGTGATTTTAGTATAATTTTCTCAGATTAATTTTTATAATTTAACATAATCTCATCCTCTCAGCGCCTCGCTCCGTGCGCACAGATAACCAATTTACTAACTGAAGCCTGTGTGTGTTTCTATCAAGTGCTAGATGAGTGGTTTCCAGGATTGTGTGATGGGTTACGTAATGAGGATGATTGTGATTATCCAGTAGAGCTTGTTATAGACCGAATGATAAATTAAATTATGCCATAGGTAACGCAAATAAAGGTGAATTTATTACTCCAAGGATTATGAGATGGTTACATAGATATACAGGTGGCGCCATATCTGAATTACAAGTACAAGAACAACTAGGAGTGTAGGGGATTGTGCGAGAGAAGTGTGATTTAATAGAGAGATACACGTGTGTGGTGTTGGTCTACAATTGCTCCACCGCAATAACAAGAGTTGGTATTTTGTGGAGATGATTACCTCACCCCCCTGGTTATGCTTAGATGCCTGTCAGCGCGCACACGCTCGTGTCCATGAAGCTCGTGTTGCGTTTACAAGTAAAACGTCAGGCCGTATGAACGGGCAACGGCCCCCCTCGTAGTGAGATCGTCACGCTTTCTCTACTCGAAAATTAGAACAGAACGTGATGAACCCATTTCCTGTTTTCATGTGTGTCGATGTGTGCAAGAACGTATGTGTGCTGAATCGTCCGATCGCGATCGCTGTGAGGGTAAAGGTGTGTCCAAGTTCCATATGCCTTTCCTGTGTGTCGAATTGTTTTTTAAAGAATTTTTAAAAGTTCCATTGAACTTTGGTGATATCCAGGGTGTTTGCGGAAAGGAACCGTGGATTTGTTTTTCATTCAATGATAAGTAGGTTTTCGCTTGTGTGTGAACATGTGAAACTGGTGTTCCGTCCTTTAAACTATGTCCAACGAGCCCTTGCCTATGCTTATTCTTGGTTGATAACTGTTGTTATTTGGAGAGTTGTCTAGGTCTATGTACTGGGACAGCGTTATTAGGATTTAATAGTCATATGAGTTATTGATGGGTTGTATGATATATGAATGACTTCCCTCATATGAATATGAAGTTATAAAGGTTGCTTTTTGAATTAGGAATTGGGGATTTACAAATATTAATAAATAATTGGCAATTTTCTGGTATAGATAAACTTAAACTTGTGTGGAAATGGTAAGGGTAAATATTGTCAGAAACGTTCTTGGGGACATAAAACTTGTGCGAATACGTATAATAATGTATATCTTGGTATAGAAAAAGTACTTATTAGTTGACCGTGACGTGTATTGAATCACCATGTGATCAAGATATGGGATCCTGCAGGGTGATATAAGGCTGATGGTGAGTGTTGCATTGGTATGTAGTGTAGAGATTAATGAATGGGGATTGAGGAGGCCTTCGACTCGGAGCCCTTTGTTGAGTGGATGACTGATTATTTTATGTTAATGTTTATATCGTGTAATCACTAGGAGTGTTATTTTGCTGAATCATGAACTTTTAAGTCTTTGTTTTGTACATTAGTAGTATGGTCGTAAGGATTTAATGTTTAATTTCGCTACGGCACCTAGCGTGTTATTTTTGCAACAGTGTATATCGAGCTTTGAACACGGACATATAGTGCAAAGTATATTATAAGAGATAAATCCTAACGGTATTCCTGTGATGAGACAGACAATTGTGAATTTAAGAAGTGTGAAGAGAACAAATAAAGGTGTCCAACAAACAGAAGTTCCCTACAGGTGAAAAAGGGACAATTAGTAATATAATAAAGGAGACTGCTTGAATGTTGAGTCAACTACACGAAACAGTCCCTCTAAACTTACTAAAATGAATTACAGATAAAGTCAAACACTGGAACTTACTAAAGTACATGCGTCGTAATGATTTATCCCAGGAGCATTGAACAAGAACATAAGAGTCTTGTGAAATTCGGTGAAAAGACAAAGAATGACTAAGTTGGTAATGCTCAACAAAGAGGGTGAGGAGAAAAAAGAATTTGTATTTGACCAAATTTGAGGGTTTGGATCGAAGGTGGGTGATGGGGGGTTAAGATAGGGTATGAGTTCATCGAGAAGTTTAGGATTTTATAATGTGAATATTGATAGTGGTGTGCCAGATGAAGTGAGGAAAGACAAACAGTTGTTGGGAAAAAGGGTAGTGGTTGGAATCACAGTAATACAAATGTGGTATGTGGGTGTGTGTGTGATTAGATTTGTGATAGAGTGATGGTGGTGTACTCACTCAGGGTGTAAAGTGAAGGTGTGATGGGGGGGGAAGAACAGTGTTAGTGGGAGAAGGGTTAAACGACAATAGATGTTTTGTTTGAGATTTGTGATTTACAGGATTGGGATGGGGATTGTATGGGACCAGGGTGTGGTAGTAGAGGGGGTAATTAGGGGGGGGATATGTCTTTGAATCAGTAATAGCGTAGTTGTTTTTAAAGTGGGAAGATTGATGTTTGGGAAAGGAGGGTTGGGTAATTGGGTGGGGAAGTGAAGAACAGAAAAGAGGTATCAGGTAGTTGTGCGTTGATTAGGATGAAGTTGTGGGAACATACAAAATAAGTAGTCTGGGTCAGGGGGGGTAACAGGGCTAGGGAGGTATGTAGGGTAGTGTGAACCAAACAGGTGTTAAGGTGAAAGAACACCCGGATAAGCGTGCCGTATTTTGCCCTCTGAAGATTGGTTAGAGGGTGAGCTGGTAGGTCTTTCTATGATAGAGATTATTATTCTTAGGTGGGCTGTGGGGGGTTTTGGGTTGGTTGGGGGGAACAGGGTAGTTGGATTGGTGGGAGGTGAGGAGGCCCGGAGCGTGGGGGGACAGGGGGGGGTTATTGGGGGTATGGAGGGTGAGTGGGAGGGGTAAGGTTTGGGTGGGATTGGGTTGCTGAATTTGGGGAAGAGGGATGGACGAGAAGTTGATGAAAGGGGAGATCTGTGGAAGTGGAGGTAAATGGACTGTTTAGGGAGTGTGTATGATGGGAGGAATGGTGTGATCTTTGACAGAGTCGGCGTATGATGGGCTTGAGTTAGGGGGTGTAGGGATATAGGCGGAATGTGAGTGATAAGATTTTTGTGATGGTAGTAATAGGTATGGATGTGGAGAAGGGGGATGTGTTGGGAGAGGAGGTGAACTCAGTGTTTGTGGTTGCATTGATTGTGGAATCACAAGACGACCCGTAATGCTCAAGATATTAAAACTCTGTCAGGGACCTAGTCCAGGTCTTACTCAGAGGTCGCCGCGGAAGAAAATATTCCTCGCTATATGCATTAATATGAGGAGAGATACGTCTCATCTTAATAACTCTCTCGAAAAGATCACTATATTACACAAACAAAGTTAAAGATTTTTAGTCGCTAGCGGTCTTTAACTTCTAAGAATTTTTGAAAATAATGGTAGCTGTGTACACTTGAGCATCGAAGGTCTATACAGATTTTCAATCGATATGACAATTATACGCTCTTTAAGCTGACTAGATATTTTAGCAATAAACTAGAAATTGCTTACCAGACGTACATACAGAGTCTGAAGCTGAGCGTAACGAAGATTTATTTTTATTTTCTAAACTCCTTTAACAAATCTAGGATAATAGATCTGTTAAGTAATATACGCTGCGGATCAAACAACGAAATTAAGCGTAGTGCTAATAACATGAAAAGCGAAAACATTGCTCAAGCAGTGAGGTAGACAGCAACGAATCATTGTCAAATAATTAGAGATTCGACGCAAATGGCAGCGAGCAACATGATATTGAGACGAGCTGTTATCGAGCGATATCAGAGCGCTAAACGTAGTGAGCGCGGACATATGATCATATTTTGAGATAGACCAGACTTAGTCAGTGCGGAATACTTCTGGATCATACAGGACGTAAAGTGATGATTACTTATATAACGTGAAGTGTCTAGATTTCTACACAACATAAAAATCAGCCGAGCTCAAAGAGTTAGACGGAGACCTCTCAGGGTTATTGTATGCCACAATAGTGAAAGGATCAATTGGTCTTAGAGTGCGCTTCGATCAACACAGGAATAGTTTCAAGTAAGCTTCTTCGCACACACGTATTGCTGCATAGGCAGGGACATCCTGGTCGATATTGAGTGATGTCAGATGCGCAGCACAGCAATTAGTCACACACTTTTGGTCTATCGTGAACTTTAGGTCAAGTCAATGTGGGATCGAGAGTATCAGTTCAAAAGTTTGCTAGAACTTGGAACGTGCGGTGGTTTGTCTTTTCTATTCATATCAAGGACGTATTGAGAGGAGAACACAATAACCGTCTCGATACTAGCGGCGCACAGCGCAAAAAGTTTCTTGGGGCTCGAGGTCGATCAATACACGATAGTAGAAAATAAATTAGAGGGATGCGATGTTGATTAGAGTTTGTTTAGTTTGCGTTTTAGTTAAAGGTACAGTCCGATGCTTTATTAGTCTTCCCAACTAGATTGGAATAAAACATCTATAGGACTGTTATATATATTTATGATATCATTTTCCCATTGGATGTATGCGAGTTCAAGCGCGGGAAATTCTTTAATTGCACCTAATCAATAGGTCTATGTCTGATATGTATCCCAATTAGTCTAAAGTAGGGATACAGTGGGACAATTCACGTTTCTAGTTCGATGCTTATTGGGCAACAGCTAATAGTGTTTTGGGATTAATATGTAAGTGTAAGAATGCCTGGAGGAAGAGGATAAAGGGAGTAAAAGGAGTTAGGTGATGAATGTGCAATTGTAGTCTACATTTTACAGACTGGGCGCGAGCTTTTTGAGCCCATTATAGAAGTGACTGGCAAACCGGTGTGATCTGTACCCTTGGGTATATGTATAACCATTTAATCATTCGTTAATTCTTCTTAGAACTGTGTGTGAATCAACTTAAGAGGGGAGAAGACTCATTCTTAGTATTGTACTACAGTTAGCTTACTCTATACAGAACTATGTTACTATCACTGCGTTAGGGAGTTTGAAAATCTAACTGTACACAATGCCTTAGAGTATCAACCTGCTCAAGATGCACATAGCTGCACCACTACGATTATAGAACTGAATTGTTAAATGATTGGATGCTATACTTCATACGTATAATGGCTGTACATGTTGCAGATATTATGCGATATTAATTTTATTAACAGATTGCGATAAAATCTTTCTTAGCAGGAAGGACCGGAGTAAAGCTTTCTATGAAATATGATAGTTAAAATGAGTGCATAAGATTGCGGATACTGTATGAGCGAGAAATTAACGGCGTTATGCAAATCCAATTCAGTTGTTCTATAACTGAGGTAGTACTATTCTGGTAATATACTGAATTCTTAATCACATATATGAGTTCATTGATTAACTAGATACACTATCTTTGTTTCCAATATATTGCTGTCAAGCTTCTTTTGTATGAGTAATGTTTCTCACTAAGTGTGCTTCCCATGGTGAACGTAATTTGATAGAAAGAAAGTATTTGCTGTTTATATGAAGCTTTGTTTAATCATTTCGTCATGATATGAGTGTATGCTAGTATAAATTGATAATGGAAAGATTGTCTTCCCAGCTATTTCTGATGAAATAAGAAAGGAAGTTCCTGTTGTTGGATCTTTGTTTCAGATTCTTTGTGAGTGAATATCCTTTTGTATTGATTAAAGTATGTAGTACGAATACGTCATCCCGTTGGGTTTGGATAAAGAGGCAGGGGGTGGTGGGGGGGGAGGATGTATGATGCTTTGGTGTTGTGGGTTGTGGGGGTTCGGTTTGGGATGATGGGTTGTTGGTTAATGTTGCGGGTGGGTCAGTATTGATATAATTAAGGTTTATTGTTGGTGAGTGGGTTAATTGGGGAGATATTGGGTGTGTGTGTTGTCTGATGACATAATGTATGTGGTGGTTTGTTTGGGTTGAAGGTGTTGGTATGATCACGATGGTTTTTGGGAGGGGGGTGAGGTGTTGGTTTGTTGGAAGTTTGCGGGTTTGGTTTTTTTGTTATTGGGGTGGGGCGGTTGTTGCAATGGGGGGGGGGGGTTGTAGGTTTTGGGGGGACTGTGTTAGTGAGGGATTTGTGATGTATGGGTGTGGAGGGGGGTGGGGAGATTTGTCTGGTGGGTTGATTGGTGGGAGAAGAGGGTGGGATGTTGGTGTTGGTGAAATGGTGGCCGTGTAGATATTTATGGGGTATAAGTGGCATGGGGTTATGTACACAGGGGGTAGGGTTCTGAGTTTTAATGGGATTGGAAACAGAGGGGATGGAGTGGTGATTATTGTTGTGGGGTTTGAGTATGGATTTATGGGTTATTAATTTGATCACATCACCTATTTCTAAAGGACATATATGTCAAATTGTGTTCAAGTGGTACTCTGGAATGGACTACAGCCTTGTGTTTATTGTATGTCACACCTGTTGGGAGGTTGTGCATCTAGTGGTAGATGATTGGCGATATATTGGTTGGTTAAGTTATTATATGCGGAGTGGTGGTTGTTTATTGTGTAATTGAAGTGGTATCCTGGGAATTAGGGTATTGTGAGAAGTTCAATTGTTGAGATTCTATATGGGGGCCGTATATTACTCTATATTCATTTGTGATGTTGCTGAGTAGGTGTATGGGTAGGGTTAAGAATGAAAGATGGTACAGGTTGTTTTTAGTGTGTGAGGATGAATCAGTAGGGGTGGGGGTATGATATTTGGTATGTTTGGACAGGTATTTGTTGAGTTGGTTTGTGTGATTAGTTTGTTTTTAGGGGAAATTGTGTGGGATATAGAGTTTGGCTACTAACTGTTATGAGGAGTGTCGGATGATTTGGTGCATTAATTGGCATAGGATATTATAACGGGTGGTACGGGAAATGTAATCCACGTGGGGCCAGGGGAACTACTTAGGGTATGCGCAAGTTGGTGTATTGGGCGTTGGGATAGGTGGTTTTTTGACTACCTGATGGTAGGTAGTGTTATATATTTCTATTGTTTATAGTTTTTCTCATTGGTGTATCATTGGAATAGCACATTTGGTTCGGTCGACTTGATGTGATAAGTTGTTTTATGTGCTTTAATAGTTAAGAGGATAATACAATTGTAGTTCATTATATTTTTTTTGCTGATATCTACATAGGGGTTGCTGCGTTCGGTAGTTTTTCAGTTTTGTTACGTACACAATATTTTCATGTAGAAAGCCGTCTTTCGTTATGGTAACTAATGGATTTGTGTTTTGTTTTCAAAATTGGTACTGGATCCTCGAATTTATTTAGGAGTTGGGGCATATGATGATGTTTTTGAATGAAGTAGGAATTATTAGGAAGGGGCCAGGGTGGGTTTCGGTGTCAAATGGTGTGGGAGGCAATCGTTGTTGAATTTGGGATTAGTAATTTGTGTGGGTTTAAAGATAATGTAATTGGCCTGATAAGTAGGTTTTTCACCTCCGTCGTTGAGTTTTGTTTGATATTGTTTTAGAGGCATGATAGTATGGGGAGGAGCCTAGGGTACATATGGGAGGGGTTGGGTTTGAGATATATTGTTAGTGCTATTAGACTTCTGGTGTTTGTAGCAGCAATTGATTGTTAAATGTTTGATGTACTTGGTTGAATGACCACAGATGAAAGGCACAGTATGGTCGATTATTATCAGCGAGGTCGGTAATGGGGGGGGGGTAGGATGGAATGTGAAGGGTGATGGGGGGAGGGGGGGGTAACACGGGATGCGGCGCAGTGACGCCACCGGTGGTACTGGGACGGGCCGATGCGGGGTGGAACGGGGGAGTGCCGGTTGCTTCGCTCTGGCGCTACTCTCGACATATGTTTGATTACCTCTAGGACTCGCTTGTTCTCGGTATTCTCCCATAGTTTTTAGCTAATAATAAATAATTGTTATTGGTTGATTTTTTTGCTACGTAGTGTGTCCGGGTGGGTTGGATTGTTAGGTATATCTTTTAGCAGTTCGCATATTGCGCTTTATACCTTGGAGGTTGAGTTATCTTGGGTGTGTTGGACTTTACTTCTAGAAACAACACTTTCTAGGGCCTAATTATGGTGTCCTTGACTGTTTTCGTCATCTGGTCAGTGGGATGCGGGGTGGTGTAGTATTATTGTTTATCAGTGTCGGTGGCGTACTATATGGACATAGTGTAGGGTTTTTGTCAGTGGAAGGGGTATGTGACTTCATTAGGGCGGGATTGTGGGTGTCTGGGTGGTGGGATTGTGTCTCTTGGGGACGTTCGTAGAGGACTTTGTGGGTTTCCAGCCGATCCGGCAGGGATCTATTTCGTACGCAGTTGCGAGTGGGCGCTCTTTTGTATGTCTGGTGGTGTGCAGTCCTCGTGGCTTTGCTAGTGTTATCTTAGGGGATTAGCCATCTGTCTGTGCTCTCTTATAGAGGGTGCAACGGGATGGTCCTTAAGGGGATCTTGTTGGGTGGCTATAGTATTTTTGTTTGTTTCGACCCTTTCTAGTTGTTTCCCAGATCTGAGATGAGTCTGGCGTAGGGTGCCATTTAGACCCGGATGATGAGTAGAGTTGAGGTATCACATATGAGGAGAGCGTGGAGTCCGATGATTGTAGGATGGGTGGGAGAGAGATGATCTGAGGGTGAAGACTATAGCAGATCAAGGTGAGTGGAGCTGATTGGTATTGATAGTAAGCCACTGAGTACTGAAGTGACACATTGACACCCCGTGCCATGGTGCCATTGGATTTGTAGAGTGACTGGAGAGTAATTGTGAGCGCATGATCGCCTAGGACTTTCTCATAGTATAGTATAGTCCCCCTCCGGTCTCTATGACACACACTCGCTATGGCTCTGCTTTTGTAGAACTGGAGAACAGAGAGGCAGGCATGAGGAGGACCCGTGGGTGTGAGAAATATTGTAGACAACTATCGAGAACTGAGTGTTGTGATTTACGAAGAGAGTTGTGAGAGAGAGAAACATACATTAGAGAAACTTCTTAGCTGGGGTGTTCGTTGGATTGTTGTGGTGTAGTAGCTGGGGTGGTTTGCGTTTGTCCTCGTTCTGTGTCAGTGCCACCCCCTTTGTGTCTTTGTAGTTATTAGTTTTTTTTGGTTAAGGACTTTTGTTAAGACCCTTTTAGTAGTTAGTTGGTGGTAGAGAAGGGGATTATACGTTCCCCCACAGAAGATTTTTTAAGAAGTATTGTTAGTGAGTTAAGGTACTGCTTAGGGGGGATGGAGTGTAAATTGGTATGTTATTTGGATTGTTGTTTTGGGAAATTTTGAGTTTTGTATATGTGTATGTATGGTTTAGGAGAATTTTAGTGGTTAATGGGGAGGGGGGTAGAAGGGAAGGGGTATATGGGGGTAACTTTAGTTATTATGGTTGTAGGATAGGGTTATGGGGTTGTGTATGGTTATATGGGAGGTCGGGGCGAGTGTAGTTTTGAGGGGGGTTTTTTCGGACGGTAAAGGGAAGAGGGAATTAAGTTATACATTTGTGGGTTATGAAGTAGTTATATTAGAGGGGGGTAAAGGTAGTGCCATTGTAAAAATTGGTCATTTGCTTAGGGTTTAGTGGGAGTTTTATATGTATGGGGGTAGGGGATGTACTCAGGGGTACACTTATGAACGTGAGTATTGAGGATGGTAAGGTGATTTAAGATAGCCGGTTAGTGCCATGTTGTCATAGATACTTGGACATGTCAGTTGAAGTCAGATTGTTATGCTGTTAGAAGGTGATATTGGATAGTTGGTTAACAATTTGTGTTCGTGTGATATTTGGGGGGAAGTAAGCCTCGGGGTTATGAGTAGAGTTTTTTGATTGTAATGGGAGAGTCTGTGTGTTGAGTTTTCATGGTATTGTTTGAGGATGGGAGAAGTAAATGGTGGGTAAGGTATGGATTATACCGATTCGAATGAGGAACCATTTTTATTATGTGTTTGAGGATGGGGGAAAGGTGTTGGTTGAATGTTCATGAAATTACAGTTTCGAATAGGTGGTGTGTAAATACTGTTTCTATGTCCCCAGTGACAGTTCCTGGGAGGATAGAAGGCGAATAAATATTGGATGGCCTAAGTGGTGCTGAGTAGATTCTAGAATACATGAAGAACATTGTAATATGAAAGATGAAGTTAATTTATTCTGTAAGTTGAGGAGCCTCTATGGGGTGATTCACAGTCATTATTGCAGATTGTATTGGGTGTATAAGCATAGAGATGAGATTGGATAGTTGACTTATTATGGTATAGGGGTCGGGGGTGATGTTTAGGGTCGTCGGGAGTGGTCCTGTAATGGAGGGGTGGTGATTTAGGTTTGAGGGTATTGATATTTTTGCTTGGATGAATTTTAGGGGGTGGAGTGTGGTCGAATGGGGTATCCTTGGTTAGTGGAATGAGGGACATTTGTAGGTGGTAGGATGTAATGGGACTTTGGATGTAAGAAGGGGCTCATGTTATCGCCCGGTTGTTGTATATGGAGTCACTGAATCTGGGGGTTAGGGGGTCCATAGGGGAGTGATGGTAAAACTGGATTAAATTAGGCTAGGGGGAAGGGGGACTATCGTGGGGATATATATTTCAAATTACTAGGGGGTGAATAGGTGTGAGTGGAGGTTAGATCGACGAGAAAATAGGATTGGTTATTGGATTTGGTGGATTGAATTGTTGCATGGGATTGATGTTTTTATAATGATATCTATGAATTGGATTTTTGGGGGTGTAGATTCAGTTTTGGTGATGGTAGAGTAGATTTTGTTATGTTGGCATATTTATAGGACCCACGTTGTTGATTTATTTGATAGGATGTAAATTTAGGTTGGTCCTTGCGTTTTAAGGGGTAGTAGTGAAATTGTAATAAATTTGGGGTCTGAATGTAGTAATGTTAAATGTAGTGAGAGGTATGAGAAATTGTTAGTTATTGGACAATGCATGATTGGGGGGGGATCCTGGGGATTGAGTTGAATGGGGGAAGTATATGGTCGAAAGTGGTTCGGATATGCTATTGTGGGGATAGGAATGAAGAAGTTTGGGGATCGTGGTCTTGTGAGATTTAAGATAGGGGTGTGGAAAGCCTGAGGAGGTAAAGTTGGATGTTCAAAATTGTTTGTGATTGGTGGGGTCGTATAATTAGTATGTTATTAAGCTCATTACTCGCTTGGCGTGGATCATCATTGGTATGTTGTGGAAGGAGGATGTTAACTAGCAAATTTATTTTAGGATACATGGGGGGGGATTAGTCTGGATAATTTTCTTGGAAGTAAAAATGAGATAAGGTGGAGATGAGGGAAATGATAGTATAGGAAGGACGGTTTGAGTGCCAAGTATTATGGGGGATGAATGTCAGGAGTTGGATCTGTCTGGTATCAGAGTTTGTTATTTACAGTGTGTTGAGGTGGGAGGGAGGGTAGCAAGATGAGGCGTGATCATCAACCTGAATGAGAGTAGGTCGCGGCGGCCCGGACCCCGAAGGTTATGGTGGATTGGGATACAGTAGGGTTATTTTGTGGTGTTTGTTACCAGCGTTGGGAGGGATGAAGGGAGGATGAATGTTATATTGCGATGATTTGGGGATCTGGCGATACGGGTTGTATCTGAAGACTCCAGTGATAGTTTTGATGGTGGGTAGGGTCCATTGATGTCGAGCTATATTACTAAGGAGGATTTTTGTGGCAGCATGGTGTATAGGTTGGATTTGGTTGTTATTATTTAGTTGGGAGATAGAGTTGGGGTGGGTGGGTTTAATGTGTTATAGGAAGTGTTATTAGAGGTTTTGGGTGAGGGGGAAAGATAAGATGGGATAGTGATGGTGATATGGTGGAATGGGTTTTATTTGGTTAACCCGGCATTTATTGGAAGTTGATTGGAAGCTGAGTTTATCATTCGAGAGTTTGATTTTACTGTTTTGTGGTGAGTTTTCTAGGGTTGAAGTATTTTTTTCTGTAATCTTTTCAATCTTTGAATAATTTGAATATCTGGGTGTGTGTGTTTTATTTGTTTGGTTTAGTGGTGGGGGAAAAAATTTTTTTTTTTTTTTTTTTTTTTTTTTTTTTTTTTTTGAGTTTTTTTTTTTTTTTTTTTTTAGTTTTGTTTGTAGTTTTTTTTTTTTTTTTTGGGTTTTTTTATTTTTTTTTTTTTTGGAGTTTTTTTTTTTGTTGGCCAGTATTATATCGTGGTAATAGTTTAATAGTCTTCATTTTGCATGTTTCCGTATACAACGTATATTTGAAATAAAACCATGGACTTAAGAAACCATTACCCACAAGTACTTTTATATTGAGGGCATGTTGTGGGACCATTGCTGCGCCCTAATATAAACCACTGGACCTTAAATCAATGTTAGAACCCGGAAGCAACTAACCGCAAAGGATACAAAATCACCTTTACCGCTCGAGAACTTTTAACACTATGAAAACTCGAAGCGAAAGAAAGTTAAATTTCCAAATCAATATAGCGAGAAAACACTCGACGTTGCAAAGTTGGAGAGTCAACACAAATTCTAAACATACTATGATACATTAAAAATAATACAACAAAGTGCCAGAAATCATCAAAATAGAATTGTGGTTCCACATATTGGAGGCATGTTCTGTTCCAAGATATCAGCCTGCAAACAAGACACTTATAATGATCTTGGCAAGCAACAAATACAAAAGCTGGAGAAAGGGAAACAGTTGCTACAATACAACGAACATGAAGATTGCAAGAAATAAAGCCTTTCACTGCATGGCGAAATAACTATGTGAAAACTCAAAAAGAAATATTAATACCTCCCAACAGGATAAATTATGATGAAAATTTTTCAGCTCAATTGTTCATTTCAGATCTGATTTGAAAGATCGGTAAAAAGTAGTCCCATATACTACAGTCGGCGTGATCGTGAGTGTGAAGTGTTATAGAGACTACATCGCATACCTGCTACACTACATCAACTCCATCAAACGTGACCAGAGGTTGATGGGGTTAGTGACCTACAGGCCATTAGCGAGGGTAGAATATTAGAATAGTCGTATAACCTCAGGCCTTAATTCGTACAACCCAGCGCACCAAGTTCCTTGCGTGAAGTAAGAACCAGAGCACACCATACCTAAGACTCGAGCATGGACTTCGACAATCAGACGATTGCCAGAAAGTGTATGGTCTCCAGAATATAAGTGTGAGAGACACACAAAAACCTACTAATAAGTAAAGAGACGGTAAGTATAACCAGAACATTGGTAGCTTAGTCTCTCAGAACCCAAATACTAATATGAAAATGTAATCTGTCACTACAACAACATAAATAAAAAAACAGAAAACATACACTCGCGCCAACGGTTACACGTTAGATATATCTCAGCCGCACATCAGTGAGAACTACTAGAAGTATAACGAACTTAAGACACATTATAAGAAGAAAAACAGAACGTGACTAGAGTGTCTTACCGCGGAATCGAAACATGACCCTTCCGTAAACGCACCCACCCCCCATACGTGGCCACGAGGCGATCGATAAACGGTGAATAGAACCACTCACAGGACAACTTCCTACATCGCGTCTACAGATAGTTCATGATTATTGTTATTTGATTTAACTGTCTACTTATACACAGCGGACCGAATCTAAGTATTCCCCCCGATCCCATAATGCGTTTACTCACAACGATGCTATAGTACACAAACCATTCACCAAATGGAAAACTTAAGCCAAAACAAAAACAACACTGCAGTATGACACCTACAGAAGGTCAGGAAAAATACGAGATTCTGATGACACATGAGAGGATATATGCGTAAACGCAGCTGAGGGTATTGCCAGGCCAGTAACTATAAGTATAAGAAACATCCTCGGATGATAGATAGGATAAATTTTGTGAGAGAGATCTCGAACAACAAAACAAAGAATATGAAGCAAGACAGAAATACTCACACCACCCCCAACATGGATAAAGTAACAATAGGGAGTTAATTATACTCTAAAATCAAACTGATAAAGGGAAGAGCGTTGAAAACCATCTTGTAACATGTCCACTAATATGGCGTACAACATGTGAACATATTGAATTGCGGGGCGAGTTGGACGTGTCGGTTAAGCAACAACGATATTAGCTGTAACCGTTCGAATTCAAAGCTATCGAGTGATAATACCAGCAGGTGTTCTACTGTCAAACACCCACCCACAGTATGGCCTACAGTGAATATAATATTATTGGAAAAATATGTGTTCATTTTTTCCACCGAAGAACCCAGGTGTGAGTTCCCAATGAAACATTCATACTTCCCTCCATGGTCTCAACTCTGTGGTAATATTAGTATCCGCGAATACCTTGGCCTACCCATCTGATAAAGGTATAGAAATAGTAGCCGAGCGCTGTCCCTTATCAATTTTTCTGAACGCACAATGAGGTCCCCTTCGGCTAGCCCTGGCAAACATTTTTTAAATAAATAAATCTACCAAACGCTTCGCCACAAAAAATATTTTAATCATAACCAATAGTGTCGAACAACACGTCCAAGCCTAACAAAATATACAGTCCACATATGGTAACACTCTGCTCGGTTGCTATGCAGAACCTTCTACAAAAAAAAACGGCCGACGTAGATTTAGCACCTACCTGTATATCAGCGAGTAAATCACTCCTATTCCAAGTAGATTTAGGGAGTCAGATTCGCTAGTAGCCACAAATCAAGGTAGATATGACCTCACTAGTGTGTCAAATGAATGATATGTCAATTGAGACACCGTGAGATAGTGTCAAACTATAGAATGTCGTTTGTTGCACCCGAATCCACTCTAGGACGCGTTGTGAACTTAATAACATACATAAAATAAACACTGTTCTTAACGAAAAACGAATAATATATACTATAGAATATTAACAACAATTTTCAACGAACAGCAACAAACCTGACCATCCATTATACACAAAAATAAATTCGCCAGCACATTTAAGATATTTTTGTAAACATACAACCATATACCCCATCAGACTACAAAAAGAACAAAATATAGTGACAAGAAAGGTAACAAAAAACAATTTCTTCCTTCTGAATCCCTCAAAATTTACGAAAATACCAAATCAACTCTAATATAGAATAAAAATATACGTTTTAACAACAAAAATTCTCCCGAGTCTCTCACCTGCGCGAAGAATATAAAACCCTAAACCTAAAAAAAAACAATCTAGTACCAACACTCCTCAACTATAAACTAGCAAAATACATAAAAAACAATCCATATTAGAAATTTGTTGTGCATCACCTTTCATTTAACGGATTTATTAATATAAATTTAAAAAGATCCCATCACATCCGAAAAAGCTATATATAATTAAATCAGCTACTCCATCCAAACAATACTTTAACTCCGAATAGGAATTCAATTCGAATGTACTATGGATACGGCATGCAGAGGAAATGGGACACAGGATCAAAGAGGACCACGTAAAACAATACATCCACTAACTGTGTTGATGACATTGTGTATAGGAGTATGGCAACACAGGAATATAAAGAAGCACATGAAAAGAGAGCTCTTCAGAGTACAAAAGAGACAAAAAAGTCAATATATAAATCGCACCACAATAAAAATAAAATATTTTTTTGTGCATAATATGCTTGATACGTATTACAATGTACCAAATTTGTAGAATGGAACACGTATTTCTCTATGGTTTTTGATATATAATGAAATGATAGAGCTTGGATCGGTTAGTTTTTTTATTGTGGGTGTAGGAAAGTGCGTTATGCAGTTGTTATCTACTTTTCATTTGTGGTCTGAGTGTCTGAACAATAAGACAGTCTCCGACATAAAAGTTATTATTTATAAAAAAAAAAAAAAAAAAAAAAAACAAAAAAAAAAAAAAAAAAAAAAACAAAAAAAAAAAAAAAAAAAACACAAAAAAAAATAAAAAAAATAAAAAAAAAATATAAAAATATAAAAAAAAAAAAAAAAAAAAAAAAAAATAATAATTAGAATCAATCAAATAAAAAAAAAAAAAAAAAAAAATATAATAAAAACAAAAAAGAAAAAAAAAAAAAAAAAAAAAAAAAAAAAAAAAAAAAAAAATAAAAAATAACCAAAACACATTAAAAAAAAAAAACCCCCCACACATAAGATATAATAATAAAAAGATAAAAAAAAATAAAAAAAAAATAAAAAAAAAAACCTCCTAAAAAAAATATATTATTTTTTACACCATACCCATCACAAACCCCACCACACCCCCCCCCTAAACTAATAAAAAATAAAAAAAAAAAAAAAAAAAAAAAATTTTAAAAATTTTAAATTTACAAAAAAAATGTTTTTGCAAAAAAAAGATATGTCCCCTCTCAAACAGAAATCAAATAGAAAATAATAAGCACAGTGGAAAAAAAAACAATCTCAGTATGAAAATGGTTTTTATTAACGAGAAAAATAAAGATGTAAAAGAAAAATAATAAATGGATACAATTAGAAAAAAAAAATGAATATTGACAAAAAAAAACAATAAAAACAAAACACAAACACGAAAAAATCATACAAAAAACATAATACCAAAAAAAACATAAAAAAAAAAAAAACCACACTTTTGAAACTAAGACACCCAGATATAAAAAAAACTTTCAATGTGAAAAAAGATAAGACCTAAAATATAATGTTGTAAAAAGTGAAAAATAAAAAAAAAAAAGAAAAGAACTGGTAAAAAGAAAAAAAAATAAAGAAAAAAAAGTGTAAAAGTTCTAAGAGAAGATGAGTCGAGAAGTTCGTATATATAGAAAAAAAAAAAAAAAGAAAAAAAAAAGAGTAAAGGTAAAAAAAAAAAAAAAACATGTACATATAGCGAAATGAGTTATGAAAAAGGAAGAGCTATAGACGTCTAAGGAAAGAAAAAAAAAGATAAATGAAAAAACAAAATAAAATAAATAAAAAAAAAAAAGAAAGACTAAATGTTAGAAAATAAAAGCAACTAAAAAGAATAAAAAAAGATGCATAATAGTAAAAATGAAAAAGGAAGTAACAATGTTTACCCCACCCCACGAAAGAAGAAAAAAGATGAAGAAAGAGAGACATCAAAAAAATGATGAAAAATAAATTAAAGCTAGTTGTAAAATAAACAAAAATAAAAATCGTAGATTAATAATAAGGAGGGTGACTAGAATGAAAAAAGATAGAAAATAAAAAAGAATAAAAAAAAAAAAAAAGAAAAAAAATAGGAATTCCGAGAGATAAGGTGAAAGTACGAATATAAAAAAAAAAAAAAAAAAAGAAAAAAAATCCAAGAAAATTTATAAATTGTAAAATGGGGGAATAAAAAGTAACAAATAGAGTAATATAATAAAAAAAAGAAAAAAAAAATAGCATAAAAAAAAAAATCATCCTGCATGTGCATAAAAGAAAAATCTGAGAAATAAAAAAAAAAAAACAAAAAAAAAAAAATAAAAAGCAGATCACTCTCAAATAAGACATCAGCCAAAGAGAAAAAAAAAGGTGATAAAGAATAAAAGAAAATAAAAAAAAACTTAAAATAAAAGTATTTGTGCGATTCTTAAATAAAAAGTTATGGAAGAGATGAAATTGTAGAAAGAACTAGATCAAAGTTAGTAAAGATTTCGAATCCCCTGAAAAGATTCGTGTTCTAGATTATGAATCTCGAAGAACCTTTTATTCGAGAATTCAAAAAATGTGAAAGAATAATATTTCTTAACTTGATTAGATGATTGCGTTCGAAGTCATGACGAACGAGTTTTAGAAACATTCGATTTTTGTGTTTTGGGCTTTAATGAACCATTTTTTTCGGACATTTTTGAACAAGTTTTTTGTGGTATGCCACTTGTTTTTTCGTGTTGTTAACATTAGTCTTGTTGGTATAGTCATATTATATGTAACATGTGTTCTCAGTAGTTTAAATTTTTTCCTTTTTTGGGCTTCTTGACAACATAGACACAAAAAAATATTGAAGCTGTAAAAATCGTTAAAGGACTGATGTTGACTCATATAAGAAGATACAAAAATAAAAATTTTGAAGATTTCAAAATGATGAACCTAGTGCCGAAGGCTCATTATATTTATAGCCAAAGGTAGCCTGTAAGGTACCCATACGCCCCATCCGTTTGTCTTCCCCAGCGTCTGCCCCCCACTCCGGGTTAATGTATAGGTATCCCCTGCATGTTACCCACCTCTGATCTCACCTCACCTCCCACCAGCTTATTCAAATCCATTAGTTTGTTATTTGAAGCCAAGACATGATTTTATAAACTCCACATAAAATAGGGGTACTGTGTTATTTTTTTTTGTTTTTTTTTTTTTTTTTTTTGGTTTTTGTTTTTTTTTTTTTTTAGTTTAAGATATCTAGCTTGGTACCCGTTCTCTATGTGGTTGTTGGGTAACTGTCTCTTTATTGGGACTTGTTTGATACGCATGATAGATGACTATGTCAGGACAGAAGTGGTCAGTTTTTGAGAATGGTAGTTGTGTGAAGATGTGATGATCACTGGTATCAGTGTCCGACTGTTGTGTGATGGGTGACCCCTGTCTTTTTTCAGACGTGTGGTCTCGAGCTCGTGAAAAAGCTCACTCTCTTCCCCCCTTTGTTCTTCCTGTTTCTGTTTTGTACTTTAAGTCCGAATCCTCCCCCAGTCTGGTAATAGTCTAGATTAGCCGTCCGCGTAAATAAAACTGAAAATTAGAACGGTCCCTTTGGTGGGGGATCAGTTGGGCGGGGGAATCTCTAGCCGCCTGTACTGCCATATGGTCACTGTCGTTGGGTGGGGAGCCCTCTCCGGCGGGTACCGGGAGTGTGGGGGGGGACGATATGGGTGATGGGGGGGGGGGGTTGCTTGTGCTATGTATCTAGCGAAAGTTACTCAGTTTGATTTGGGTGATCGCAACTCTGCATCTCCAACGGGGGCCCGCGGCGAGATGTGGCCGCAGGTACAGTACCACGGAACCATCTCGAGCCAACTTGCGTACCCATTGCGGAGAGGGGGGGGTCATTTCCTTTAGCATGGGTGTGCTCCACGACGAGTACCACCACCCAGCCAGAGAATTTCATTACGTATCATGTTCCCAGTGGTATCAGCCTGTGTAGAGAAAAAAAAGAGGATGTCCCCTATAATGTAGATATACAGTTCATACCTCGCAAATAGAGAATATAGCTAGACGTTGATTTAATAAAAAGAGCTAATCGTTTTTATCAATGTTTAAATCCAGTGGTCATAGAGAAACCAGCAGCAATGCAGAATAGAAACCCCCACTGCACGACTCTCCCCAGAAAGGACATAACGTTACTAGTATATGGAGTATTATTAGGCATGGGTAAAGAGTGGAGATGACCAGGGACCAATTGCGATGACCTACGGGTTGTACGCAAATCCCGCCTAGAACCGTCCAGTAATGCGTGTTTACCCCCTTCGCTAAGCGCCTGCCCTGATGATATGTTCATCAGGGGTGGAACGGCTTATCTAGGTAAGCATTAAAATTTGCAGCTTTTTTATTAGTGTCAGAATGTAAAGACCAGCGATAATATGATTTAATTGGAATGGAATGTTAACAGATTCTAATGCCAGTCAATATGCTCTGGAGACAGCGAGATCTCAGATGGTACACTCCCCCAGTATGCCCAGTCTGCAACACTCAAAACTCCAGGACTATCCAATCGAGTCCGTCAGTTTGCGTAGTGCCCCCCTCCGCCTGTGCTGATAGAACAAGAAGCAATAGTGTGTGAGCTTTTACTAGGACACCTTTTATCCCGGTCCACAACACCTGTGTTTATGCCTGTCTTCCTACTAAACTCAGTAATGACTCACAATGCACACATCAGCCGCGACCTTGATGCCGCCACCCCCGATGAAGTCTCTCGACCGGCTCCACAGAAAAGAAAAGCAGGCTAGTAATTCCATTAATAATAGGCCTTATGAATTTGAAAGGATCATTACCTTGTAGGACCGTACCGGTTATGTCTGTCACATGATAGAGACATACCTCACGACATACGAGTGGGGATTGTATCCGCCCCGTTTGCGCATCACAAGCATGAAGATTGTTTGCAGGTTACACTGGTTATGTTGTCATTATTTGTATGAGATGATATTGGAGGGCGGAATCAATATCCTCTCCTAGACACGGCTCTTGTACGTGTCCCCGTCGTGTATATGTACTGCCTTGCGCATCATTCTCTCTGTCTCTCGCTTTGAGTCTCTCAACCCTTCATAGTTATGTGTCGCGCCCCCCGTATCCAGATACATGTGCTTTGGTGGACTGGGTACTACGAAGTACACTTGATATAGGGGGTACTCCAAGAATCTGGTCACTCACTTCCTTACCAACATGACATTACATTATGTTGAAACTCAATGAGTCGTAACTACAACCTTGCGGTAACCCGAATGATCCGTCGCCACCCATCAAAACCGCCGCCCCATCTAATTCTGAATCTCAGTTACAAAAATCAACCCCATGTGCTGTAGATGCCCTGGTGGCAAAGTGAGAAGATCAGACAACATCGCGGAATGGCCGAGGTGGGTCGGGGTGTGACTGGGTTGTATCTCAGTGGTACATATAGTCATGTCACTCCCCTCGGGGCTTAAAAAAAAATAAAAAAATAACATAAACATAAAACAACAAATAATAACAAACAAAAAACTAAAAAAATACAAACATAAAAAAATAGGGGGGGTTGGGGGTGCGGCAAACACACTATGTAGTAAGTTAACAATGGGGGAGGTGGGTGGTGGGGCGCAGACAGAGAGGGGGTGTGGGTGGTGTTGTCTGTACGTGTGATGCTTGTATCGTATTATGTAACTTGTGGGGGTGGGGGTCACTGTTGTGTGTGTGTGTTTCCTACAACTCCATGTCCCTCTCCCTCCTGTCCCCCCCCCCCTCCCCCCCCCCCCCACATCACATACATCGCATTCACAATAAACAACCACCCCCAACACACTAAACCACCCAATGGTTTGGAAAACGCTTTTGGTGTGCGTCAATGTAGAAAAAACACAATACCCCAACAGACCCATGGTATCGATCGTTGATCTTCTTCAGCACATAAGATTTATGTACAGTAAATAAGTCTAATGACCATCCTAATGTGCCTTATTACCCAGTCCCCAACCTCTTTCAAGATGTGCGCTGACCTACAATAAAATTTAGTCTACGCGCCACCCAACTGGACAAGACAATTGTTGTTTACTGCCAATAGTACCCCAACATCTCAAATCATGGCCCTTTATCACTCATACAAAATGTCACATTATCATTCGCAGATCTTCTCCCATACCACTCACATTTTATTTCCCAACCCACCCCCCCCAAAAATTGTACCACTGCCTGTCCCACACAACCGTTTCTGTACGGTATTGACGCCAACAAACGCCCCTCACCCAACATCGTGGTACAAAAACAGTTGCATTAACATTTCCTCCCAATAGTGATCCACCACAAAAACATTAACACAAAACGTTTACTTCTTTTTTATACACCCAACGTTCCTCTCAAACCCGTTTGCTTCAACATATTGGGTGGGTGTTTTGTATTGGACCATGTGTAATTCCATGCCTAACTCACAATATATCATAAATTCCTAACTGGGAGTTAAATGTTAAAATATGTACATACCATCAAAAATATGTGCCTAAACACTGCCTTCGTCACAGTTACAACTAACCAACCCCCATGGTTTTGGTAAAGTGTTATATTTTAATTCTCATCAATAACTCTGAATATTACCGTGGGGGTTAGTTCACTTGTGTTCTGCCCAACCGTTTCTATTAATCACTGTGTTTAAAATCATATTTTCTTGCTAATAGAGTCCATTTTATGTAACACAACTTTTCTAACCCCATGCCCTCCTTATTATTAACACATACTCAACCTAGACTCTCCATCCAAAATCCAGTGCAAATCTCCCTTAAATACAGGTCTTTTACATATATTCTCCTCCCCATCAATGTGTCACGTGCTTAACCCTTCTATCTCCCCCACCTCATATGGCGCACCCATATTATACCACCAATTCTCGCTCACATCAAGTCCAGTGTCATCCAATACTTGTAAGGCTATTTGCCTTAATCACCCCCCTGAATTTAGTACCTTACTTCCCCCCAACTGTCACATTTATTTCTTCATGCTATTCCTTATACTTTGGTCCTTCGATGGAAAGTTACACAAGTTAGGTGTCACCTAATAAAGTATCTTGATCCCCCTATCATAAAATACACCATGAGTAATCATCGGCAAACTAAACCTTTGTCTTTGTCCAATGTAGTCCATGGGTATGATAATATGGAATGTAACCCCCATTCTATGGTCCACTTTATGTAACTACATGGCGCCCTTTTCTCATTGGCATAACCCCCTACTCGCAGGACCACAGTTGCCGTTTTGGTCAATATAATCTGATTACGTATATTGTGAATTCTTATACTCCAAATGTCCAACAATGTAAATAACTTATAATATATTAAGGATCGACTACCGATTCCACTGTACGTAGCTATAAAAAATGTCAATACAATTGACCGGTATCACAACTCCACCATCACATAGTCTTCTGACTAAAAACTCTTAAACATCATCTACACCTAAACAAATAAAAGTTTTTGTTGTGTTAAAATGTTATGGTAATACATTATGTATGGTACACATATTCCGTCACAACATTTTATGTGTATCTATATATCAAAAACATCTAATATAACTTTCACAAGTGTCTCATCATACTAATAAAGTCGATGGTCAAATAACCAATATTCATATTTGTTCCAAAATGTTGTCAATATTCTAGAGTATCATCAATAACCATCCTTGGTAAGGAGGTGGTAAAATTCGTCCTAAGGGTGGAACATCCTAAGTCAATACTAAACCCCAAACAATAACATGTCCGATTTACCTATAAACCATATGACACTTGGTGACCTATAATCTCACACAGAACTTTAAATATTCTGATATAAGATAATCATTATAAGATCTATAAACCCTCCCAACTACATTCATTCAAACTAAAGACCGACTACCCCCCCACACTACCCGCACTTTAACCCAACAAGGGATATGAAGATCCCCCAATACGTCTTCAATCTCATCCTGTGTATCAAAAAAACAGAACCTTTATCATCCTCCAGCCCATAACGATGAATCCTATATATCCATCCAAAGACCATAAAACCACTAGATCACCCAATTAAGTGTACCCAATGGACTGTTTTTTGCTATATAGAGGTGGGCGTGGAAGGTGTGTTACAGGGAGTCAATGGTACATGATTCGGTGTATGTAATGCTGTGTACGAGGGGTGAAATCCATGTGAAATTAAGTAAGTCTTCTGTAAGTTTTGTAGTGTGAAACGGACTGTTGTGTTAGTGGTGGTCTCTATGGTGCGTGCAACCGTGTGGTGATTCCTTGCATGTCCCATGGTAGTTTGTTTTCTTAGTTGTGTAAGCTCACGTCATTTCCGTATGATATTTTTCTTTTCTTTTAATAATTGTTTCGTTAAGTCCATATTTATCTTTATTTACCAATACTCAAAAACTCCAAAAATATATACTATACTTAATATTGTAGATTTATACATAGAGGATGTTATGGAATTACGATCATGTGTGTTTGTTACGGAGCTATAATACGTCACTTTCCCGTTGAATGGGGTAATTTCTGGCTCTGCTCTTTTAGTTTAGGAATTTAGAAATCATAATGTTTAGGATAGATCCTTAACCATCACTGTATTGATCTTAGGATATAGAGGTCACCCTCTGGCGTTTTAGGATCTTTTCGGATAGATTAATCTAAGATCCCCAGCATCTAATTCTACCCTGGATAGCCACTCTGATTTAAATCACAATGTTAGGGAATCCATCGCATGTCCTCCCTAGATTATTAGACCGAACCGAGATAAGATTTATTTTGGTCGTTGTCCCCTCTTTGTGTGTCTGTGTGCATGTGAGGGAGTTGTAGTGGGTTTGTTTTGTGCTATGTGCAGTTGGTATCACGTGTGTTGCACAACGTTGTTGAAATGCGTGCTGTTTGCTGCTTGGTTGTGTTTGGTGATTGTCTTGAATGTTTGTTTCGTCATGGGTGTTTGTACTGTTTTTTAACCCAGTGTTGATTTTGCGTGTATCAAATGTGTGCCATCTGCCACATCCCCTAATATGGACAACCTGCCAACTCTTTACTCAGTGCGATAAGTCTTGCTGTGTCAGGGTTGGGGTTATCTGAGATCAAATGTAATTCGGTTGTCTAGGTCATGGCGGGCGGTATGACGTTGGTTTTAATAAATGCTCGATAGCAAAAATAGATAGGTAGAGGTAGAGGGCGGGGGGTCAGTTCGTACGTTATAGTGCCGGTGATAGGTAAGATTGAGGGGAAGGTGGACAATCTGTAGGAGGGACTTGTTTTCCTGTCAGACCTAGCCGAAGGAAAAAGAACAGACCTCCAGTGTAGAAGAACCCTGAAAAAAAGACAGAACAACGAGCCCTCCAGAAGAAGAAAACAAGGAAACGGGAAAGCAAAACTCAGGTGGGAATGAGAAAGACAGTGCCAGAAATGGTTCCCTAGTTACTCGAACGACTAGAAAAAAAGAATCCAACCTCAGAACCTGTTAAAGGATCTCAAGAGAGAAGAACATTTTTTCGAAAAAGGAGTAGGGTTTTTATTCGGGCGTTGGGTTTTAGGGAACAATAGAAGAAAATGAAGAGCTAGAGCTTAAAGAAAAAGACAAAAGAAAGTAGAAAAATCACGAAGAAAGACATCTTAGAGATTACACTAAATTAGAGGTAGTTAAAGTAGGAATAGAAAAATGAGGAAAAACAATAAAAGAAAAGCTACTCAACTTCGAAGAGAAAGAGGGGATTGAAAAGCGAAAGTTAAATTTCAGAAAGAAGGGAAAGGGAAAGAAGAAGAAAGAAGAAAACAAAAGTTCTTGTTTAAGACAAAAGAAAGAAGGATCATAGGATAAGAAAAGGTGTAAGAACTAAAAGTCTGAAAGATAAAAAGATTCTAGGTTTGCATCTGCCTCTAGAGGGTTTTTGAAGAGTATAAGTGTACACTGAAAGAAAGAAAACCGCTCCGAACTCTACTTAATATGACTGTAATGGTTGCCTATTATAGCAGTCACAGGATGTACCTTTCCGTTTGGGTGGGGGGGGAGGGGCCAGGTCGGGAGGCGGGGTGAATTCGCTGGTTCGAGGGGAGGGAGCTTTAGGGGTGTTCCATTACCACTTACATCTTGACCTAGAATATCAGATCACGCCTGCTGTGCTCTTTCCTTACGGGTCTGACCCCTGACTGTAGGGGGGCGAGCGGCTGAGGAGGGGGGTACAGTACAGGCTGGGGGTGGGGGTGGGATAGGTAAGAGTGACCTCGAGGGGGCTGGGGGGGGGGGAGGCGGAGCGGGATGGGGGGAGGGCTGTTGACGGTGTCAACAGGGTAGGTTGTTTAGGTTTCTCTTCTAGATTTTTTTAGTTTGAAATGCCAGCCGCTCTAGTATTTAACTTTTTTTTCCATCCGTTTTTTTTATCCCCCCCCCAAGACAAACCTCTTAGGGACAATCAGCGAATGTACAAAAAGACCCACGCAGTAGTGAACACGAAAGTGAAGAATTGTCGCACGAATCAGATACTACGAAAAGAAGAAGAAACAAAAAAATAGGATACCGCCACTAAGAAAGATAAGAAGAAAGTCTCGGTAAGTAATTTGCGCACGCAACTAACTAGAAAATCAGTCGAAGGAAAGCACCAGGAATACCCTGAAATGAAAAAAGGAAACGGAAGAAAGACATTGTAGCCCCCCCCCCCCCACAAAAGACGATGAAAGCCCCCAGAGCCGGCCAGGTTCCCCCGTGATCCCTAGAATGGACGAAGAGCCAAAGGACTGAATAGAAACCAGGGTGTATGAGGGATACAGGAAATAGAAAAAAAAAAAAAAAAAAAGGAAAGGACAAAGCAAGGTAGTACATATCCACGAACAACAAAAAAAACAAAAATTAAAGCTTTCATACATAATTATTTCTTCTGTTGTGATTATGCGCTGATTCTGGGTTCATCTTTGAAGTCAATGCGTTCACTTTAGTAGCCAGGGAGGTCAGTCTGTCACATACTTGGGTAAGTACAGACTGGCTGCTGGTTAAATCAATGCACGGTGTCGAAGTATCTGTTACATTGAAGAATAGAGGCATTTAAAAAATTAAGAAATGATAATAAAGTAAAACAATCTTGTCTCAGAACTCAGAATTTTCTAAGTTCTTGCGTAAAGATATCTTGGCATGCGACATCAGAGTCAGCTAACTTCAGATTTGTTAACGAACACTCAAGCTAAGGACATCCATTCATTAAATATTTATTTTATAAACAAGCAAACAGTTCGTCAAAACATGGCTGGAAGTAATTATGGTGTGCTTTTTCTGTTGCTTGTCCTACATTAATTCCCAAGTTGTCATTTCATTCATTCCTATTTTCCTTCAGAAGTAAAACAATGACACACAAAGCGTAGAATGGGGCACGCATGAATAAAGTTAATTATGATTCTATCCACTTGTTAACGTTAATGAACAAACGTCAGTAATGATGACCACTGAGACAACTAAAACTAGGAATCAAAGATTGGTATAAGAGACATGATGAACATACGCTAAAATATTTAAACCAGTGGCGGACATATCACTGCCAGTCCTCCTCTGGTTTAAACAATTCCTAGTTCCTACAGCGTAGAACGAACGAATGAACGAACACAACAACAAAAGAAAGAACAAACGAACCAACGAACGAACAAATGAAAGAACAAACGAATGAACATGCAAACGAACAAACGAACGAATGAACAAACAACGAACTTTATGTAGTAATATATTTAGTGCTTAATAGTTTTTGAGATTCTGTAGGTTTTGAAGATGGCAGATGTGAAACAGAAATCAAGAAGAAAATAAGAATGGCCAAAGGTACATTCAACAATATGAGATAAATACTAAAACAAACTGAAACTGGGAATCATCAAGTGTTTATATATATATATATATATATATATATATATATATATATATATATATATATATATATATATATATATATATAAATATATATATATATATATATATATATATATATATATATATATATATATATATATATATATATATATATATATATATACAGTGCAGTTCACTTAAGCGGAACTCCCTTAAATCGAATTTCGCTTTAGTAGAAGCATTTCTGAAGGTCCAGGCCAAAAGTCTTTTTAGGCTTTGTTAAAAAAAAACTGGTTAAGTCGAATTCTGATAGCTAGAATTTTCGAATAAGTTGAGATAATTTTTCCGCCCAAACTCATATTATGCCTCGCTCAAGCAGAAGTTATGTCATTACTTCTCTCAGAAGACTAAGTTATAAATGTGTGCGACATCGCATAATTTTTTTTTTTTTTTTACAAAGGCGGCAATACATTACTAATAAGTGTTTGGTGTCTGGCGGCAGTTTTTAGATATTTATGAACGAGCAGACTCATGGAATGTTATGGAGTTACCACCAAAAACGCTATCACAATCGGAGACATACCGTTAACTTGATGAAAGAAACAGATGTGATTCTATAAGAGAGAACGAAGTACAAGTACACCGACACCATGATGAGCGACCGATCATATGCTTCGGAAAACCTGGGTTGTGGGCAGTGTTGCCACAGCTGGGTATTTTTTTTACTTAATCTGGATTTTTTGGCTTCCGTCTGGTTATCTGGGTATTTTTTCCTTCAAAATCTGCATTAATCTGGGTATATTTGACAATTGGCATTTACAATGTATGTATATTCTATGCACTGAGCATTATACATTATATTTATATTATAATTAAATGTAAAAGCCAGATCCAAACCTCAGAAATGAGGTATCTGAGGAAGGTGGTTGAAGTAACAAGAAGAGACATGGTACGCAACCAGACGATACGTCAAGGCCTTAAATCCTACCCCCTGCAGACCCAAGTAGAACAGTCCCAATTAAGATGGTTTGGCCATGTCTGCAGAGTGGGAGAGGATCGGATACCACGACAAGCATGGGAAACAAAGAGCCAAGGATCCAGACCCCGAGGACGACCCAGAGTCCGCTGGGAGGACAACATTAGACAATCTTTGAAGTTATAATTAAATGAAAAAAAATTATGTGCAATATATATTTTATTCCACTTAAATTTAATTCTTGTTTTTAAACCACATCGATGACGTTGTTTTTTTTTTACTTGTTTACATCAGCTATATATTTCCTGTTATTCGGTTAATGGCTGTCATCTAGAGTACTCAGTCATTTTTGCGATGTGTTTAAAAATATTCTTTTTAAATTTTAGACTTAAGTTATGATGAACGTTGGCAGTAATTCTGCGATTATGTGACAGAAAAACAAGAAAAGTAGTTGATTCACTGTTAGACCTCATTGAGGTGGAGGATGGGACTGGTTTTAGCATGTTTACAGCTGTTAAGAAATTGTTGAGCACGCATGCAATCCCGCTTAGTAACGTCATTGGTTTTGCTGCAGACAACTGTGCCACCATGATGGGGATTGCAAGTGGTTTACAGGCACAGCTGAAGAAAGAGATTCCACATGTCTTTGTTCTCGGCTGTGTTTGTCATTCATTTGCATTTTGTGCAAATTCTGCCAGTAACCACATACCATCTTGGCTTGAAATTTTCATAAAGATTGTCTGCTTCTATTTTTCGCGTAGTAGTAAAAGGCATCTCCAGTTCCAGTTAATACAAGATGTAGTTCAGGCCCAGAAACATAAAGTGTTGAAGCTGTGTGAAACACGCATGCTGTCCCGTGAAGCAGTCATTGAGAGGATCCTTGACAAGTGACAATTTTCAACAGTAACAAGTTACAACTAACATTTTATATTAGATTTGAGGAACATTTTGTTAATGTAACTACTGTAAGTATGTTACTGTTAAAATATCTCATTTTCAAGAGTTCATATATTGTGGTGTTAATAAAATCATTTTTGTATAATTGTGAATTTTTGCTGCCATCAATGGTACCTATACCTTGTAGCGGTATGGCAGCTTGCGTACCCTGACAATCCCCAGAGCTATGCCAGTGGGAGTTTTACTCCTGGTAGGTTCAACCAAGCTGGACTGGTCTGTGTGGGTAGGGGTCAGACAAAAGCTGGTACCCTGGTCCTCCAGGTTGGGGGTTTTAGCATAGGGCTGACACCCCTGTCTATGTAAAAAAAATAATGAAGTTACGGAAACAACATCAAATGAACAAACTTTGCTGCGGGATGGACATTCGGAGTCTGTGGCTCGTATGACTGTCAGTGGTGAAAGCCGAAAGGAAGCCACTGACATGAAAACGGATGTCCTGACCGCAAAACAGGATACAAGAATAGGATTTTGGAATGTCAGGACAATGTACGAGAAAGGTAAACTAAGACAGGTCACGGCAGAAATGAGAAACTATAGGTTACACATCCTGGGGATAAGCGAGAGCAGATGGACAGGGGCAGGAAAAGTTAAAACAGCAACAGGAGAAACAGTACTTTACTCTGGCAGAGAGGATGGACAGCACAGTGAAGGCATAGCCATTATTCTACAGAAAGGGATAGAAAGGACATTACTGGAATGGAAACCCATCAACAACAGACTGATACGATTGAGATTGAGAGGGAGATTCACCAACACTACAATAATACAATGCTACGCACCAACGAATGATAGCGATGAGGAGGTCAAGGATGAATTCTATCAACAACTGCAGAAAGAAATGGAGGACACACCTAGATATGATCTTGTTATAGTAATGGGAGACCTCAATGCGAAAGTTGGTACACACAATACATATAATGAAAGAACAATGGGGAAATGCGGCAGCGGAATAGCAAACGAAAATGGGGATAAGCTAATAAGTTTCTGTAGCATTAACAACCTGGTCATTGGAGGAACACTTTTCCCACATAAGGAAATTCACAAGTTAACATGGGAATCACCAAATGGTCGGGACAGAAACCAGATAGACCACATCATGGTTAACGGTAGATGGAGACATGCATTACAAGATGTGAAGGTAAGAAGAGGTGCAGATGTGGGAAGCGATCACCATTTAGTAGTTGCAAAACTGAAAGTGAAACTAAGAAGGGCTGGACCAACTGTAACTACACAGAAAAGGTTTGACATCAGCAAATTGAAGGACCCCCTTACCAGAAAAGCTTTTGCGGCCGACATTAAGAAACGATATCAATTTGCCAAAAGCCAGGAAAAGACATTGACTGATGATATAGACCAGAATTTTAACACCATTTCAACAATATATAAGGAAAGCAGCAAATCATGCTTGGGATTCCAGGAAAGGAAGAAGCAAGACTGGATAACATCAGAAACACTAAACACCATAAAGATGAGAAAGGAAATGAAAAGAAAGAAAACAGAAGCGAAGTCCCCCAGGTTAAAGCAACTATATAGCGAACAGTACAGTCAACTGGACAGGGAAGTTAAACGCCAAACCCGAGCCAACAAAAGGAATTTCCTAGACGATCTTGCAAAACAGGCAGAAGAGGCAGCTTTGAGAAATGAACAAAGCACAGTATACAAAATAACTAAATTCATCAGCGGAAAACAAGGTGCAAACAATATTACATTAGTAAGAGATAAGCAAGGAAATCTCATTAAGACAGCAGAGGGACAGGAAACAAGATGGGCAGAGCACTTCAGAGAAACTCTGAACAAGGAAATACCAGAGACACAATTGAATGTTCCTGAGGCTGAAAACGATCTAGATGTAAATACAGACATTCCACGAAAAGAAGAAATCATCACAGCAATCAAAGGGTTAAAGAACGGTAAAGCTCCGGGCCATGATAACTTAAATGCAGAGCTATTTAAGACAGACCCTGAGCTAGCAGCAGAACTATTAGAACCACTATTTGCACAAGTGTGGAAAACGTGGACAACACCATCAGAGTGGAACAAAGGAATAATTGTCAAATTGCCCAAGAAGGGAGATCTTTCAGACTGCAATAATTGGAGAGGAATCACTCTTCTCTCAGTTCCCAGCAAAATACTAGGCAGGATAATTATACAGAGAATTTCAAAGGCAGTAGACTACAAAGTGAGGAAAGAACAAGCAGGATTTAGAAAGAACAGAAGATGTGTAGACCATATATTCACTCTCAGGAACATTATAGAGCAGTGCTCAGAATGGCAAAGACAGCTTTACATAAATTTTGTTGATTTTGAAAAGGCTTTTGACAGCATACATAGGGACAGTCTATGGAAAATACTGAGGGCTTATGGAATTCCAAGCTGCATAGTGTTAATCAAAAAAAGCCTCTATGCCAACTTTACGTGTAGTGTTGGGCAGAGCAACCTAACCTTCGAGGTGAAGACAGGAGTACGACAGGGATGCCCCTTATCAACCACTCTATTTTTAACAGTCATAGACTGGGTGATGCGCCAGACAACAGAGGGCAGTCCAAGAGGAATAAGATGGACTACATTTTCAACATTGGAAGATCTGGAATATGCAGATGACATTGCACTGCTGGCACATTCACATCAACACACCCAGGAAAAAACGGATAGACTTAATAAATTTAGCCAGCAGGTGGGCTTGAACATCAATTTAAAGAAGTCTGAGGTCATGACGCTCAATGTGAGCAACCCTGAGCCCATATCAGTAAGGAATCAGCAACTGGTACAGACAGATACCTTCACATACCTAGAAAGCATAGTAACACCAGACGGTGGGGCAGGCAAAGACATCAACATCAGAATGAATAAGGCAAGAACAGCCTTCTTTAGCCTAAATAACATCTGGAAGTCCTCCCAATACAGCACAAGCACAAAATTAAGATTATACCAGAGTTGCGTGCTTTCTGTGCTTCTCTATGGTGCGGAATGCTGGAGAGTTACAGAGAAGGAAATGTCAAAATTGTCCTCTTTTCACACAACATGCCTAAGAAAAATTCACCGAATCTTTTGGCCGAATACCATCACCAACCAAGATCTGCTTACTCGTAGCAAGCAAGAGGACATGCATACCATCATAGCTGGCAGACGCTGGAGCTGGGTTGGTCATGTCCTCAGAAGAGACCCCGATGCCATCACAAGAACAGCTATGCTTTGGACCCCTGAAGGAAAGCGAAAGAGAGGCCGACCAAAAACAACTTGGCGGAGGACTGTGGAGGCTGAGATGCAAAGAATGAACCAGAGTTGGGGCACTGTACGAAGGATGGCCACCGACCGTGCAAAGTGGAATCAATTTGTTGTTGCCCTACAAGACGCCACTAGGCGTGATGGCCACTGACTGCTTTGACGGTCGGTGGTTAAGGATCGAAGAAGAAGAAGAAGTGAATTTTTGGTAATAAAAAATAAAATAAAAATGAAGAAATAAATAAAAATTGGTAGCACACAGCTTATTTGTGCTAAAGTTGCACTAAAAGATTGTGTAGCATCGTGTATTTGAGGCATAGAATAATCTGGGTATTTCTGGGTTTTTTCAAGATGAAAATCTGCGTTTATCTCTAGAAATTGAGTGGCAACCTTGGTTGTGGGAAGTAACTCTTACTAACGATCTGCATTAGTTATTCGTGCTCTCGTTTTTTTTAAAATGAACATGCAGATGCCACCGAGTTTTCAGAAAAAAAAAGAAAAAAGAAGTCAAATCAAATGTCACGGTAGTCCAATGACATATACTGCCGGGGGGGGGGGGGGGGGGGGGGGGGGGGGGGGGGGGGGGGGGGGGGGGGGGGCGGAAGGGGGGGGGGGGGGGGGGGGTGGGGGGAACGCGGGGGGGATGGGGGGGGGGGGAGGGGGGGGGAGGGGGGGGAAAGGGGGGGGGGGGGGGAGTGGAAAGCCAGAACAGACAGAGGTCGAGTTCTCAGAGTGGTCATCTGCTAATTGGTGTTGGGGTAAAGTTCTTCGTGTCCTTTCTCGTGTGCCCATTTTTTAAGTCGAACTGAATATTTACGGCCTCTTGTGATTCAGAGTTTCTATTTTCAGGTTATCTTCTTATAGTCCCTTGTTTGCTCGTTATAGAGCATGGAGCCACTACTAATGCAGGTGTCCCCTTGCAGGATTTCTGCATCAACGGCTTCATGTGTCTTTGCAGCGGTGGGTTGTGTAACAATTTGTTTGACATAATAAGGCCGCCAACTTTGTGTAGAAGCAGATATTAGTTGCCTATTATGATACGCCTGACGTAGCAATCGTCTTATGTTTTATGTTTCGCCCCAGAGACCCCGTGAACTACACACGTGGGGCTTGTTTGTGTTATCACGTGACACCACAGTACAGGATCCGAGATTGGTAAAATATGACGTGCAGACTTTTTCATGTTTTATACTTTCAGTCACGCTACGAACAAATATCGTGTGCTTTTGTTAATTTGCATTTTAAAAGTGAAAAACATACAACAAAGTTTTTTTTTTACAATGAAAAAACTTGCAAGAAACTGTTGAAATAATAATTTTATTCTTTCTTTATTATAGTGAACTCAAAATGTCCACCTTTGAGCAAACTTCTGATAAGCAGAATTTCGGATAAGTAGAATTATTTAGAAGGTTCTATCTGGACTGTGCTGTATAAATATATATATATATATATATATATATATATATATATATATATATATATATATATATATATATATATATATATATATATATATATATATATATATATATATATATATATACTAGCAATTACCCGTCAATAATAACGGAAGTAAATGGCACCCATGGATGCAAAGCCCAAGACTGAATTATAGGAACGGATATTTTCCTTAAAATGTCGATATTATGGATGCGCTGGGTTGCTCAAAAGATCCTTGAGATACGGAGGAAAAGGACGTCTCTGATCTCCTTCTTGCTCCAACAGAACTGTACCATTATGGCAGCAATATTTGAGTGTACCATCGGTTGATCTTTCCACTTGAAAATTGAGAGAGTGACAGAACTGACATTCCTGATCCACTGGGCCGCAGTTGTGTACAGCAACTGCATTCTCATCAAAGCCATCATGATTTGGAATTGTTGGACTACGTGCAGCTCTTGATCGTCTCACTTGTTGTGCAGCCGCTGCTCTACGTTCGGTTGCTTCTTCTGAAGTCTCCTTTGCTCGTTGTGATGCTCTCAACTGACGAATGCGAAAAGCTTCTAAATAAATATTAGACAAACATAAAGGTATGTTTTCAGGCACCCGTAAGAAATAAAGAAGTAGAAAACTAGACAACAGAAAAACAACAGACGTGAGTGGCTTACTCAGGACTCGAACCCAGGACCTTCCGTGCGACAACCCCGCCTAGCTATGCAAGCGAATCATACTATCCTCCCTGCAATCTAGGCATCACCAAAAAATGATGCTTTGATGACGGGTCATTAGTGCGACCCGCAACACATAACACCGGAAGTTTACCATGGGCAGTCCAGCCTATTAATGACGCAATTTCGAAAAGCTTCTGCAGCGCGTTGAGATTCATGCTCTTCTGCAGACTGATTTGCTCGTTGTGACTGACGCTGTGCTTGTCTTTGTTCCGCTTCATGTAGTCGTATTGCTGCTTCTTTCAGAGTCTCGCTTGCTCGTTGTGATTGACGCGATCGTCTCTTCCTCTTAGCATCTGCAGCTAGTTTTCATTCATAACCCTCCACTCCCAAAGGAGCATAGGCCTTCAACAAACACATGCCAAGTCCTCCTGTCACGTGCCATCATCTTAAGTTCTTTCCACGTTCTCCTCATCATTTTCACCTCTGTTTCCAGTTCTCTTCTCCATGTGCTTCTTGGTCTACCTCTGCCTCTCTTGCCCTGGGGGTTCCAGAACAAGGACTGCCTTGTAATGCTATCAACAGGTTTCCTCAGTGTGTGTCCTATCCATCGCCATCGTCTTCCTCTCATCTCTTGTTCCACTGGCACTTGTCTGGTTCTTGTCCTCAGTTCCACGTTGGTAGCCTTGTCATACCATTTTAATCCCTCTATTCTACGCAAGCACCCATTTATGAAAGTCTGTAGCTTTTTGGTTGTTGTCTTTGTTGTTCTCCATGGCTTAGAGCCATACAATAGGAATGACTTCACATTTGAGTTGAAGATTCTTATTTTCGTGTTGGATCCGATTTCTCTTGATCTCCATATATTTCCCAATGCTATGAAAGCTCCTCTTGCTTTTTGTATTCTTATTTTGATATCACTGTCTGTCCCTCCAACTTTGTCTATATTGCTGCCAAGATATGTGTACGATTCTACATCTTTTATTGGTGTTTCTTCAAGTTCAAACCTGTTATCATTACCCGCATTTATTCTCATTATTTTTGTCTTTTCCCTTTGTATTTTCAGACCCAATTGCTGTGACCTCTCATCGAGTGTTTTCAATTTGTCCTGCATCTGATTACGGTTATGGGACAGAAGAGCCAAGTCATCAGCAAAATCCAGATCATCTAACTGCTTAGTCAGAGTCCACTGGATTCCATTTCTGTTGTGTGTTGTCGATGTTCTCATAACCCAGTCTATTGCTAGTAAGAAAAGAAATGGAGACAAGAGGCATCCCTGTCGCTACTCCTGTTCTTATCCCAAACGGTTCTGTAAGCTGTCCTTCATGAAGAACTCTGCATGTCATGTCTTCATATGTTTTCTTTATTAAATTAATGATCTTCAGGGGAACTCCAAAATGCTTCATCAATTTCCAAAGTGATTCTCTGAATACACTGTTAAATGCCTTTTCGTAGTCCACAAATCAGATGTATAGTGGTGAATTCCATTCCAGACTTCGTTCAACTATTATTCTCAAAGTGGCTATCTGGTCTATACATGATCTGTTTTGTCGAAAACCTGCTTGTTCATCTCTCAGTTTCTTGTCTATGGACTCTTTTAATCTCTCAAGGATAATCATGTTTAATACTTTTCCTGGCACTGATAGTAACATTATTCCTCTATAATTTGTGCACTCTTGTAAATTTCCCTTGTTAGGCAACTTAACCAGATATCCTTCCTTCCATTCTGCTGGTATCTCTTCCTTTTCCCAGACTTTACCAAGTAATTTATATAACATCTCTGTAGCCGTGTTGATATGTGCTTTGATGGCCTCTGCTGGAATGCCATCAGGTCCAGAAGCTTTTCCATCTCTTAGGAGCTTTATGGCTTTCTTTATTTCTTCCTTCGTTGGTCTTTCACCGTTAATTTGTATCTCTTCTTCTGCTGGCTGGATGTCCGGGGGGTTTTGTGGAGCTGGTCTATTGAGAAGGTCCTCAAAATATTCTGTCCACCTCTTCATTTGCTCTTGTATATTGCTGAGCAGTTTTCCATTCTTGTCTTTTATGAGGCAACTTGTTTGCTTGTACTTCCCTGTTAGTTTCTTTGTGCTGTTATACAGTTCTCTCATATTTTCTTTGGATGCAGCATCTTCTGCCTCTCTTGCCAACTCCTCAATATACTTCCTCTTGTCTCTTTTGATACATCTTTTTACTTCTTTGTTTGCTTCTGTGTACACTTCTTGAGCCTTGGCTTTGGAACTTCTGGTTTTACTTGTGTTTAAATCTGCTTTCTTGTTTTTTCTGCCTTTTATCTTATTGATGGTTTCTTTTGTTATCCGTGCTTTTTGTTGTCGTTCCCTTTTCCCCAGTATTTCTCCATATGTTTCATTCCGTACAGTTTTGATTTGCTGCCAATAGTCTTCTGTATTCTCTACATCTTCCAGCTGTTGGAGAACTTGGAATTTGTACGATATTGTGACCGCAAATTTGTTTCTTGATTTCTTAGATGTCCTACATTAAATTGTTGTCTATAATTTTGCATTGTTGCATATCTCTTGAGTTTAATTTTTACTTTGGCTATCAGAAGGTGGTGATCTTATGCCACATCTGCTCCTCTATATACCTTTACATCCTGCAATGATGATCTAAACTTCTTGTTTATGCATATATGATCAATCTGATTTTCTGTTCTATGGTCTGGTGATATCCATGTTGCCTTGTGTATTCTCTTATGTGGAAACACGCTTCTTCCTATAGCCAATTGATTTGAAGCACAGAAGTTTGACCTTTATTGACTTGTCCATGTTTTTTGAAGTTTTTTGTGGTTCGTTTTGCAGCCATCTTATCATTTTGATTCATAATAATAATTCTGTAATACTTTAAATTAAAATTCTGTCTTGAAGAAACAACCAAAAACTTACATTTTAAGGTTATTTTTATCAAAATTATGAGTTAAATCCGTTTCCGGAATGAAACTGGGTTTTACAATCAAAAACTTAGATTTTATTCATATATCACTCACTTTGTGTTAGAAAATTCCCCGACTTTTCTTCATTGAGCGTTACTATTTTCGGGAGAGTACATATAAGGGAAACAATACAATTAATGTCTAACTTTCAACCACAGTTGCATCCCTTAGATGTGACCGACGTACAAACGGCGAGAATTATGGATGTTGATGACATATAATATATATAATATATAAACTTTTTATTACTATATGGTATAGAAATGTGGTGAATGAACAGGCAATTGGAAGAAGGACCTGAAGCCCTCGAAATGTGGATGCATAGAAGAATGGGGCGCATCTAATGGAAAAAGAAGAAAATAAAGAAAGAGAGCTCCTGGAAAAGCTAGGAATGAAATAATAATTAATGAAGGAGATCAACATTTAGAGAGCTAAGATCTTTTGACATATAAAAAGACAAAATATCTTGCAGAAGAACACAATAGAAGAAAGAGACATATGTACAAGAGGAAGGCAGCGCTATAAGTGGTAAGACAACTTAAAGAGATGGACAGAAAAGAGTCTATCAGAGTGCACCATCAAGACAAGAGACAGAAGACGTTGGAGATCCATTGCAGCCGACTTTCACTGCGAAGATGGCACCTGATGACTATGTTTTTGTTTTTTTATGACATCATTAATGTTAGCGCACGTAGAAGAAAAGTTTGAACTTCTGAATTCATCATTTTTGTGTTAAATTAATGTTTTTTTACACGCTTTTCTATAACTTGTCGTGTATGTCACCTTCAAATCTTGCAATCGATTTTTCAATCACTTCCAGATGAGCAATAGCTCTGAAATTTGGCATAGTTGTGTATTTCCGATGACAATACAATAATCAGTAGTAAAAATAATAAAATGAGTAACATTAAAAATAATAATAAAAATATAAAAGGAGCTCAACTTTCATTATCATTTTTCTTTTCGTTCCTTACAGAGTTCACTATTTTGTATGCAACGTCACCAAGTTATGTGATCTTCACAATTTTGTGTACGACTTGTTTGCAACGTCACCAAGATTTGTGATCTTGTACTCAATAATTTTAGCTTGCAGTAAAAAAAAATGTAACATCAAATTGACGCTCTAAAAGAAATGGATCGCTTAAGAAATTTTAGACCAGATTTACAATAAGTAAAAATATTGTTTATATTTTAGTATGTCATGATTTTTTAACACTAAAAAGAAGAAAATAACAAATATTAAAACAAATATTTTAAAGTCATCGATTCTAGTAGCATCATCTGCACGTGCCATTCTCATTAAATCGTCAGTTGTATATTAATATACAAATTAATAAATTCACTATTTACCACGTTACTAATTATCTAAGTGAAACGCTCTGAAACGATAATGACAAGAAAAATCAGCCTTCATTTCGGAAACATACGGCAAAGGTTTGCATTGCGCTGTGAAAGCTTAGTTGAACACCATATAAAAAAAGCATTCACGCTTTGCAATTTTATCGTGTTGCATTGACTCTAAGTCATGATAATTTTGGCTGTTGCATTGACTCTAAGTCATGATAATTTTGGCTGCAAAGATCTAATGAGTTTGAAATGGAAAATAATGAAATTACTACAGTAGAACTAGTATCGCCATTAGAACATGCAACCGTGTGGTAAAGTGGGATGATATAAATATTTATAGGGGACTTAGTGTACTGACTGAGATCAGCTGTGAAGGTATCTGTATCTAATAAGTGTGGTGTTTTACAGATGACCTTACTTTGCTACCACATTTAGACCTCAGTCAGACTTATTCTCGAATATTGTGATGACTACGTTGAATGTCTAGGGTTATGATAATGATGAAGTGTATGTTCACAACAACCAACAGACAGATAAACAATTTAATTTAATCCACAATACTTTACAACACTGTGACACTCACATACATAGAACACTCTATAAGACTATCTTAATAAGTCAAGTGTAACTTTTAAAAATATGTATTAATTCCTGTCAATAATAGATATCCTGATTCAACTACAAAGTGAACCAGGAATCACAATCAAATGTAATCACAAGTTGTATGTACACAATTTATAGATAGGATCTTTGTATTGACATATATTATTATTGCAATATGTGTGTAAGTTGTGCTGTAGTACTATGAGGTAATACTGGCTTTTCAAGCTAGGTTGTTGTTTGTCATCATGACTTCAAGTGTTTGTTTCTGGTGGAAATAATATTGGAAAGGTTCACAGTTTCTTTTTATTTGAAACAAATAAATGTCCCTCTTGATTTAAGGTAAAGTCACTTTTAGAGGGGGGAAGGGGGGGGGGGGGTATACACAAGAATGAGCTGCTCTGGCCACGAAATCTTAACTTCTGTGTGGGCGGCAGGAAACAGTCTCCACTGCTCGCTTGCTTCACCGTTTCCTTGAGAAACAACACTGGTTGATATCTTGACCAAGGAGTATGCTACCAGCCTCTGGATTCAGCAAAACTCAGACCATGTGCTGTTTAATACGTTAGTACTACGGTCCCTGAAACAAGAAGGTTGTACCTCCTACTTCAGAACTAATTTATAATCTATTTCCACACTGAAGCACAATACATAACAAACACCGAGTTCAGCGCGGTAGGCCAACTGCTAGCTTCTCATGTAACAGTATACACCAGTATTCCTCTCCCTAATGGTTACAACGCCTCTGCAATTCCAGCATTAATTCCTTCTATACAATAAGATAGGTGTCATAGTACTATTTGGCAATTCCATATAGGCCTAGGCAGTTAAACTCCTCTCTGACAAGTTTTGTTCATGGTGGAGCAATATCTAGGCTTTGCCTCATGTTTGCTACTGAACCACACACATACAGACATAAATTATCAATTCACATTCAATTTTCATCTAAAAGATATCAAATATGTCTAGCTTACCACAATTCAAGGAAATATTAAACAAATACGTTGACTGGCGATGAGTTATGGCACAATTCCGATCTGCCTCTGTCCCAGGCTTTCATTAGAAAAATATGAACTGGTTCTAAACGCACTTGCTTCTACACAGTTTTTAACTTGGTGGCCTCATTTCCTCTAAAGCAGTGTCCAAACACGCCATTATGAGCAAATATGATCCTGTGTTGTCAGACAACACCCCTATAGTATTTTGGCTATAATTTGTTAATTATTAGACTATTTGCTTAACACCTAACATATTCTTTGTCAGCAAGTCCTAAGGCACCCAAATATATAAGTTTAATGGAGCTAAGTGGCTGCGTTCAAAATGTGTATTTTCTTCTACCACCCGTTCACTTCTATACGATGGGGTGTCTTCTGTACTGTCAGGCTAAAGTCAGGATTTCAGACGTAAAACAGTATTCGGTCATGTTTCCTAATAAGCATTAACCATGTTTTTTTTTAAAACCTAACCTCGTATTGGTAGTGTTTTTTGTCCCTGTTTATTTGAAAAAAAGCAAGCCTGCGTGCCTTTCGCGTGGGGTGGCATTAATTTTATATCGCGAGACTATGGTAGTATTGCATGCGTTCCTCCGTACATCTCTCTCTCTCTCTCTCTCTCTCTCTCTCTCTCTCTCTCTCTCTCTAAGGCCGTCTGTCTTTTCGTTTACGTAGTGCATAAAATGACATTAATTGGAATATTAATCCAGGTCATTACGCAGTGTGTCTATCTCAAGGTTTTCTAAGAAATACAGTACACGTTTTATTTTTTTTGTTTGAAACGCGTGTAGTTGATGCAGTAGGCTTTACTAGTAAACGTGAAAGCGTTACACTTATGCAGACGAAGTAGAAAAAGGGGATTTCTTGTTTAGCTAGCATGACGTTCTATAATACAGGCGTACGCTATTGTGACCGCACTGTTCTTTTACCATTCTTCTTTCCTTTATTGAATTACTTCGTTAGGCTTTACATTTACTATTTAATTTATATATGTGGATTTAGAATGCTTCACGACAAATTCTCCCCACTTAAAACAGACGTTAAATGTCAGTCTATAATTTTATATACACATAGAGAAATTTAATATTATTCCTGGGGCTTACGGTGATTTTCATCACACGGATGGCGGCTTAGAAAATCCGCTCCCAGGTTGGTTTTTCTAGAAATATACTCTATGCTGAATTGGAATGGCTGCAAAAGTAAGGACCATCTGAGTAACGTCGAATTTTCATGCCTAGCCTGCGCTAGAAACGACAAGGGTTTGTGATCCGTTTGCAACTTGAATGCCTTCACATACAGATAAATATTGAATTTCTTTATCGCCCATATTACTGCAAGACATTCTTTTTCGCTAGTTGAGTAATTTGTTTCAGCTTTATTCAACTTTCTGTTAGCATATGCCACTGGGGTTAATTCCCCATTCAGTGCATCTGATTTTTTAACAGGGTCGCGCCCAACCCGATATTACTTGCATCCGTTCTCACAATGAATTCTTGACTTAAGTCAGGTAATTTCAAAATAGGTTTGCTTGTGAGCTTTTCCTTCAATCCCTGGTATGCCAATTCACACTGTGCTGTCCATGTAATTCGATCTGGATTTCCTTTGCGTGTCAAATCAGTTAACGGTGCACAAATGGAATTAAAGTTTTTGATATACTTTTGGTAGAAACCACATAATGAGACAAAGGATCTCACGTCTTTCTTGGTTTGTGGCCTCGGGGCTTTCTTTAGTTTCTCTAAATTCTTGGGGTCAGGGGTCATGTTTCCCTGATGGACTGTGTGTCCCAAGAATTCTAATTCTTTACATCCAACGCAACATTTGGTTGGTCGGGCTGTTAAATTCGCTTCTCTAAGTCGATTAAACAGCATGTTCAGAGAGTCAATGTGTTCCTCAAATGTTTCTGTTGCTATAAGGATATCATCCATGAAATTTGTGATGCATGGATTATTCAGAGGCTCCAACAATTTTCTCATCATTCTAGAGAAGACACTAGGCGCATTCTTCAATCCAAATGGCAATCTGTTAAACTCATAGTGTCCCTCTGAGGTACTAAAAGCTAGGTATGGTCTAACCTCAGGCTTTACTGGAATCTGATAGTATCCTTTACTCAGATCCACTTTTGAGAAATATTTAGCTTTATTTAGCCTGGCAAACAACTGATTTGTATCCGGCAATGGATCCACCTGACCTTCTGTGATAGCATTCAGTCTCCTGTAATCTATACAGAGTCTATGTTCTCCAGAGGGTTTCCTTAAGAGCACCACACTGGAACTATACGAAGATTCACTGTGTGAAATTATTCCCTCCTTCAACAAATAGTCTATCTCTTCCTTCAAGGCTTTCTCCTTAGCAAAAGGAATCGAATAGGCTTTCATACAGACAGGTGTGGGGTCTATCAGCTTCATATCATTTCCAATAAGTTTGTATGCCCCGGTCGGTCCGTTAACACCTCTGTATGATCATCTAGAACCTGTTGCACTCTCTCCTTCTGATTTTTCGTTAAATGTGTACTGATTTTCACCTGTGCCGCTGTCTCACAGGGATGTAATGGATATTCAAATGATGAAAGTGGTTCCTTTTTCATCTCCATTGCAATGGACAAGGTCAACAAGTGTGTCTCTTCCTGATTTTCTCTTTCCAAATATTTCTTCAGGAGATTCACATGATAGATTTTTTTCTTTCCCCTTCTTATCTATCTTATAATTTGTTCTAGACACCTTCTCTAGAACTGTATATGGACCTTGCCATCCAATTTGTAACTTATTCTGACTACCGGGTAGAAGAAGCAGTACCTTCTCTCCCACAGCCAAATCTCTGTCTTTAGCTTTCTTGTTGTAATAGGCAGCATGTTTTTTCCTGGCTTGTCTCAAATTTTCATTGGCAAGTTTCCAGCCAGTTTTTAAACGAGTGGTCAGCTCATTCACATATTGGTATGAGGATGTAATATTTTCCTCTGCCTTTTCATCAGTCCACGTTCTTAACAGAGCTTCGAGTGGACCTTTTATTGGCCTTCCAAATAATAATGTTGCCGGGGCCATACCGGTTGAACTATGGGGTACCTCCCGATAAGCAAAGAGGGCGGCGTGAAGGTACTGGTCCCATGTATCTGGTTTTTCGTGTGCCAACTTTCTCATGATCGACATCAATGTGCCATTAAATCTTTCCACTTGGCCGTTCCCTTGGGGATGGTACACACTACAATGGAAGTGTTTGGCCTGGAAGATCCTGAAAACTTCTTCTGTTAGTTTCCCCTTGAACTGAGAGCCATTATCAGTCAAGATTTGATTGGGAAAGCCTAACCTTGTGAAAATTGTGAGTAATGCCTCTGCCACATGTTTAGAGTCAATCGATGACAGGGCTACCGCCTCTCCCCACATAGAACACGTGTCCACCAGAGTCAGAATGTAGCTGTTCCTCCTCTTGGTTCGAGTGAGAGGTCCCACAAGGTCCACGGCAACTCTCTCAAAGGGTGTTCCCACTATGGGCATTTCCCACAGAATTGCTGGTGCAGTCCAATGCTTAGGTGCTACTCGTTGGCACTCTGGTCAGGATTTTACATATCGTTTGATATCTTCAGTTATCCCTGGCCAGAAATAGTGACAAGCTATACGCTGTCCTGTTGCGCTGATCCCCATATGACCACTGAAGGGAATCGCATGCCCTAGTTCCAACACTTTAGTCCTATATGAAGTGGGAAGGACCAGCTGTCCGTGACCATTGGATTCAGATCCAGCCTTCCTATAAATCAGCTTGTTCTTCATATAAAATTCTCCCTTGCCTGGAGGTGTATGAGATTTGGGCAACTTCTTGAAACACGGCTTGAGTGCTTTGTCCTCCGCCTGTGCCTTCCTCATCTCATCTGGATGAGTATTTATTGGATTTTCCTCCTCCTTTTTGGACTGTGATCTGGTCTGCACCGTTGCCAATATCACAGGTCTCTTGGGATTCCCCAAGAAGACATATCTACACCCCAATATCAGAGGGTAGATTGGCTCATTTATCACTGCTGCTTTTATGATTCCTTCCACATATCGCGTTTTCACCTTTATCCGGGCGACGGGAAGTGTCATGGTCGCTACATCCTTGGTTGCAGTTTGAATCTCCACTGTTTCTGTGGTGTATTGATCTGCCTGCACCAGGTGAGAACTCACAACGGAATCATAATCTAGACCTGTATCATATAAGCACCTTATGGTGACTCCATTACAGATGACATCTTCACACACTGGGGGGTGGTATGGTTCCTGTAGTTCCGCCGGTTTGACCTTTTTTCCCTTCTTTCCAGATGTCATAGCAGCACAATGAGGAGGTTTCCTTCTACAATGGTCAGTATCATGATTGTCCATCCGACAATTCTTACACCACCTCCTTTTTTGGTTGAAAGATTTTCTTTTATCAAATTTCCTTTCATCGAATTGTGGGGTTTTATTTTTATTGTCATACCGTGGCCTATCAAACTGGTGCTTACCTTTGTTCTGATCTCTAGGATCAAATTTATTAAAGTTCTGTGGTGCCTTAAAATTATCTACCTGTTTCTTTTTATTACCTGTTACCTCTGCTTGAGCTGCTTGATACCTTTCAGCAACATTTAGCAACTCACCCAGCCTCTCTGCACCTTGTTCCATGCGAAACTTTCTCAGGTCTGGAGCCATGGACTCTCTTAATTGTTCTATAAGGATCATTTCCTTAAGATCTTGGGTTTTCCCCAGAGCCGTCCATTTCTCCAAGTATGTTTCTAACCGTGCAGAGAACTGGTGATAGGTCTCACCTGACAGTAGTTTAGCATTCCTAAATTTTTTCCTATAAAATTCTCCATTCTTTTCATATCTTAACAAAAGAGCCTGCTTTAGCATGTCATAAATTTCTTGATCACCTCTGCTCATTTTGGCAAAAACTTCATAAGCTGCACCACGAAGCCCTTGTGATAACTTTAAGCTCCACCTTTCTCTCTCTAACCCATACTTGGTAGCTAATAGTTCATATCTATTTAGATAGCTCTCGATATCATCCTCTTTCTCAACAAAATGATCTAAATGAAAGTTCATAGCTGAGGTTGAGGCTCCCTGACTAGCAGAGGCATCAGAGGTAAAGGGACTGACACCATTTTCAGGAGCATGGCCTTGAAATTCCAACTCCCTTAGTCGTAACTCGTGCTCCCTTTGTAATCTCTTATCTTCTGCTTCCCTTTCTGCAGCTAATCTTTTGTCTTCCCTTTCGGCAGTCAATCTTTTTTCCTCTCTTTCTGCCTCCAATTCGACCTTCTTAGTCTCAGCCTCCACTTGTAACTTCTTAGCTTCAGCCTCTAATTGTAACTTCTTAGCCTCAGCCTCTAATGCCCTAGCCTCCTTTTCAGCCTCAATCTGCAACCCCTTAATTTCTTTTTCAGCCTCTAACCTTCTTTCAGCCTCTTTTTCTAATCTTTTTTCTTCACGTTCAATAAATTTGTCACATTCAGTAGTGACATAAGCAATCATAACTTGCCTAACTCTAGCAGCCTGCACAGCAGCAGATCGAAATTTTGCTAGGTCCGCCATTTTCTAACAGGCAAATGTAAACAATTCAATCTATAAATAATTATCTAAGGACAACCACAGGCACTGAGAGCTCAACCTTTTTTATTTTCCACCCAAGGATACCTTTTAATTTTTTATTATTCCATGAAGTGAATTACCCCCAATATATATAATAGGGAAAGATTCAAAATCCCGGTTAGGACCCCAATATATGTGGTAAAGTGGGATGATATAAATATTTATAGGGGACTTAGTGTACTGACTGAGATCAGCTGTGAAGGTATCTGTATCAAATAAGTGTGGTGTTTTACAGATGACCTTACTTTGCTACCACATTTAGACCTCAGTCAGACTTATTCTGGAATATTGTGATGACTACGTTGAATGTCTAGGGTTATGATAATGATGAAGTGTATGTTCACAACAACCAACAGACAGATAAACAATTTAATTTAATCCACAATACTTTACAACACTGTGACACTCACATACATAGAACACTCTATAAGACTATCTTAATAAGTCAAGTGTAACTTTTAAAAATATGTATTAATTCCTGTCAATAATAGATATCCTGATTCAACTACAAAGTGAACCAGGAATCACAATCAAATGTAATCACAAGTTGTATGTACACAATTTATAGATAGGATCTTTGTATTGACATATATTATTATTGCAATATGTGTGTAAGTTGTGCTGTAGTACTATGAGGTAATACTGGCTTTTCAAGCTAGGTTGTTGTTTGTCATCATGACTTCAAGTGTTTGTTTCTGGTGGAAATAATATTGGAAAGGTTCACAGTTTCTTTTTATTTGAAACAAATAAATGTCCCTCTTGAGTTAAGGTAAAGTCACTTTTAGAGGGGGGAAAGGGGGGGGGGGGGGATACACAAGATTGAGCTGCTCTGGCCACGAAATCTTAACTTCTGTGTGGGCGGCAGGAAACAGTCTCCACTGCTCGCTTGCTTCACCGTTTCCTTGAGAAACAACACTGGTTGATATCTTGACCAAGGAGTATGCTACCAGCCTCTGGATTCAGCAAAACTCAGACCATGTGCTGCTTTAATACGTTAGTACTACGGTCCCTGAAACAAGAAGGTTGTACCTCCTACTTCAGAACTAATTTATAATCTATTTTCACACTGAAGCACAATACATAACAAACACCGAGTTCAGCGCGGTAGGCCAACTGCTAGCTTCTCATGTAACAGTATACACCAGTATTCCTCTCCCTAATGGTTACAACGCCTCTGCAATTCCAGCATTAATTCCTTCTATACAATAAGATAGGTGTCATAGTACTATTTGGCAATTCCATATAGGCCTAGGCAGTTAAACTCCTCTCCGACAAGTTTTGTTCATGGTGGAGCAATATCTAGGCTTTGCCTCATGTTTGCTACTGAACCACACACATACAGACATAAATTATCAATTCACATTCAATTTTCATCTAAAAGATATCAAATATGTCTAGCCTACCACAATTCAAGGAAATATTAAACAAATACGTTGACTGGCGATGAGTTATGGCACAATTCCGATCTGCCTCTGTCCCAGGCTTTCATTAGAAAAATATGAACTGGTTCTCAACGCACTTGCTTCTACACAGTTTAATTTCAATAAGTGGCACTGAACCGACGCTTCTAATTGACTATATTAAATGGTCTAGCCAATAAGACCATGTTTACAAAAGCATTTGAAAAAAGTACCCTTCCTACCGTTTCCCTTAACAACCAAAATCAGTATTTGCAGTCGCCTAATCATGTTTCGCCTTACATATAATTCTAGCCAATCAAATCGGATTTAACTTGGTGGCCTCATTTCCTCTAAAGCAGTGTCCAAACACGCCATTATGAGCAAATATGATCCTGTGTTGTCAGACAACACCACTATAGTATTTTGGCTATAATTTGTTAATTATTAGACTATTTGCTTAACACCTAACATATTCTTTGTCAGCAAGTCCTAAGGCACCCAAATATATAAGTTTAATGGAGCTAAGTGGCTGCGTTCAAAATGTGTATTTTCTTCTACCACCCGTTCACTTCTATACGATGGGGTGTCTTCTGTACTGTCAGGCTAAAGTCAGGATTTCAGACGTAAAACAGTATTGGGTCATGTTTCCTAATAAGCATTAACCATGTTTTTTTAAAACCTAACCTCGTATTGGTAGTGTTTTTTGTCCCTGTTTATTTGAAAAAAAAGCAAGCCTGCGTGCCTTTCGCGTGGGGTGGCATTAATTTTATATCGCGAGACTGTGGTAGTATTGCATGCGTTCCTCCGTACATCTCTCTCTCTCTCTCTCTCTCTCTCTCTCTCTCTCTCTCTCTCTCTCTAAGGCCGTCTGTCTTTTCGTTTACGTAGTGCATAAAATGACATTAATTGGAATATTAATCCAGGTCATTACGCAGTGTGTCTATCTCAAGGTTTTCTAAGAAATACAGTACACGTTTTATTTTTTTTTTGAAACGCGTGTAGTTGATGCAGTAGGCTTTACTAGTAAACGTGAAAGCGTTACACTTATGCAGACGAAGTAGAAAAAGGGGATTTCTTGTTTAGCTAGCATGACGTTCTATAATACAGGCGTACGCTATTGTGACCGCACTGTTCTTTTACCATTCTTCTTTCCTTTATTGAATTACTTCGTTAAGCTTTACATTTACTATTTAATTTATATATGTGGATTTAGAATGTTTCACGACAAACCGAAAGATCACAAGACAGTTATTTCCCCCCATCATGTTTAGGCGGGTTACCTCCCCGTAAAATGTAAAATCGCAAGTTGTGTCCACGTGGTTTTCCATTTCAAGCTCCACATTGATTCCTGTTTTTGCACGTTATTTCTATTAAGTGTCATTCTACACTGTTGACAAGTATACATGTTTTACAATATTATCACAGAATCCCTCTGTTCCAGAGGTGCTTAACTTTTCTTGTGCCATGGGCCACTTTGATTGTCAGATGGAGACTATGGACCCCATTCTTACAAAAAATGTACATAAAAGCATAATAAAAACTTTACATTTTAAATGTTAGGTTGTGCCTTGGAATCCATTCATCAAGCTTAAAGGGTCCATGGACCACAAGTTAAGAAACCATACTATTTTTTTATTATTATTTTTAAATAAAATTTTATCTCGTTTGGGCGAGACGCGTCCCGTTCAACCTAGTCCGTTATATCAGGGCGCATGTACAATATAAAAGACCTTTTGGTCTGATAGATTAAACAAATTTTTATCCTGGAGAATTGCTTGAAATAATTTTCTGGTCTCAGGAACCCTTGCATAGCAATTATTTTAACTACAGCGGAACCCCTAGAGACTTCTCGCGGAACCCTAGGGTTCCGTGAAACCCCGGTTAAGAAACCCTGCTTTACTCGTTCCCAACTCTCCCCCCCCCCCCCCCCCGATCAGAGAACACAATTTTTTTTTTTTTTTTTTTTCTTAACCAGCGGCACTTGGGCTTTCAGCCCTTCGGCCCAATGACATGTCATTGCGAGGCTGGGGAACCTGAGGACTTTCCTTCCAACCCGGTCAGGAGCTTCGCTCCTTCCCATCCACAGAGGGTTTATCACAGGAGCCGTTCAGGCTATTCAGTCAAATTTCCGGCCGTAAACATTTCTTCAAACGCCGACGCCCGGGTTTGAACCATGAACACCTGGTCGCCAGTACAACGCCGAAGCCATTACACCAGCGCGGCTCCCGGAGAACACAATCTACAGAGATTGGATGAGAGTATACAGTGTTCAGAGAGCAGATCAGAGAACACAATACACAGAGATGTGGTGACAGTATACAGTCATGGACAAGGATTAAACAAATAGGAAAATCACCGAGGACCACAGAGATGTGGTTTTACAGGAGAATGTCAAAAATTACCACCACCAGCTAAAAACAGTAATGACGGTGCTCTGAACGAGGTCAGCGCGTAAGGCAAGCTCATTACTCTCGTCAGATGAAAACCATTGGTTTTCTTCAGACATTTTATGAGAATGATGGAATATATTATGACACTAGGGAGGATTGAAGGAGAAAAAGAGATAAGGGACATAAAAGAGTGAAGATACTCTGAACAGTTTGACACCACGGCATGGACAGAAGTCAACAACAGAGTGATACTCTGAACAGTTTGACATCACGGCATGAACAGAAGTCAACAACAGAGTCGATAAACAATATTGGAAATAGGCTTTGCGGAGAGACATAATCATCTTTATTCTACTTGAATACGAAGAAGACACCCGATCAAAAAAATTAAAACGTAAATAAATTTATATATATATATAGATATACGAACTCACCTTCTGGATGTAAACGGCTTCCTGTTCCAGTCACAACTGTTTCTAATTTAAGCATCATCTCCTTGATGTAATTTTTGGATGCGCAATCATTTTTGTACTGGATGACGTAATCATCTATATAATTTTCTCCGGGGCAATTTTTGCAGTAATCACCTTCTGTGCTGACTGGGGCCGTAGTTGTCTCCTGCAGGAGAACAGCCCTTGTGAAAACAAGGAGCATGACAACTGTTGCTATGAACCGTCTGCCAAAGTGGCGATCCATGTCTGCTCGGTTGTTCACGTCTTAATTGTGTGTATTCAACAACAAAAATGTTGATGGTATAAAGCTATGTTCCAGTTATGAACTCTTTGAATATTTAACCACCGGTGGTGTACTTTAAAGAGTGTATACCTATAGGAGCTCGTAAGCCGTGTGCTGTTTTTGTTACTTTGCGTTGAAGCTGAGACGTATTTCTAGTTTTGAAGTATATGGTTAATTTTTTCAGCAAGGAAGGTTAAGTCTGTCACACACTTAAGTATTGGTCAAGTCAATGCAAAGTTTCGCTTCAAATATTGACTAAATTTATCCAAAGTTTCAAATTAAAGTTAAAGTTTAAAAATAATGCGAAGACAGTCAGTTAGCAAAACAAAGTCTTTCGGCAATTTTTATTACGAAAAAGTTGCTAACCGTCTGCCGGTATATTTAACAAAAAGTGTCACTGTGCAAACTGGTATCTGGTTCAGTAACGATGCTCAAAGATTTGACTTTACTTCCGGTTGTACGTCACAAAATAAATAACTAGTCTAGCAGTTATATTCTGAAATAAGTAACATAGTTTACGTTAGATTTCACAATTTATATTTCCATATTCATATTTCAAGTCACAAACGAAAGACCGAACATATAATGATGTTCTTACATTATATATGACTTATGGCCAGGAAAAGTCAATGAAATATCTAACTAGAAACACCAGGCCTTTACATCTCTCCCCCTGAAAACATATGTTTTGTTTGTTTTTGTTTTGTTTTATCTCGTTTTTTGTTTGTTTGGTATTTTTAACATCCACGCAAAATTAGTAATTTTGATTTGCCCTTTTTACAATGATTTGACAGATGTGATACTACTTTCCCGTTTCGGCATTTTTCATATTTGGAATTTAAAACAATATTTATCCTAATTATAACCCATCAGAGGTTTCATATTAAATTAAGCAAAAGAAGACTTTGTGACATATATACTAACATTTTAACGATTTGTCTTACTCTAGTCAAAAATTTAGAAACATGATTTTAAAAAAAATATTTTATTACACAGTGCAAAAAAGACAGCCCTAGAATTTGTTTGTTTGTTTTTCTAAGTTACGCTAACAGGGAAAGTTACAATAAAATTTAGTGTTAGAATGTATCATTAAAAACGGTAGTTCCCGTAAACAGATTATGCCCTAGGGAAGTGGTGTATTAAAGGCTTCTATATACCAGATCTATCTTTATTAAGTGAAGTGAACAGTTGCCTTTTTTTCGCTGTCTTTGCCTTCCCTAACTCAAGAGAAGGGTCAGGTACCCATTTATAGTTAGATAGAATGAAGCGTGACGCTACCAGCTTTCGAGCCCGGAACCCGGCAATTGTGCCGCGAGAGGCCAGCGCTATAACCACTCAGCCAATTGGGTTATATGTTCTATAATATTTCATAATCTCCTTGTTATGGAACTCCCAGGGAAAGAGAGGCAGTGGTAGACCATGAAACACATGGAGAAGAGAACTGGAGACAGAAGTGACAATGATGAGGAAAACGGGGAAAGAGCTTAAGCTGATGACACGTGACAGGAGGACTTGAGCTGATGACACGTGACAGGAGGAATTGGCATGTATTTGTTGAAGGTCTATGCTACTTGGGGAGCTAAAGGTTATTGGTTGATTGGTTGATTGATTTCATAATGTCAAGTGCATTTACATCATATGCTAGTCAAAAATACTTCCTATCAGTTACACGGTAACACTGGTAGCAGTTATGTAAGTTTTAACTCTAGCAGCATCATCCATCACAGGGCTGTGGAGTCGGTGATTTTTTTTTGAGTGGAGCCGGAGTCGGAAAAAATGTCCGGACTCCGAATTCTAGGCACAATGATTAGTTAACAAAATGTAGTCGGAGTCTGAGTCAGGAGTCGGAGTCGGGCTTCTAAAATTTCTGGAGTCGGAAAATTTGTTTGGACGACTCCACAACCGTAATCCATCATTTTCTTTTGTGATCTTTACAGAGCATTTAACCACTACTGCAACTTGCCCCATTGTAGGACGCCTGTAGCGAGCAGTCTCATGCACATGCAACGATCGCTTCTGCAGCGATTTGTAAAAACATGAATAGGTCGCCAGCCTTAATGGCAACATCATATTAGTCACCTCGTACGACATGACAGAGGGTGTTATTATTTCTGTATCTCTTACAGAGACCTCTCTGGAACAATACAAGGCTTTATACGTTGTAATTCAGGAATTGAAGGTCTTTAATATTAGTTGACACCCACACAAGGCCCCCTCTTTGTGCAATTCGCTGGCTCTGATGAGACAAAGTTGACACCCACACAAGGCCCCCTCTTTGTGCAGTCCGCTGGCTCTGATGAGACAAAATTGACACCCACACAAGGCCCCCTCTTTGTGCAGTTCTGCGGCTCTGATGAGACAAAGTTGACCCCCACACAAGGCCCCCTCTTTGTGCAGTCCGCTGGCTCTGATGAGACAAAGTTGACACCCACACAAGACCCCCTATTTGTGCAGTCCGCTGGCTCTGATGAGACAAAGTTGACACCCACATAAGGCCCCCTCTGTGCAGTTCGCTGGCTCTGATGAGACAAAGTTGACACCCACACAAGGCCCCCTCTTTGTGCAGTCCGCTGGCTCTGATGAGACAAAGTTGACAGGCAGCAACAAACTGCTTCTACTTTTTTCGGTCGGCGGCCATCCTTCGTACAGTGTCCCAGCTCTAGTTCAGTCTTTGCATTTCGGTCACCACAGTTCTTCGTCGTTTTTGGTCGGCCTCTCTTTCGCTTTCCTTCAGGGGTCCATAGCATAGCTGTTCTTGTGATGACATCGGGGTCTCTTTTGAGGACGTGGCCAACGCAACTCCAGTGTCTGCCAGCTATGATGGTGTGCATATCCTCTTAGTTACTCCGAGTAAGTAGTTCTGGTTAGTGATGGTATTCGGCCAAAAGATTCGGAAAATTTTCCTTAGGCAGATTATGTGGAAGAAAGACAATTTCGACATTTCCTTCTCTGTTACTCTTCATCATTCCGCACCATAGAGAAGCACAGAACGTACACAGCTCTCATATAGTCTTAATTTGTTGTTTGTTCTGTACTGAGAGAACTTCCAGATGTCGTTTAGACTAGCAAAGGATGTTCTCGCTTTATTCATTATGTTGTTGATGTCTTTGCTTGTTCCGCCATCTGGTGTTACTATGCATCCTAGGTATGTAAATGTGTCCATAAATGCGTTTATGTTAATATGTCATAACCATTTTCCCTTTTGTTCGTTATGGAGTTTGGAGCCACCACTACAGCTGGTCCACCTTGCAAGAATCATGCGCCAATCATTCACATACTCGTACGGTGGTATATGTGGCAATATGTTTTTTGCATGATGAAATTGCCAGCCTCATATATGACATCTTGTACGACATACCTGAGAGAGCTGTAGACTAGTTCTTTCTTTGCTTCATCAGAGACTAGCGCGAACTACCTGGGGCTATGCTACTGTATGTTAATGCAAAATATACTGCTGCTAATTTTGTTACACTTTATTTTATAGTTGTAAACACCAATACTTTACAGTTACGAATACTAAAGGTATTACAGTAAGAACTATAACTATTTTTTAAATCCACCTGGTACTACAGTAATTGTTCATATTGTTATTATTAATTTTGTATTAAAATAACATAATAATAATAATAATAGCCCCATCAGTCATAACTGACTATGAGAATGCGCTTATGAAGTGACACGCCTCAGCTGCTTATTTTCCCAGTGTTCCTTTCGACGTTTTCTCCTCTCTTCTGCTTGCTATGAGAGCTTATTTTCGCCCAATCTGAGGTGGCGCTGCAGTTAGCATCGCCACTTGGTGTGATCGGCAGCATCTTCCTCCCAGGTTGCTGGATTTATGTCTTGTGCTCTCATGTCTCTCTTGCACACATCTTTGAATCTCAGCTGCAGTCGCCCAACTGTTCTTTTGCCATCTGCCAGTTGCCCGTAGAATAGATCTTTCGGGATGCGACCATCTTCCATTCGGCGGACATGGCCAAGCCAGCGAAGTCTGCGCTGTCTAAGCAGTGTATACATGCTTTGAAGGCCAGCACGCGACAACGTGTCGACATTTGTCACTTTAAAATAACATCGATGCTCTTAAATGTTCTTACTAAATAATATAGGTATTACAGCAACAACACATAATACTTCTAATCCACCTATAACTACAGTTACTGTTCATGTTGGTAGTACGATAATTTTTGTATTAGCGCAAAATTATAGCTCTTAAATATTCCTACAAATAATATTGGTATTACAGCAAGAAGGACTTATACTTCTAATCCACCTAGTACTGCAGTAATTGTTCATATTGTTATTATTAATTTTGAATTAAAACAACGTCGCGGCTCTTAAATGTTTCTACTAATAATATAGGTTTTACAGTAACAACAACTTATAATTCTAATACACATATTACTGCATTTACTGATTATATTGTTAATATTAATTTTGTATTAAAGAAATATCGTTGCTCTTAACTGTTCCTACTAATAATATAGGTCATACAGTGACAACGATAATACATCTAATCCTCATGGTACTACAGTAATATTTCATATTATTATCATAAATTTTTTTTCTATATATAAAAATACCAGTGCACAGAAATGTTTCCTTCACGTTACCACAGTCGCCAACAAAGGTCACACAACAACTGTGAGAAAAATGAACAAACCGACACTCTATCTAACGAACTGGTGAGGAGTGGTTAAACCATAGTTAATGTAATAAATCCTGGGAACTATCTGGGCCTTCCATTGTGTTTCAGAGGCGGCGGCCGTATGCGCGGAAACGTGGTATCAGGAGAGATAAGTAGGATTGGAACCAGAACAAAGAATGTTGTCCGTCCAAACACCAGGAAGAAGATAAGGGTGTGACAGAAGGGGTAAAAAAACAAAACAAAAAACTGTAGCGTCCAACTTCGCTAAAGCGGTAAGAGTACTGTCCTCTCGCAGCGCAGTTGGCGAGTTCCGGGATCGAGAACTGGTAGCGTTACGCTCCAGTCTGCCCAGCTGTAAATGCACTCTGCTATTGAGCTAGAAAGAACTTGAGATGATGGCACGTGACAGGAGGACTTGGCATGTGTTTGTTGAAGGCCTATGCTCCTTTGGGAGTGGAGGGTTATGAATGAATGAATTGAGCTAGGGAAGGCAAATGCAGAGAGAAAATTTCGTAAAAAATGTAGCTAGTATTTTTTTTTAAAATAAAATTTTGGCGAGGCGCGTCCCGTTCAACTTAGCCGGTTATATTAGGGCGCATGTCCAAATATAAAAGTCTCTAACACTTCACTCACCTACGCAGTATCTGCTATAAGACTAAACTTTATCATTCTTTTGTAAAAGAAGCAGGATGAGAAAAGAGAGAGAGTGTGTGTGAGTGAGAGAGAGCGAAATAGGGAGAGTGAGAGAGAGAGAGAGAGCGCGAACTAGAGATAGAGAGAGTGAAGTTTATTGAAAGGAAAATTATGAGACAGAGTGAAAGAGGCAGAGAATGACTTTTCGAAAAATGAGTATCTACTGTCAAAAGATAACAGAGTGAAACATTGAGAGAACGACAGCAGAAAATAAACAATCTACACAGATTTGGTGAGAATGCACATTATACAGATAATTGCTACGATATTATACAATCTACAGAAAGTAGGTGAGAGTATACAATCTACAGATAGTAGCTGGGAGTTTACAATCTACAGAGAATTGGTGACAGTATACAATCTATAGAGAATTGGTGAATATATAACAGAGAGTAAGTCAGAAGACACAATCTACAGAGATGTGGTGAGAGTATACAGTCAACAGAGAGTAGATCAGAGAACAAAATAAACAGAGATGTGGTGAGATTATACAATCTAAAGAGAGTGGATCAGAGAACACAATACACAGAGATGTGGTGAGAGTGTACAGAGAGTAGATAAGAGATTCCAATATACAGATAATTGGTGAGAATATACCATCTACAGAAAGTAGGCCAGAGGATATAATATACAGAGATGTGGTGAGTGTACATTCCATGGCAAATAAAAGAGAAAGCAGAATGATAAAGAACCAGTTAAATAAGAGTTTGATTAAAATGAGTGAGTAAGAGAGAGAGGGAGAGACAGAGACAGAGACAGAGACAGAGACAGAGACAGACAGACAGACAGACAGAGACAAAGAGAGACTGAATAAGAGACAGTGGTAGAATGAAAGAAAGAGACTGCTTAAGACAATCGAAAACCAGGTTGTAGAAAGAGAGACATAAATGCAGAATATTGGCTGATAAGATAAGGATTATTATAAGAGAAATTATACTGCGCGCTCAAAGATGTAATAATGGTGGTATTAAAGCAATGATGGAAGGAACTACGGACGAAAAGCAATTATCATGGATACAAAATAAGATTACAGTGACGTTTACCACAAGTCCACCAGGCTTGTGTAGTGACGCCCTCTGTCGTCGACGAGATAAAACGGTATAGCCTTACACTGGCGTGGAACAATAGCGTAAATATGCTGCAAAAATTAGGTATATTTACGCATTGGCTGAAAATATGTGACGCACACATGATATATATAGTGGCAGGATTGTCTAAGCTGCTCTGCAGTAGTGGTCCAACAATGGTCCCTCTTAGAATATACAGATGAGGGTCTTCAAAGGTATCAACCTTCGCTAAAGATTACTCTTGGCAGGGATACAAATATAAAAATGATTCTTCCATTTAAGGGTGCCTCACAAGTATTTTATATAATGGCAAGCATAACAACTGAGATCGTCTAAGCCGTTATGAACTTATTATTTTCCGTCCCTTCTGTGAGGAAATTTATTGACTCGTATTTTCCAAGCCCCCGGCTGAAGGTGATTCAGCAACTATTAATTTACTAGCTCTGTGTATTTAAAAAAAAAAGAGACATACGAGTGCAAATTCACTCAATAATGATTAAATCAACTATAGATTTATATTTACAAATAACAAGTTTAATAATCAATTATGGGTTCACAAGATTGAAATAAATAAAATTGTTTTAACAAGGAAAATGATCAATTAATTTTGATCATCGTCGGATGAAATGGGTGGAAATTTCACAGAGTTCATATGCTGTTGCTATTACATTGGTATTCAACTAGCCATGTGTTGACGATGATTGGTCGTTGACGTTGGGTTCAGTCACTACTGGTTCCCAAAGGAACTTTGGACTGTTTCTTCTCTTCCGAAGTCAAATACTGTGGCAGTAGAATGTCCCTTGCAGCAAGGCCGGGGTAAATACTGAAGGTTGCAAGCGTCTCAAAGACCAGACTGATGTAGTCGTCTAGCGTCGACTGCTGGTACCTAGTACCACAAATGCTTCTTTTTAAGTATAGGGTCTCCTAATTTAAACATCAGGCAACTACTCCACTTCCATCCACCATTTCAACTTCCTCATAATTTTTCCCGTTATCCATGATCATTAAATCTAAAACCATTGAATCAGATTAAATTGCGTTTAGACCATGAAAGACGACACATGCAATATTCTATGCAAATATTATATACTATAAACTTAATAAAATGTTGGTATAATAATTATATACACCATGATATCATCATCCACTCCCTTGTCCTCATGGATCCTGGGGCCACCTCTATCGTTGGCTCGTTGTGAGGAGACCCGCACGAAGCAGTGTAGCAGTGTACACCATGCTCCTCCCGCAGCTTTAATATATACCTTACAAATACTCCACCTGGAGCGCTATTCTCGTAAGAGACAGTGTTTAATGTGTACGTTACAATATACAATCAACGTCAAGCAAATACAAACAGTCGGAGTGGCTCAGAGGTATGGTGTCTGCCTCGTATTCAAGAGGTACCGGGTTCGAATCCCAGTTGAGGGATTATCATTTACTGAAATATTTTTTTCAGAACCAGTGGTCCTAATTACGGAATACTCCCCCCTGGTCTCATGGGTAGTGAGACCGGATGCCTAGCCTTCTCGGTTAAGGGCGAAAAATTAGTAGGTCCCGTGTGCAAGTTGCGCATGTTAAAATCGCACGACAGTTGGAAATCGTAAAGAGTAGGCTTATCGGGCTGCTGCCCTGGCAAAATTTAAAAATTAGGAAACCTACCCACCACAAAAATATTTATAGAATGTGTGATTCCTATACATGATACACACATTGGGATTTTCGCCGGTGCTACGGAGTTCGTGCACTGCGCTGAGATCCTCCTTGTGTGATCTAAGGGAGGAGATCGGAGCACTGATGGCTTTGTCCGTGTGCAATGAATATAGTCCTTAAAAACCAAACCAAACCAAATACAAACAGTGCCCGTTATTTTTCTGTCGAAGCGTAAACAATATGTGATAATGGATGTGAAATTTTATGGAATGGTTCTCAAACCTCGAGGTCGTTTTAGGACAAATATAAATTTAATAAGAGGAAGGAATGTAATGTAGATTGATGTAAATTACATTTAGGAAAAGGAATTTAATTTTAACCATAATCACAGAAAACCTGTGCGTGTGAATGGGACATTGTAAAGGTAGAAACATTCTGATTAATAGTTTTGTATGTTTTGTTTATGAGAATATTTGTAGAAGTGCAGTAGTGTCGCATATCTGGGACGTGAGAAAGAGTCATTAGATTTAACAAAAAAGGCTGAAGTAAGCATTTGCTCTGTCAGCAGTGATGACAGAATCTTGAACTCTTGACTCTTTCCATGGAAGAGCAGAGGAAACAGGTGTCGGGTGTAAAATGGTAGAAAAATAAATACATACGCTCATACAGATTAGAACACACTAGGACAGAGAGCTTAGAGATTTTAGACAGGCAACTTAATAATTAAGATAACTGAAAATGTAGAAAGTTTGTGATAGGTCCGTGTGCTGGATTAGCCAGTACATTGACAAATGATAAAGTAGGAAAGAAGTAAAGAAATTTATAGATAATGATTTTGTAGAGAATTGCTACAATCATAATAAATATTAAGAACAGCATGTCTAGATAATCTCAGCTAGAGTTAAATTAACTGTAACTATAGATAACTGGAGAGAGTGTTTCGTCGAGCTTTAGAGTTTTGGGTCGATTCCGATATACTTTGTAGTTTGCATTAGTAGGACGGATTATTTGTTGAGTAGTAGAGTTTGGGAAGGGCTCTGATTATTCCGAATAACTCAGAGGATTGTAACGAAGTAAGAAGAAGAGATTGTGGTTCTCAAGCTGTTAACCAATGATCTTTATCCGCTAAGGTTAATAGTGATTCACAAACGGCTCTTGGGACATTTAAAGGATAATAATATTTTTGCGTATTGACAATATAGAATATATTGAATATTTATAACTTCACGCCGTTGGTGGAGCGGTTAAAGTAAAGCAATAATGTGTGATCTTGCAGACTGACAGGCAATAGATAAATAAATAGTGATTAATTTATTCCGGGCGCTTAGCCTTTGATGCCACGTGTAAATAGGCATCATGATAACCACTGACTCAAAACTCAGTTATAGTTACTGTAAAACTTAATAAGAAATGTTCATTGAATATTAAGGAAGATGATAGTATTACTCTGCACGAGATTTTGAGAATCAGTGTAACTTGTGAGTTGATATAGTTTTTCATGTTTTTGTCCTTATGGGGACCAGAGTATATTAATTGAGAAGAATGAGAACAGAGGTTCACAACTTATTAGATGATGATAGAATTAGTAAGTGTAGTGCAAAAGTAATAGACACGAAAATTATAATTATTATATAGGTGTACATTGTGTGCTTTAATATTATTATATTCATATTTTATTTGGTGGAGAGAAATTTTTGTAATCTTAATAAACAATATTAATTTTATAGTAGTTCGTCGTCAGTGAATTACTTAATTGTTGTTAAGAGATTTTGTTAGTTATCGTTGAAGACTATATCAAGGAAATAGTGAGTTTTCCTGGTGACTTTGTTAAGTGTCGTCAATGACTTATGGGTTACTGAGAGATGAACTGTGTCAGCAAACTGAACGTGAGAGATGGCATTATATTATAAACAATATCACGTGCCAAGAAACACCCAACACATAGCTGCATTCTCATCTGGAAGAACCTACCTGGGTTGAACAAGGTTGTTCACAATTCTAGAGATTGGTGGTAATCAACATCTAAGGGTTGTAGCCTTTCTGACCACTGAAGACTTACATGAACACTTTTATTAACATAACAGGTTCCTTGTGTTTATACGGTGCAACCAGGCCTGATCTGAAATTTGCACAATTAACAAATCAACAAACGTATTTGCAAACAGCATGTGCGCGGTTATATATAACTTTATTTGGTTCCATGATCCCTACGCCGTCACATCAGTCACCAGCTCTTGCTGTGGTAGATCATGTACAAATTATTTTACATGATGAGGTTGGCAGCCTTATATGCAACCGTACATCTGTCACAGATTGCTTCCCTGCTTTGCATTAGTGGTCCAACAGTGGCCAAAACTCAAGAGTATCTAAATGGGTCGTCAAAGATATTTACCTTAGCACAAGATTACTCTTGGCAGAGTTGTAGATAGAAGTTCAATGAAGCTTCTACCCGAAAGGAGCGTTCACAAGATAATTCATAAGTCAAGAACCATGCGGCATAGCGCTGAGCAAAGGTTAACTTATATCTGTCCGTCGCCTTTTGTGAAGGATTTAAGCAATGGTTTTTAGCCCGTTCAAGCCCCAGCTGAGTTAATTCTCTAATTCCTCTTATAATGTATAGCTCTGTTTAGAGGTATATATATGTCTAGGTATTGGTATATATATATATATATATATATATATATATATATATATATATATATATATATATATATATATATATATATATATATATATATATATATATAAAATATTCTGGCCCATACGTCTGCTTTCATTCACATAAAAACTGACGCGACTATGATTGTTTAGTTTTAAAACAACATGTAACAATTTTATTAATGAATTAGTCTTTAACAGTTAAATTAAATATGGAAAGATGGTTGAAATTTTGCTGTAAATACAAGTTTTGGTCACTGAGACGTAAGTGAGGATTTATCAAAGAGTCCGTTGCTTTCGCCTATTTTACACGAAAAACTTAACTCTAGGTGAGTCCTGTCGCCGTAGTTTCCGTCACTTCTTTTTGGTGATGAGTGCACTTCTCCACATACTTGCGGCGTCGTAACGTTAGTACTTCAAACCGTCTGATGCCTTTAACGATGTACTTTTAGAAAAAATAGAAAGACAAATGCCTCTGCTAAGTACACTGAGTTGTAAGCTTAACTGGCGCATTCTCTCGCTGTGCACCTACCAATGTTAATCTCTTAGAAGAATTACATTCTTGAGTACACATCGTAGCTCAAGAAAGATGATTACAATTCACCAATATTCCTCTGGGTATTAACTGGAAAAATGTGTCTGGACAGCGCAAATAATGATTTGTGACTAAACTAACATTAACAAGCTACATATATCTCACAAAATGATATGATACACTTGAGGCACATGTGATGTAATCATCACTCATCACCTCTGCAGTCGGGGTCTGGGGTCATCTCTGCTGTTGGACTTTCCGCAAGACCAGCCAGAAACAATCACCAGCGCTTGCTGTGGTGGTTCATGAATATACTGTTTTCATATGTTGAGCCTTTTCAAAAGCCTTTTTAAAAATCTTACTTAGTCGTTCCCCTTCTACCGTGAGGTGTAGAGGTTTGGAAGAGAGAGCGCCAGACTATCCTATCGGCTGTCTTACTCCTGGCCTGGTTCCATTCTAGCCTTTTAAAAATCAACGAAATTAATGTACAGCTTAGCAAGAAAACATGTTAATTCACATTTATAAAAGACATGTTCACAACTTACCCCAAGATTTTGGGTTATACACAATCTCCTTGCTCAGGTTCGGATGGACCCGAGCAATTTCGGTGCATTTGTTCTCGAATCAATTTCGTCTGAGAAATTCCTCTTATGACGGGTGTTCTGTGATACACTTGGCCTGGGAAACTAGTATTTCCTCTTCGACGGGTGTTCTGCGATACACTTGGTCTGGGAAAGTTTATCTGATGACGGGTGATCCAATTCCTAGATGTCTAGTCTTGATATTTAAAGTCCTGGTCTCTCAAGTTTTTCAGTCTCTGTATTTATAAAGGCGGGCTTACTTTTTAAGGTTTTAAGTTTCCCAAATACTTATATCTGTAACTTATAAGTATGGAATTCTAGGTCCGATCCTTCTCTTTCTGGCTTTTGTTTTTGGGAGTTACTCGTTTGAAGTTGCGAAGCTGTCTGTTCTGTGTCTCTGAGTTTGCTAGATTTTATTTTCAGTTTCCAGTTCAAATCACAGATTGTACTTCACGGGAAACTTGCCATTGAGATTCATTGTATATTCCGGCTCTCACTTCAATCCAATCATAAGCTCTTTTCGCACTACGTGGGTTGGGATGTTTAAATTCATAGTTTCCCCCGCATGTTAAAAATATTAAGTTTAATAATCCCACGCGTGACCTCTTTATAACAAGACATAATATTTCCGGTGACATCTTGTGCCCTCTCACAAACAACATGTGACCATGTTTGCCTGGCATAATGTCTTTCGCCAAGATGTCTACCCAGATAGATTATTGCGCTAATCACACACAGGGATGGGCCCGTAAAACTATTATCTCATTATCGCCTGTGTGTTCGTGCCTTCTTCAGACAGTCAAACAAAAGGGTCGCCGGCCGCTCAGACAAACAATATGGTTGTCCAACGAGGACCGTCTATTATCAAAGGTTGGCTTGGCGACTCAAAGCGACAAACGTATTACCTCTGACCGGTGATAATGACCGGGTATTGTTACGATAATACCACAGTTCACCTGGCGGAATGTAAATATGTCTGAGGAGTAGTCAAGCAAAAATGTAAGAGATAAAGATAGTCCCATAGCAGATACTTCCATAGGGCAGTGGTGTGTTAGCGACTTCACCCTACTAGATCCAGCATAGAGCAAAATAATGAATGAAAGGGTTTTAAAAAAGCCAAATAACAGGATGATGAATGAGAAAAATCAAGAAATGAAGAGATACTGCCGGAGTGAATGAGAGTTATAAAAAAGCACGACTGATTTCGTCACAACATCCACAAGCCATATATATATATATATATATATATATATATATATATATATATATATATATATATATATATATATATATATATATATATATACAGTAGAACCTCTATAAGTTGACCACCCAAGGGACTGTAGCAAACAAGTCAACATACGGGGGTGGTCAACATACGGAACGAGGCCTATTGTTCTGATACTTTACTTCCTTGAACAGCTTATATTGGAGAATACAGTATCATACGAAATCATACATAATCACAACATCAAATCATTTCATCAACATCTGTTTTATCATGGTTTAATCATTTTTTCTGAAAAAAGGAGTCAATCTTGGTCTGTGTCTTATTCTTATTACAAACATAAGTGGAAAAAGCTCTCTCAACGCTGGATACACCAATCAACATACCTGGGCATTTTTCCACAGCAAATGACTTCAACTGAATTATCAGATGCCTGACAGCCTCTTCTTTTGGAGTCTCTGCAATTTCTGTGTCATCGTCACTTGCTTCTTCAACTTCACCAGCTGCTTCATGCACTGTTATGCTTGTCTGTACTTCGGTCAATATCGCTTGGAAATTTCCTTCTGGGTCAGGTTCATTACAGGTTGCCACCTTATCATCCATTGCAACAAAACCTTCAAAATCTACTCCTTCGAATTCTGCCATTGGCGATGGACTGTCCGATGGGGCTAAAACGTCATGCTCTTGGGTTGGGACAAATCCACATTTCTTGAAACACTTCTGTATCGTTTCCGACTGAACTTTATTCCAAGCAGAACTGATCCAGAGGACAGCATCCAGAGCGTTAACTGATGCAGCGGATGGAGTTGCTTCCACAGGCGGACCACAGATCTGTGTTTTAGTAATGACCCACTGCAGGAGCTGGGCCCGGTAATGCATTTTAAATGTTTTGATGATGCCTTGGTCAAGAGGTTGGGTTTTTGAGGTCGTGTTTGGAGGCAGAAATTTCAGTGTCACGTTTGTGAGATGTTCCACTTGTGGGTGGCCAGGACAGTTGTCTACTGTCAGTAGAATAGACCGTTTCTTCTTCTTCATTTCTCGGTCGATGTCCCATACCCACTCCTCAAATAGGGCGCCAGTCATCCTTGCGGATTTGTTTAATCTCCAAGTGACGGGGAGGTCTTCGGGCTTCAGGTTCTTGAATGCGCGTGGCTTTGCCGATTTACCAATCACCAAGGGCTTTAGTTTCTCTCCGGTTGAGCTAGCGCAAAGCATAACTGTGAAACGTTCTTTGGAAAGTTTTCCGTTCTTACATTTGTCACCCTTCATGGCGAGGCTCCTGCCAGGCATCGCCTTGAAAAAGAGTCCGCACTCGTCAGCATTAAAGATGTCGTCGTCTTTGAAGCCTCTGGCGAAGTAAGGAAACTTTTTGATGAACTCTTCCACAGCTTCTACTGGAACTTCATTGGATTCACCACACAACACTTTCTGGGAGATCGCGTGTCGCAGTTTAAATTTCTCGAGCCAACCACTTGATGCTTGGAAATCTTCTGCCACCCCGAATTCCCTTGCAAATTTTTTAGCAACTTCTTGAATCATCGGCCCGGAGATTCGGGCGTTAACTGCCCTCATTTGTTTGAACCAGTTTAATGTGGCTTCATTGACTTCATCTTAGGGACAGTTTATGGAAAATACTGAGGGCTTATGGAATTCCAAGCTGCATGGTGGCAATCATAAAAAGCCTCTATGCCAACTTTACGTGTAGTGTTGGGCAGAGCAACCTAACCTTCGAGGTGAAGACAGGAGTACGACAGGGATGCCCCTTATCAACCACTCTTTTTTTTGGCAGTCGTGGACTGGGTGGTGCGCCGGACGGCGGAGGGCGGTCCGGGAGGAGTGGGATGGGCTGCATTTTCTACGTTGGGGGATCTGGAGTGTGCGGATGGCGTTGCACTGCTGGCGCATTCGCGTCGGCGCGTCCGGGGGGAGACGGATGGACTTGGTAGGTTTAGCCAGCGGGTGGGCTTGGACATCAGTTTGAAGAAGTCTGGGGTCATGACGCTCGGTGTGAGCGGCCCTGAGCCCATGTCAGTGGGGAGTCGGCGGTTGGTGCAGACGGATACCTTCACATGCCTGGGGGGCATGGTGGCACCGGACGGTGGGGCGGGCGGAGACATCAGCGTCAGAGTGGGTGGGGCAAGAGCGGCCTTCTTTGGCCTAGGTGGCATCTGGGGGTCCTCCCGGTGCAGCACAGGCACAGAGTTGAGATTATACCAGAGTTGCGTGCTTTCTGTGCTTCTCTGTGGTGCGGGGTGCTGGGGAGTCGCAGAGAGGGAGGTGTCAGGGTTGTCCTCTTTTCACACATCATGCCTGGGAGGAGTTCACCGCATCTTTTGGCCGGGTGCCATCGCCGGCTGGGGTCTGCTTACTCGTAGCAAGCGGGGGGACATGCGCGCCATCGTGGCTGGCGGGCGCTGGGGCTGGGTTGGTCGTGTCCTCGGGGGAGACCCCGATGCCATCGCAGGGGCGGCTGTGCTTTGGACCTCTGGGGGGGGGGGCGAGGGAAAGGCCGGCCGGAGGCAGCTTGGCGGAGGGCTGTGGGGGCTGAGGTGCGGGGGGTGGGTCGGAGTTGGGGCGCTGTGCGAAGGGTGGCCACCGACCGTGCAAAGTGGAATCAATTTGTTGTTGCCCTACAAGACGCCACTTGGCGTGATGGCCACTGACTGCTTTGACGGTCGGTGGTTAAGGATCGAAGAAGAAGATTGACTTCATCTAGGGGAGTTTTCCTCCTTTTCCGCTGTAGACCTCCGCTTTCCTTACCACATCTCTCCAAGTACTCATGTTTACGTTTTTGGATGTTGCTAACTGTGGTCTTGCTAACCCCAAAATGTTCTGCCGTCTTTCTTTGGCTGCTGCTTTCCAGAAAATGTAGAAGATCAACCTTTTCCTTCATTGTCAGCTCCTTGAGTTCTTTCCTTTGGGCCATCAAAAAGGTTAGGTTAATTTTGCCAACGATAAAGTGTATAAAACACAGTCTGAGAGAGAACGTACAGTTTAGTAGTTGAATTACTATCAACCGGCAGGGCAGTCATGGCAAGAATGAAGATTTTGCTTAGAAGTTCGAGATCTTTTATACTGCATTTTGCGAAAAAATCAAAGAGGTTAGGTTAATTTTAGGGTGTTTGTCGGCAAGCATCGTTCGAAAAGCGGTCAGAAAGCGGTGTTGCCGACAAAATTCAAAGACACTGTTTTTTTTAAAACTGGTGAAGTAATAGAGGGTAAATTACTATTGTGTGTCATAGTCCAAGTGGTCAAGATACAACTTACAGAGGTGGTCAACTTATAGAGGTCGTCTTCCATTGAGTACATGTGGTGCGTGTCCGGTCTATGAAAATGTGGTCAACTTCGGGAGGTGGTCAATGTAAGGAGGTGGTCAACTATGGAGGTTCTACTGTATATATATATATATATATATATATATATATATATATATATATATATATATATATATATATATATATATATATATATATATATATATATATATATATATATATATATATATATATATATATATATATATATACAGTACTTTGCAAAAAAAAATGGCAGTCATATTGCTCAGCTAAATAAGCTGAAATCTAATTAAATATGCATGTTCTGCCCCAAATTTTCACTCCACTGAAGTGAGCAAACACTACCAAAAGTAAAAAAAAATTAGCGTAGAGTAACGTCCCTTGATAATAGAGCAGACGACAATTTCTAATGCTAGTGGCAGAAAATGGATACAAAGTCAAAGTGTATGTTAATTTCACAGCTTTGGAATGAAGGAAATCAAACATGTTCCAACATTTCTAAAACCTTGAACATTCCTGAGCGGACTGTCTACAGAGTTGTGAGTAAATTAAAAGCAGGTAATGGAATCGAGCGAAAAGAAGGTAGTGGGAGGCCAAGAATTTTGGTCACAAAGGACCATCGGTGTCTCGCCCAAATCGTTCGGGCTGGGCCAATGAAGAGTGTAGAAAACATACGGCAGCGCATGATCGAGTTGGGAAGCCCAGAGGTATCTAATGCTATTGTCAACCGGGAGCTACACAGGATGAATTACACAAAAAAGCGGGTAATTTCGTCACCATTGCTCACAGAGACTCACAAACAGATGCGCTTGAACTGGTGCCACGAACACCAAAATTTGTCATGGGACAATGTGATTTTTTCAGATGAATGTTCTGTTTGGTCTTATCCTGCTCAAATAAATATTTGGACGAAAGGCTCTGTAACGCCTGTGTACCAGCGACCGAAACATACCTAGAAATTCCATCTTTGGGGAGGGGTGTCAGCAAGAGGTGCCACCCCACTGTGTGTTTTCACAGGAATTCTCACGAAAGAAAGGTACATCGACATACTAGAGGGACACCTTCTGCCATTTATGCAGGTCATGTACCCCGATGGGTGCACATTTCAACATGACAATGACCCAAATCATACAGCTCATACCCCCAAAGGATGGCTGCAAGAGAAGAATGTGATAGTGCTGAAGTGGCCCAGCAACAGTCCCGATCTAAAACCCAATTGAAAACGTTTGGGCACTACTCAAGAATCATTTAAAAAAGAGTGGACTCAGAGACGTTGAACAATTGAAGAAGGTAGCTGAAAAATACTGGGACAGTCTGACTCTCAATTACCTACAAACATTTGTGGGAAGTATGCCTCGCCGCCTCCAGGCTTGCCTTGCTGGAGAAGGCAACATTATATTGTACTGAAACCACTGTTAATAGATAGGGGAGATACCAATCTTCCTCTGGACATACAGTTTTTATTATTATTTGCTTCTATGAGTGTGCTGCGTTGCGAAAATATGACTGCCATTTTTTTTGCAAAGTACTGTATATATATATAATGTCAAATGCAAAATGTAAAATGATAAAGTGTACATATTACAAATACCTTAATAAATTGTGGGTTAAAAATGATATCGAAATACTTAATGCATAGAAACATTTCTCCTATTCCACTCCTCTATAAATCTGTTTATGCCTGCAAGTTAAAAAAATTATCTTCAAATACCATCTGTTATCCGTATTGGAAAACTCAAGCAACATGGCGTTGTGGCAATTTTATTGCGGCCATGTTCACGAATCAAACGTTCGTTATCTACATTCTTAGACTTACATCCGGATTTGTCTCCACTCCTCAGCTGGAGCAAAGGAGATTTCTATTACTAATCCGTCTAGTGTTGAGAATTAATCAAACAAACGCTCCGATGTGGCTGCAGTACCGGTCAAGCGGTAAGGTAACCCGGGCTGGTTGATAAGGTAGGACAAGATAACCTCCACCAATGAAAGTGTAAACAACAATACAGGTGGAAAGAGCATATAGAAGAAATGGTCGAGTAACACTGCTAGAGAGAATTAAAGACAAGAAAAAGAGGACAAACGAATTTCGTCTGACATACACACACAACTGCCATCAATGGTACCTATACCTTGTAGCGGTATGGCAGCTTGTGTACCCTGACAATCCCCAGAGCTATGCCAGTGGGAGTTTTACTCCTGGTAGGTTCAACCATGCTGGACTGGTCTGCGTGGGTAGGGGTCAGACAAAAGCTGGTACCCTGGTCCTCCAGGTTGGGGGTTTTAGCACAGGGCCGACACCCCTGTCTGTGTAAAAAATCACACACGTTACGGAAACAGCAATAAATGGAAATACTTTGATGCGGGACGGACATCCGGAGTCTCAGGCTCGTATGACTGACAGTGGTGAAAGCCGAAAGGAAGCCACTGGCATGAAAACGGATGCCCAGACCGCAAAACACGAAACCAGAATTGGTTTTTGGAATGTCAGAACTATGAACGAGGCAGGAAAGCTGAGACAGATTACAGCAGAGATGAGGAATTACAAACTACATATCCTGGGAATAAGCGAGAGCAGATGGACAGGGATGGGGAGAATAAAAACAGCTACAGGGGAAACAGTACTTTATTCTGGTAGAGAGGACGGTCAGCACAACGAAGGTGTAGCCATTATCCTTAAGAAAGGAATGGAAAGGTCTCTACTGGAATGGAAACCCATTAACAACAGACTAATAAGAGCAAGACTGAGAGGGAGATTCACCAACAACACAATTATACAATGTTATGCACCAACAAATGACAGCGACGAAGAGATCAAGGACGAGTTCTATCAACAGGTACAAAAGGAAATGGAAACTGTACCCAGGTACGATCTTATTATAGTAATGGGAGACCTAAATGCGAAAGTTGGAACACACAATAATTATAACGAAAGAGTAATGGGGAAATGCGGCAGTGGAACAGTAAATGAGAATGGGGACAAATTAATAAGCTTCTGCAGTATTAACAACCTGGTCATCGGAGGAACACTTTTTCAACACAAAGAAGTGCACAAGTTAACATGGGAATCACCAAACGGACGAGACAAAAACCAGATAGATCACATAATGATCAATGGCAGATGGAGACATGCACTACAAGACGTGAAAGTAAGAAGAGGCGCAGATGTGGGAAGTGATCATCACCTAGTAGTAGCAAGACTGAAGGTGAAACTCAGAGCTGCTGGACCAGTTGCAGTCAAACAGAAAAGATACAACATCACGAAACTTAAGGACCCCCTCACCAGAAAAGCGTTTGTGGTCGACGTAAAGAGACGATATCTGATTACCAAAAGCCAGGAAAGAACAGAGACCGACGATGTGGACCAGAAATTCAACACCATCTCAACAATATATAAAGAAAGCAGCAAGTCATGCTTGGGATTCCAGGAAAGAAAGAGCCAAGACTGGATAACACCAGAAACGCTAAACACCATAGCGAAGAGAAAGGAAATGAAAAGGAAGAAAACAGAAGCTAAATCTCCCAGGTTAAAGGCAATATATAGTGAACAGTACAGTCAGCTGGACAAGGAAGTAAAACGTCAAACCCGTGCTAACAAAAGGACATTTCTGGATGACCTTGCAAGACAGGCAGAAGAGGCAGCACTGAGAAATGAACAAAGCACAGTTTATAAAAATAACTAAAGCTATCAGTGGAAAACGAGGTGCAAACAACATAACGTTAGTAAGAGACAAGCAAGGAAATCTCATCACCACAGCACAGGGGCAGGAAACAAGGTGGGCAGAGCACTTCAGAGAAACACTGAATAAGGAACCACCAGAGACTCAGCTGAATGTTCCTGAGGCTGAAAGTGACTTAGACGTAAATACAGACATTCCACGAAAAGAAGAAATTATCACAGCTATCAAAGGGCTAAAAAATGGAAAAGCGCCTGGTCACGACAATCTGAATGCTGAGCTATTCAAGACAGACCCTGAACTAGCAGCAGAACTATTAGAACCACTATTTGCACAAGTCTGGGAAACTGAGACAACACCAACAGAGTGGAGTAAAGGAACAATTGTCAAATTGCCCAAGAAGGGCGACCTTGCAGACTGCAACAACTGGAGAGGAATTACCCTCCTCTCAGTTCCCAGCAAAATACTAGGCAGGATAATCATCCAGAGAATTTCAAAAGCAGTTGACCATAAACTGAGGAAAGAACAAGCGGGCTTCAGAAAGAACAGAAGATGTGCAGACCATATATTTGCCCTCAGGAACATTATAGAGCAGTGCTCAGAATGGCAGAGACAGCTGTACATTAACTTTGTTGATTTTGAAAAGGCTTTCGACAGCATACACAGGGACAGCCTATGGAAAATTCTGAGGGCTTATGGAATTCCCAGCCGCATTGTTTCCATTATAAAAAGCCTCTATTCTAAATTTACGTGCAGTGTTGGATCGAGTAATGTAACTTTCGAAGTGAAAACAGGAGTACGACAGGGATGCCCCTTATCAACAACATTATTTTTGACAGTCATAGATTGGGTGATGCGCCAGACAACAGAGGGCAGTCCAAGAGGAATTAGATGGACAATGTTTTCTACACTGGAAGATTTGGAATATGCAGATGACATTGCACTGCTCGCGCATTCACACCAACACATTCAAGACAAAACTGATAGACTGAATAAGTATGGCCAGCAGGTTGGCCTGAACATCAATCTGAAGAAGACGGAGGTCATGACACTAAATGTGGGCAATCCTGAGCCAATAACAGTAAGGAACCAGAAGTTAGAACAGACAGACACATTTACTTACCTAGGAAGCATAGTAACACCTGACGGCGGAACAAGCAAGGACATTAACAACAGAATGAATAAAGCGAGAACAGCCTTTGCTATTCTCAACAACATTTGGAAGTCTTCCCAGTACAGCACAAACACCAAATTAAGACTGTATGAGAGCTGCGTACTTTCTGTGCTTCTCTATGGTGCAGAATGTTGGAGAGTAACAGAGAAGGAAATGTCGAAACTGTCCTCCTTCCACACAATCTGCCTAAGGAAAATTCTCCGAATCTTTTGGCCAAACACCATCAGCAACCAAGAACTACTTATTCGGAGTAACCAGGAGGACATGCACACCATCATAGCTGGCAGACGCTGGAGTTGGGTTGGCCATGTCCTCAGAAGGGACCCTGATACCATCGCAAGAACAGCTATGCTATGGACCCCCGAGGGAAAGCGAAAGAGAGGCCGACCAAAAACAACTTGGCGGAGAACTGTGGAAGCTGAGATGCAAAGAATGAACCACAGTTGGGGCACTGTACGAAGGATGGCCGCCGACCGAGCAAAGTGGAATCAATTTGTTGCTGCCCTACAAGACGCCACCAGGCGTGATGGCCGCTGACTGCTTTGACGGTTGGCGGTTATGGATCAAAGAAGAAGAAAGAAGAGACACACACAAGCAACACACACACACACGCATATATATATATATACACACACATACCCACACATGAGGTATTATATTCACTTACAGCCAAAGTAGAAGTAAATGTTGTAACAATGTAATGGTGTCCTACAAAAGATACTATCGTAAGGGGAGTGAAGAGGTTTTAATATACTTCTGTATCTCCCTTTCAACGCTGCAAAGAACAAAGGCCTTGGACAAACTTATGCAAAGTCTTCCTGTCCCGTGCAATCAGCTCTAGGTCTTTCTATGTCTTCTTTGTACCTTTTATGGTTGTCCCCAGATCTCGTTTGTATTTTTGGTCTGCCTCTACCTTTCTTTTCATGAGGATTCCGGAGCAAGGACTGTCTGGTTGTCATGGTTGTCAACAAGTTTCCTCAATGTGTGTCCTATCCATCTCCAGCTTCTTCTCATCCTCTTGTTCCACTAACGGGTGTTCAGTTTTTGTCAACAGTTCCCGCATTGGTGATCTTGTCGTATACTTCAATCCAACTGTTCTACGCAAGCATTCATTTATGAAGGTCTGTAGCTTTTTTTGGTTGTTGTTTGTGTTGTTCTCCATGTTTCGGAGCAATACAATAAGACTGACTTGACATTTGAACTGAAAACTCTAATTGTAATGTTCGACCTGATTTGCATAGTAGGTTACTGTGTAACTATTCTTTGCTCCCCTTGTGGGCCTCGGGGTAGCAGGCCAGAATAACCCCTCACCAGACTATACCCGGGAATAATCTTACCTAGGCCAAAGTAACCCCCCCCCCGTATAGACTGGCTTAGGCTACTTTAACACCAGGGGATAATCTGTCCTAGACGAAAAAATACACCCCCTGGGGCTCGGGGTGGCTAAGAGGTATTACGTCGGCTTCTAATTCTAAAGGTACCGGGTTCGGTTCACAGTGCAGAGAATATATTTGATGGAAATTATTTCATTACCAGTAGGCCCTAAGGATGTCATGCTCCCCCCTGATCTCATCGGTAGTGAGATAGGTAAGAAAACCTGCTCACCGCAAAAATATTTACAGAAGTTGTGATTCCTGTATACATACATTAGCATCCTCGCCGGTGCCACGGAGTTCGTGCACTGTTTGAGATCCTCCTTGAGCAGTGGTCGGGAACCCACGGCTCGCGAGACGCATGCGGCTCTTTGAGCCATCTCGTGCGGCTCTCGGCTCTCTACTACTTAACTCTTAGTGAATGAAAGATACTGTGTGATTTTTTTTTTCATGCGGCTCTTCAATTTGTTGAAATGGAGACAAAATTAAATATTTGGCTCTTTGTCATGGAAAGGCTCCCGACCCCTGTCCTATAGTGATCTAAGGGAGTTGTCCGTGTGCAAAGAAGATAATCCTTAAAACCAAACCAAACACCCCCTGGACTAGATTAATCTGGTCTGATAAACCTGGCTCAATCATTCACCGGATGCCAGTACCTAGTGCTATGTTTTTTCACTTTTACGTTCTCTGGTTTCTTGAATCAGTTGTTTCTTCAGTGCTTTTCTACGTTGAGTGGTATTTTTGTCCAAGTAATTCTCATTGTAGTCGACTCATGTCGATCGACTCTAATTCGAGTCGGACTTAAATTCAGTACGTAATTATTTTCAGCTCTGGACGGAATTATTTTTAAGCCCCTCAAATTTATATATACATGATTTACTTTTACTGACAATGTGTGTCTAATCATGAGTTAAGTATAACATATTATATATATCAAATTAAAGTACTTTGGATGAGCAATTTGAATCCATATACTTTTCTAGCTAATTTTATGTTATGTTTATGTTATAACAGATAACATGTAAATGGAGAAAAAGATGACTTGAAATTATGTAAAAAAATTTTCCCCTTACCTAAGGCTTGTAAAAAAGTTGTTATCACAATACAGTTTTGCTGCTATCTTTGTACAGGTAATCCATTTAGAAACACATAAATGTTTGATCATACAGATTGTTCACTGTTCACATGTTAGTAACATATCCTGTGTGTTTTTTACCATTATGGTGATACGACAAAACACGATTAAAAATGAAGATAAATGAGAAAAACTCCTTACAAACTCAAACAAAGGACGTTGAAACTTGTTGAAATTTGCGCAGTTGTGTGTTTACTTCCATTCGAGATAAATTCCGGGCAGTATAAAATATCAGAGTGGAAAGAAACAACGAAATAATATAGTCTTTTAGAAGATCTTGCGGACACAGCTGTCGGCCATTGCGTCTTTCAAAAGATCTTGCGTACGGAATCAGTTTTAAGTCAACCCAATGACTCAATGCGAGCTTTTTGTTTTTGTATTAGCAGCTCGATTCGACTCGGGGCTTGCCAGTTTTGGCAAACCGGTGTCGCTCATCTTTCATTCTTATGGAGAAACTAAATAGTTGAAATCGATATAATAAAAGTCATCTGTAATTAAAGTAATCTATGAAAACAGAGATTATTTTTTGTATTCATTAATTTTTAAAAAGTGATTGATATGACTGTTCAAAGAAAAGTGATCGTGACTAAACAGTTTTAGATCCAAAAAAAAAAAAAAAAAGAGACTCAACTTGAAAACTACTGTTAGGAACTTGAAACTCGACTTTGGACTCAACTTGAAAGTTACTGTTTGGGATTTAAGACTAGACTTGAAAGCTACTGTTATGGACTTGGGACCCGACTTGACAGCTATTTTAAAGGAATTGAGACTCGACTAAAAGGCTACGGTTAGAGACTTGAGACTCGATATGAGACGTGCTAAGGGACTTGAGACTCGGCTTGAGACTTGTTAGGAAAGACTTGATGACACTCTGGTATTTCTCTCTCTCTGACTTTCTGTACTTCTCTATGTGTCGAAGTCATCAGTTGTTACTACATTCTCCTTTTTTTCTTCTTGTGAAGAAAGTTGTTGTTACCTTATGTTTTATCAAGCTGATTATTTCACAACTCTCTTTTGTTTTTCTTCGAATTTCCTGAATTGATTTTCTAGCTGCCCAAGATATCTTCTGCCTGTTTTAATTTATTTTCGTCTGTATATTATCCACATGCACAACCTAACATACATACACATATTGTATATGTCAATATTCATATTTTGCTCACCTCTCTTCCAGAGTTATAAATCATTTTCTTTCACATAATTTTTTTCTAGGCGCTGAATCAGTTTAAACACAATAATTCACAAGTATCGGCTAGTGATAAGTTGTTTAATGCACCAAATCTTAGCACTAAGAATAGGGGGTAGATTCTCTTGACACAGTTAATATGCTTCTTGAGTTAAAAAAAAAATAATTATAAAAAAAAAACTTCTTACCAATGATCATTGCGATCTTTGTAGAAAACATTTCAGGTTGAACTCATTGTCTACTCGTCTGACGTGAACAGGAAAAAATACATTATGCTTCCGGTGCACTGGCTTGCATCCCCTCTTCTGCCTCTGTCTCATCTGTCCTTCCGTCAAGACTTGCGAAAGTGGAGGTGTTTCCCAATCTGATGTTTGTCATGACGAAAGTAAGGTGTATCTGAGGAATTGACTAATAATCTTAAAATCTGATACGCTTGTCGGGGTAGTTTATAGAGCTCAAGAATCATTAAGCTCTTCTGGTGATTGTGCAATATTTTTTAAAATAACGTTTTGCCTCGTTTTGGCGAGGCGCGTCCCGTTCAACCTATTCGGTTATATTTGGGCACATGTCCAAATATAAAAGACCCTTAGGTCTGAGATTTAATTATATTGCTGTGCAATATGTATTCCAGTCAAGGGGTGATGTTTATTTAGCGTCCCCATTAAGACGACGACTGAGTTAAAATAACTTGCTACCAAGCATTACCCAGCCAGCAAGAAGTTTTAACGTAGATAAGTTAGATTATCTAGCGAGGAAAAAAAAAGTTGACACCAAGGAATAACCATAAGATCCTGCTCTATGGTTAGTGATACGAAAGAAATGTGGTCGGTCATAAAAGAGATAATGCCCTCATTTCTCTTATCAAGGCTTGTTTCTGCTGGTTTGATAATGAAAATCCTGACAGAGAAGAGGAGAATAAAAAAAAGATTGACAGGTTAGTGGAAGACAAAAGGAGGGTTTTAAAAAGACGAATGATCGAGTGTCATTTCCTGACAGTGATGTACGTTCAGGTTCTTTCCATGTCTTCACTTCTCTTACTGTGTGCTTGTTGATCTCCATCTATAGCAAAAGCTGTAGAAATAAAATAATAAAGGTTCCCGGAATTTAAAAAAAAATTATTAAGAATGTTCAGAATATGCGAAAGAAAAACTTTATGAGGAAGACCAGCATTCATGGTAATCTTACTGTAAGACTGAGAGACAGTGAGCGCACTATCGTGAGTTTGGTTTAGAAGCGTTATATGGAGTTAGACAATTTGAGTGAGCTGCCAGATTTATAGAGAAAACACACATAATGTGTGAAATTAGGGAGAATCTTAAGACAGCCTGAATGAAGATTTATTAAAGCTATCTTTATTCCCAGGCCTCACAATTCACGTATGTATTCTTAAGTTTCACCAGCTCTCTCTTCTTTCTTATTAGTAAACAGAGAAATAGCAAGAGCTTACGAAGTCACTTAATAATAGATATGGGTGAAGGTCTTTAACAGCGCATTAACAGAAAGGTTAACATTTATTAAAACTCTATTAGGTTGTAAAGAAGAAAAAGAATAAAATCTCAACAAATAACAATTGATCAAATAACACAGTTAACAATTACATCAAGTCATACATCAAGGTAACAAAACCAGCTTGTAGGATAACGACAGAAAAATAAACAAAGAGCTAACAATCCTTCAGCTGCTTGTGGAAAAACCGAGTCAGTGTCTTTTTATTTCTGTCCCTAAGCTAAGGGAGAAAGTTATAAATCCACCGGAGCCACATATCCTTGCGCCGTTTTCACAAGACTGATTTAGCCTAAACCTAGGTAGGAACTGTCAGTTCACTCCTGCCTTTCCTCTGACAACTAATAAAGGCAGGTGTCGTACTGACCAGAAGACATAACAAGTCGAGGTCAGCCCAGGGCAGGTGTCTTCTTTGCGCCACTATCCTTGCGCCGCGAATAAAAACAGATGTGCCCTTTATCTGGAATTCGATGCCTAAGCTGATGGTTCTGGTTGATTCCTTGCTCGGAGACCAATTATTCCGTTCAAAAACACAGAACTACAATTGTATATATGCTGGCGAAGCTGTATTGAATGATATACTGGATGCCATTTGGCTCTGACCTATGCTAAATAGGCGAGTAGAAAACCACTACTGCACCATCCTTGACGTCAGGCTGCGGTCGCTGGTTCTACACTGCAGTGAACGATATTCACGTGATTACCACCTGTTTAATGGGCTGTGCGAAGTGAGTGATAGTTGACAGGGAAGTTGACACTCGTCGAGTTATATGCATTCTGAAAACGTTAGACAGGAGGGAAAATGGCACGGTCCCTCCGATGATTGCTTGTAATCAGTTGCTTTAGCAGTAGGCTCTGGGATTAAACCCTGAAACTAAGACAAAAATACACCCATTACCTCAAGCAGAATACAAACCATAGCATAAGGTTATATTTAAGTTTTGTGCACCACTAAGATATTTATTTTGTGTGTGCTAGATAAGTCTTCATACTGTACCTTCCGTATGAGTTGTCCTCCTTTTATTTCCACAATATTGATCTTCATCATACATCCCACTTAGAATAAGTTTATTTGCACATACACGTACGCTCGAGCATTTACTATGTCAGTAAAATCGACTTGGTGCCCACTTTGAACTGAACGTAGGGGTTTTCTAACGATGTAATTTCTGCTGTGAGGATGCGCTTTTCATTTTAGGAGATGACTTGAATTTACATCAACATATTAGCCTTAAATACATTACACCATTAATTTGTATGCACCCCGTGAGGTCGATACACACAAGGAAAACAATGAACTCCAAAATAGCGTAAATTTGTAATGTTTATGCCCATTGGCTACATTGTAACTATACAGGGTGTAGCAAGTTTAATTTGCTGGGGAGGTTATGATGTTATACCTAAAAGGAAAGAAATCTGTGTCTGTGTTAACCGTGTGAGGTCAAGCACATGTAGGCTCCTGACTCTAATAGATGATGATGATGTATTTGTAGGGAACCTAACGCTACCTCCCTAGATCTCACACGGTCACTATTTTGGCTCTAGTGTCTGGTGTATGATGTACCTAATGTCTAGGGGAGAAATGAAAATGATGGTACATAAACACAAAACACTTTAACTCACTATAAGAAATTGAAGAAAACAGTGTTTAAGGTTTTTCTTTAAAATTGAATATTTTCTTTTTACAATTTAATCTGCCTGTCCCGCCATCTCTTTTAGACAGGTCTTTTAAAATGAGGAAAAGATAGTTTACATAAAAAGGATTAACTAAAATGGGTGGACTCTTTGTCCACTAAGTAAAATGTCACTCTATCTCTTCTGTTGGCGTATTCACAGATTACAACTTTATTATCTAATAGTGTTTGTCATTTGTTAGGAGGGGCTGTAGTTTCATCACGCCCCATAACATCCTAGGTATGATTGAAAATACCAAAGTTTATTATAATTGAAGTGTCAGATATACCCAGATGCTAACACATCACCTGGGATTCTTTGTAGAAGGATAATTCAGTATGTAGTTGCAGAAAATATAGATATATCAGCACATACAACCTCCTCCAGCTATCTGCTGACAGCATAAACGTTTTACCGGAACTTTGTTGGCGTTACACTCACTCATCAGGTTTCCTGTCACCGGCTGGTAACAGGAAATAAAACCTCACAATTTTCAAAGAAATATGTAACAAATAACGCTGACTTGCAAAGAATGGCCTCAGTTTTTCTCTGCCCTACCCAGACTGCGAATTAATTCTTTATTTTATAAATTAACACAGCTGATCTCAGCGTATTTGATAGAAAAAGTTTTTGTCAACTGGCGATGAGCATTGAAAGCTTTTTGCTAATATCTATTAGTACTGGCCAATAGAAAACTTGCGACTACCAAAATTCAAATGTAGTTTTTGAAAAAAAAAAAAAAATTCAAACAAACTCTGTCTGGTAGTCGATTGGTCAGTCTGCGTTAGTTATGCCAATACAAAAAGATGTTTAGTTTTGGTTAACATTTACCTACCACTCCCCTCTCCTCCTATACTCTTTTTACCCAATCGGATTTGAATTTACTCCAATGCCTCTTTCTAAGCTGGCGTTCCCATTAACGTTATGAAAAAAAAAACAAGCAGGAACCACAGTCTGTCCGTCTTAATGTTATTAGACATATAGTATTATCTCAATAACTTGGCTAATAATTAGACTACCATATATTTTAAACCATATTTGGGCTCAGGAGACTCTAAGCTATACTACCATATGATTTTTATGGTCAGTTTCAGTATGGTTTAGATTTTCAATTTTGTCACTGTCAATCTCCCCCCCCCCCCCCCGCCCCCCCACCCCCCCCCCTTTCATCTCTCTCTAGCATTTATTTTTCAAATAACTAACTTGTTTGAGTGACGTCAGAAATACATTACTCGGTGAGAATTTAAACTGTCTGTGTGTATATATCATCGGGCCCATCCCACAGCGTGTCAAGCGAAGCGGGGTTTTGCGCGGCGGGTGTTAGAATTGGCGTTAATTATTACTGTTGTCTCGTGTTACACTACCAAAATTGTAAGGATTACTACAATTAAAGGCGTTAAAGTTAAAGTATTACGTTAATTCAGACAGTAACTTGGCGGCACATTTCTGGAAGATCGTTAATTATAAGTCTTGCCGCAGTCTCTATCAGATCGGGCAAAATGTTAAAAATGTTTATTGTACGTCACAAGGAAAGCGAGTAGGTTTAAACGGCGGAATCGTTTCTAAGCATTACCATGGCACAAAATTCAGCGCGATGCTGGCGGGTGAGATGATTATAGTCAGACACATACGGCCGGGGTTATTTATTATCATAGGACTAAAATCTTACTGAAATGAGCGATTATCTCGCAGATTTTACTACATAGGGTATAGAACTCTTTTACTGGCGGGTGGTTAACTCTCTAGAAATTCCTTGTACGTTATATCTAAAGTGCAAAATAGACATTCCGTGGTCTTTACCCTGCCTGAGTAAAAAGGTAAAGGAACCCGTTACACGCCCATTGAGGCATATTGGGAATATGGTGTTAGGCCCATATTATCTTGACCGTCGGCACACTAGGGGTGATGTGGTCGGTATCACGCCGGCCGCCTTAACCTTCCCAGAGTTGCTCTGGTACCCATTTGGGCTGGGTCGACCCAGGAGCCGTTTGTGGCCTAAAAATTTCCCACCTGATGTGGGGATCAAACCATAGACCACTGCGCTAGGAAGCCAGTGCACTAACCACTGTGCTACCGCGGTTCCTCCTGCCTGAGTAGTTCTCCCAAAATAAATGACTTCCTCCCAAAAACTCAGTTGTTATAGCAACCACATCACTATTAGGATTGTGTAAATGTTTACGTAAATCTAATTCCCCAATGTAATGACCGCTTAAGCTTACAGTTAACCCATTGTACACGCTGACAACTAAGAGTTGCTTAATCAGAAAAAAAAGTAAATATTAACTTTTGTTTCGTGACACTCTAATATGGCATGTCGTTAAGGAAGTTCATCAACAAAAATTTTTAGCAAGCGCTGTGGACCGACAGCTGGGGGAGGGAAGTGAACGAGAAATTTATTTATTATATAGTGACAGTCTAATCAGTTAATTTGTCGTGAATGTTCATCTCCGTCTTAGTTGATTGACGAATAAACTACCAATTTAAAAAAAAAAAAAATCTTTATTCACATTCCATGGAAATTTACAAAGACATGCATTGAAACATTGACAATAATAGCATGGATATAAGTATAAAAATGAAAATGACTATACAATGAGCAGCTGTATAGAAAAACATAACTTGCATTCTTTTTACACACGCATTTACACACTCTTTCTTGTACTCTAAAGTTATACTTTGCACATTTGTTATTTTGGCAGTTACTTTTTTATTTTTCCCATCTTTATTCACATTCCGTGGAAATTTACAAAGACATGTGCATTGAAACATTGACAATAATAGCATGACTATAAGTATAAAAATGAAAATACAATGAGCAGTTGTATAGAAAAAAAAAAAAACCTCACTCCTTGCACACACTCAATTACACACACTGTCTTGTACTCCAAAGTTATACATTGCACAATAGTTTTGTAATGAAAGTGGTGATTAAAAAGAGATGGAAAAATAAAGAGAAAGAAATGTGATACCCTCTTTTTTTGGGAATCATAGAGCGTACTCTTTTTCTTGTGGTGATAACAGTGGAAATAAGGGACACACTTCTTAGTAGAAATGGCGGCTTATGCGCCGGTCAAAAATTGGTGTTTGTTTTTGTTTTGTTTCCTTTTTGTCCAAGGATAAATGATGATTTAAAATTAAATTGTAATTAAAGTACGTAAAATAGGTTCTTTTTTCAATTATACAAACACATGTGCATTTTGCAAAAGGGAATATAAGGAGAGTGCATTGCATAATACATATAAATACTCAAACTTACACCTTCCTTGGCACACATACGCGCAAAAACTACTGTATATATTCGTTCACATACACATTTATACTTCCACCCATATTTTATTAGGCTTACTTATTCAATTTCTCAAGATGAATAGAGCAAAATTAAATTTGGCTTCAAATAATGTTAAAGAATAGGATTTTCCCGGTTTATAAAATAATCACACTGGAAAATAAAGTACCCATCGCTCTCACACACACACACTCACATACACACTTACGCACACTTGAACAGATTTCCCAATGCATCTATTTACAACGAACGCTATTTGACGACTTTCAACGCTGGCATTCGTGACTGTTTTGTCCCGTAATTACAGGTGTCGGACACCGTTGATCGTAAATCTTCAACGTGTCACAGCGCTTCTTAGATTTAGAAACTGCGCGAAACGGCCAGGATCTGCATTAACGTTTCAACAGAACATTTTCCCAATTCAGTTTTTGTGCGTGTGTGTGTGGACACCCACGTATTCTGACTGAAGACCACACGTTCTGCTGTTGACTTGAGCAAAGTTATCCTATAAGAAAGCTTACTTGTGCATCATCCGTCTTTAAAAAAAAAATAATAATAAAATAAATAAACTACACATGTACATATGCATTAAAAAGTGACCCAAAAAAATAATAATAATAGATACATAGAAAATAAAATAATAATAATTTAAAGGCAGGATCTCTCAGCGGTCATGACAAAAAGGAAGGTGAAAAATTTTAAACATGCCCACACTCTCACACGCGCACTTAAGATACAAATATTGAGTGATGGAGTACCTCACCTTTAACGTTGTGTGTGTGGGGAGGAGGGGGAGGATAAAGATGTGTGTTAAAGGGGGTGGGGAAGTGAGGAAAAAAAGAAATAAAGAAAAAGAAAAAGGAAAAAGTAAAAAAAGACAAAAAATAAACACAGGTGATGAAGTGCCACGTAATTAGCATTAGGGGTGGGGGTAAAAAAAAGGGGGAGGAAGTAGGATAGTGACCTGTGTATAAACTAAGATTTAAGAATATTTGGAAGTTCAGGGTACAGGTAGCTGGGGATAGTGGATAGGTTTTAAAATACGCGTCGCTCGCTGGAGGAACAAGATTAGGAGAAGGGCTGGACGGATAGCTGTTTACTCAAATTCTGATTTAATGCGACATATCCATATTAAGTCGGCGTCTGTGGCCTAATGAATATGAACGCAGTTTCATAATCCAGATATACCAGGTTCGAAACCTGCTGCAGGCGGTTTGGTAGCAGATCGCTTTGTGTGGATTTTTAACAATGGTATAAGCGCCGTACCGTTCAGAAAGCAATGGCAAACTCCTGAATGAAAATATTGCCTAGAAAAATCACGAACAGCCAATAAAAGCTGGGGTTGATTGCCACGTCCTGTAAAGGATAAGCAACTAACTTTAACTTTTTTTTTATCCATATTAAATAACGAAATTTCCAGAGCAAAAGGATCAATTTTAAATGCATGTCTGGTAGTGTCTTGGGAATTGAGTTAAGCATAATGGCTTTGAAAATATCTGTTTTTTGTTTCGTATGTTTGTCCAGTATGTCTTGTACGATTTTTTTGTGCTGGCACCATTGCACGACATTTATAGAAAATGTGTTCCTCACTTTCCTTACATTTGACTGGCATATCTTGCATCGTGATTTTCGTTTTAATCTGTGTGCTGCTCTTTCTGTGGTTGGTGTCATGTTATATAAAAGTCGATATGTGACTTCTCTGACTTTTGGTGCGATGCTTTTGTTGTGAAGATCGGTGAAAATCTCAGTGTAATCTGTTATAAAGTAATTGTAACCTCTTTTAATTCTAAGGTGTAAAGGTGGTGCTTGTAACCTAACTAAGTGTTTGTAAATTTTGTATGTTTTCTGGGTAATTAAAATTTCATGTCCTCTGATGGCTTGTATGCATGTCACGTAAAAGGGTGGTTGTGTGCCGTAATGGTGTGGGACATTGTTCTTTAGTGGTCTCAGTCTAGCAAGTCTAAACCCTACGTAGTAATGGGCTAATGAGTGTTGTTCTGGGTCTCTTATTATATTTCCTACATGTTTGATTCGAAGTGCCTTTATTTTTGTCCCCATATCCTGGAATGCAATTCCCCCGAATCTTTTCTCTTGCATGAGTGTTTGATGTTTAATGCTAAATAAAGTGTGCCCAAAAACAAAACGCCTAATCTCCTTGTTTATCTCTGTCACCGTATGTTGTGGAGGGTCAAAGACTGTAGCAATGTAAATTATTTTTGGAATAATAAAGCAGTGTTCACTATTGCATTTCCGGAAAAAAATTGTTGTATTTTTGTATTTGTAGCGGAGTAGCGTGTCTATGATATGTGCGACAACGTTCTGCCACGTCACTTTGTGTGTGCGGTTTGGGTGAGATGGGAATTATATACCGTACAGTTTCATGTTTGTTGTTGATGTTAAATCAAAGGAAAAATCCGCTTTGTTTTTCCATCTGCCTATACATATGATTGTAGACTTTTAGAAGTTTAATTTTGACACACTACCTTAACTAAAAAAGCGTGAATGTGTGTACAATATTTTGTGTAGATCTATCATTGGGGGAAAAGAAGGTAGTATCGTCTGCGTAGGGAAGCAACTTTTGTTCCCCTTTACCCTGAATAAAAGTACCTCTGATAGTACTGTCTTGTCTAATTTTCTCTAGCAGTGGTTCTAGAGCGAGTAGAAAGAGTAGAGGAGAAAGGGGACATCCCTGCCTAACAGATCTTGTCAGCCTGAAGGCCCCAGTAAATGAATGATTTACCAAAACCTTACTTTCAGGTTTTGTGTAGATAATTTCAATCCACTTTCTAAAGTATTCACCAATGTTGCAGTGTAATAAAGTTTTATGGAGGTATGAGTGAGTTATTCTGTCGAAGGCTTCTGGCAATCCTTCTGATGTGTGTAGGTGATGATGTCTCTTATGAAGTGAGCGTGCTGATGAATGTTCCTGTGCTGGACACTACACTGTTGGTCTTCGTGTATGAGTGTAGCCATGAAAGGTGTGAGTTTCTTTGTTAGGGTTTTTGCTAAAATTTTATAGTTTGTGTTTAGGAGTGATATTAGTCTGTAGTTATTAACCTTTGTTTTGTGCGGATCGTCCTTAGGGATTAAAATGATGTATGACAGGTTGAAATTAGATAGAAATTCCTTTTTTAAGAAAGATTCTGAATATATCCTTAGTAGGAGAGGGCCTAAAATGGGGAAGAAGAGTTGGTAGAATTCAGCTGTGAGTCCGTCTGGTCCTGGTGACTTACCTTTTTGCATTTCGTTTACTGCGTATTATGTTTTCTAGGGTCAGTTCTGCCTCAAGAGATTGTTTATCCGTGTTGCTCAGTTTCTTAGTGTATTGCATAAAAGGGTCCTGTATATGTGGTTGTATTTGTGATAAAATGCTCCGTTTTAACCCCCCGCTCATATATAATCAAATTACAGCAGTTGAATTTTTTTCAATAAGCCTAGATAAAATTTTCTACTCCTCCCGACACCAGCCCTACCCGCTTGATATTTGAGTTTTTTTCCTATTGCCATAGAAAGGCAATTCTTAGAATCTATTAATAGTACAACATGCGACAGTGTGTCGTTAGGCCCCGTCTCTTGAAACACAAGACGCGTGGCTAATATTTGAATATTTGATAGCGAGCGGGCAAGTCTCACCTACCAAACCCCACTTTTTCTACACCCGTACTAATTGTTAGGAACGACGGATAGACAGCTTGGCATCGGTCCAAGTCGCCACCTTCTTGAAAATACAAGGAGAGAGGGGAAGATGTAGTTAAAGTGACAAAAGTTAGCCTAACTTGTTACTTGGCAACTGAAACGACTAACTCATGTGGGCAGAGAAAGGGGGGGGGGGGGGAAGAGGAAACTCAGATAATTATTTCTTCGGAAAGAAAAATACAGAAATAAAAAGGGATGTTTGAAAAGTTATGATAATATTGTTTATTAAAAGATCATACCTTGCCTTATAGAAAAGTATTGTAGTTGGAATAAATAAAGAGGAAAAGTACACAGATGGAAACGAAGATAACGAAGCATATGAAGTTATAATGGATAGATAAAGGACAGTGGGCCATTTAATAATCACTTTTCACCTTTAAAATCGCACAATTAATAACAGAGATATTGTAGAAATAAGAAATTAAGACAGGCAGACAAACGCACTTATAACTGCTCGGTTTTGAAAATCTTGGAATGTTACACTTTCTAACGTGTCTGTGAAAAGGTCAAATTGGCTGGATTAAAATTTGATTGGGTACTGATATTGAAAAGGGGAGAGATAAAACTAAAGGGTGGCCAAGCGAACGCTGCCACTTGAAGAATATTTGTTCACCTAGTCAGATTAAGAACAGTAGCAAAGCCTTGTGTGTGACCCATTGCCTTTGCGTCTGGACGGCGGCGATCAAGATTTGTGCCCATTGATCGCCAGTTAATCTATACTAGTGTATTATTTCATTGATTGCGGTAAGATAAATGCTTTTATTGATATATTATTAATGTGTAGAGGCTAACCCAGATAGGGCGCCCAAAAATTTTTTGTTGTGCGACATTGCTATTGTGGAAGCTTATGACATCCTAAGGGAGCACATGCATACCTAAGCAGACTATTGAAGCAGAAAAACAAAATGTAAATGGTGTTTGAATATTGCCATGCATAACAAAATATTTTGACTATAAGACCAGAAAGCTACTCGCAGTTCTCTACAGGCCACAGTGTTCCAATAACTCTTGGAGATTAGATAGGAAGTCATACTACCAGAGTTAACAGATCATTAGAAAGAAAAAAGAAAAGAGTGTATCCCAGCTGATGATATAAAAGATAACTAAAGTCTAAGTGACAGAGGCGTTGAAGCCATGTGGGAAAGAGCAGATACCCACGGATTGAGAAGAAGTCACAATACAATTAGGAACTGTAGCTATTGATTAGCACTTGGGCTGATCACTACGAATGTTTAACGATGTTTATTTGTTAGGTGTGGAGATGTGTATATGAGGTGTATTTAGGGAGGCATCGTTCATTGTTGCAGGGTTGCATCAACGAGTAACCAGTAAGACAAAACATGGAGAGGCAGAGTACGAGGCAACCTACCTGCTGCTTGTGTTGTGAAGTAACTACCATAGCTGACTCCAGCTGAGATTCTTGTGGATAGAAAGTGTCATATTTACAGTCAACCACCTACTTGCCTCTGATTGAAAGATAAGCCTTCTTTTTAAGGGCTAATGATTTCTCATTTCATTGTTAACCTCCACACTGTAATTAAACATTCTAGTGACATGATGAAAGGAACAGTTCTTCCAACTAGTGACCCTTCTTAATACCTTGTTACTACAGCCAGGGATACAAGTACAGAAACATTTTAATAATATCATTTATTGGACAAGATGTCCATCCACTGTATTTACCTATGTACATAACCACATTTATTTTGAGTTTAACCTTCCTGATTAAAAACATTTGAGAGTCAGGAAATTAAAATTGTAAATTAATCCTATAACTTTAACCACTGTCTTACTTGAGTTTATTGGATTGAGTTACAGTTGTGTTAAATTTGTTATCAGACATCACACATACATTACCCTAGACACGTAGCCATATAAATTAATAGACTTAAAATATTTCGCAGAGTGAGATCATAGGGTGGTAGCAGTTAGGTACCCTGAGAATACATCATCATCAACTATTAGACTCAAGGACTTACATAGTTGGACCTCACTCTGTAGACAATTAATAATAATTACCATAAATAACATATAAACCTACCACAGTATTCCTTCTTCTGTGTAAAGATTTCTAAAGTAGTCCTCAAAGGCTTGTGCTATATGTTGTACGTCCGTTTGTATGTCTCCATGTGAGTCAACTATTTGGCCTATTTGCTTGCTTCGCTGTATGTTTTGTTCTATTGCAATGTATTGTTTGCTTGGTATCTCCTGAATGATTGTGTTCAGTTTTGTCCGTAACAGGGCACCTCTTAATCTATGGTGTTGATATTGTTCTAATTCTTCCTGTAATGTAATAATGTGAGCTGCTGTTTTAGCAATTAGAGTTGCGAGTTTGATGGCTTGTTCTATTATTAAATTTTCCTGTCGTATTTTGTCTCTGTGAATCTTGGTTGCCAGTATTTGTTTTCTCTCGCGTATAGCATTCTTTAATAGCTCCCAGTGTTGTTGTATGTTTTCAGTGGGTACAACTTTTGTGTATGTAAGAATGAGTTGCGTCATTTGCTCTACGTATGTTTTATTTTGCAGCAGTGTGTTGTTGAATTTCCAGTGAGGTGAGCTTTTGGATATGATATTTGTGTGTGTGGTGTTTACAGTTGCCAAAACCGCTTTGTGGTCTGTGAATTTGAGTGTTTCTGGTAAGTGTTTAGACTCGATTGTGCAGTGCGTTCATGGTGTAGAAATTCTACCACATCGTGCTGTTCTGCCATGTGCGTTTTTTGTGTGTGTGGTGTCAGTCCTCTTGGGATGTGTCTCTCTGTAGGTGTCCTTTAAGCTGTGCATGTCAACTATGGTTTGTAGCATATCTAGCTGGAGAGTACCCTCCCTGTTTTCCATCCGAATTTGTGTTTTGACATCCCTGCCTATAACATCCCTTTTTGTCAGTATACAATTAAAATCTCCCCCAATATGATGTTCTGCCCCCAGTATGAATGAGTGAGTAGACTTTCTAGGCTATCATAAAACAAAGGTTGGTGTCTGTAATCTGGTGGTGCATGTATGTTTACTATCGTGTATGTTTGTGTGTTGTTCCTTACCTGAACTATGGCTATTCTACCCTTACTATATCTTTTTTCCTGATGATTTCCCACCTGTCCGATGTCTGTACGATAGTTACCCCTGAACCTACATTCTGAATACTAAGGCTAAAACATGAATGTCTGTCCTAATTGAGTCGTGACATGGGATGCGTGTTCGTCTATGTGTATGTTGGTTTCTTGAACGAGTATAAAATCTGGATGGTATTTGTGTATGAGTGTTATGAAATATTCTAATTTTGTGCGAAGGCAACGAATATTAACACTAATTATTCTAACTTTTGCCGCCATTCCTGAAATGTGTTATTTGTTAGTAGTGTATGTCACTGTTGCCGTCATTTTTGTCGGTCCCAGAAGATGTAAATCTATTTAATATTTTTGATGGTCGAAGGTACAGAACTGTATGTTAACTCCCTGACACTGGTTGATTAGGAGTTACCTTCCCTGTGTTTATTCTTTCTTAAGACGGCATATTTAACTGTTCTCAAATCTGTTCTGTCTACGCATGCGCTAGATTTTAGCGCGAACCGAGCAGACTTCCGTCTGGATTGATGAGCTGGTTTCCTGCCGGACGAAGATGTCCGTTGTTTTCTTCTCTGCATTATCTGGGGGGAAAGATAGTCTTGTGATCCGTGATTCTCCCCAGAGTTATTCTGTTCGTCTGGAATGACAACAGGTGTTATTTGTGTATTTCTCGGAATTCTGTCCAAGGTAAAATAACTTAATTATTATGCAAAGCTTGCAGAACATTGAGTATGAACCTGTGAGCTCACAGTTCTTGTGATCCAGAGTCCATTTTGTGTGCTTAACGTAGCCAATTAGGTCTATTGGTTGAAGTACTTTTCAGAAGCACAATGAAAGTATATTGATATAAAACCCGCAGGATGGCGGTACGTTTCAGTGTGGAAGATAATACATGCCTATAAAAAAAGCACAGTTGTTTATCAACCATTATAAGGCCCGTCATTACGGCCTATAACTTTGAGCAGAAGAAGAAGTGCCTGGCAGGTGAAGCCAGATGAAGTCTTGACTTTGGTTACAAGTTCACAGACTTCTATATTAAGCAACTATATTTGTTAAGGACTACCTGACGCGTTCAGTCAGGGGCCCTGAGCTGCAGTAGGAAAAGAATATGTTGTCAAGCCAGCGTTATTAACATCATACCTACGAGCTATACAAAACTGATGATGTTCGATAATCCTATTCATTACCACATATAAACAGTTGTTAAAGGACAGACCATTGTCGATAACCTCCTTATAGATGAGTGGTTCAAGCTCTATATGTCAGATGTTTTGCCAGTCATTTCCAATGTATATGATGTCCTTGATTCTCGTCCATTTGACTGTAACTGTTGATGTCACTGTGTCACGTAAATAAATGGTTGAAAGTTCCAGCAGTTTATACAATTACTAACTACTGCATGTGAGTGAGTGGGTGCCTTGTTTACCTATCAAAGATCCTAAACGCATTCGTGTCTCTACACACCCACATCACTTGTCAATCATACAACCTTCGAGCACCTCAACGCCTGGTGAGCTATTCACGCATAACAAAGCTGCTTGGCCCAGGTCGGACTGACTACAACAGTACACAGTAAAGGTATTACTACGTTCCTACAAAAACATAACGTAAATTCCACCTTCACATTTGTGGTGACCGTAAAATAAACTGGCTAACAGTCACGTATTGCCTCCCCTGCTTTGCAGTAGTGGTCCAACAATGGCCAAAACTCAAGAGTATCTAGACTGGATCGTCAAAGGTGTTTACCTTCGGACAAGATTACTCTTGGCAGAGATGTAGATAGAAGTGTAGTGGCGCTTCTATCCGAAGAGAGTCTTCACAAGATAATTCCGAAGTCAAGAACCATGCGGCATAGCGCTGAGCAATGGTTAGCTTATATATGTCCGTCGCCTTTTGTGAAGGATTTAAGCAATGGTTTTTTAGACCGTTCAAGCCCCCAGCTGAGTTAATTCAGCGAATTCCTCTTATAATGGTATAGCTCTGCTTGGAGGTAAATATATGTCTATATCGCTCTCTCTCTCTCTCTCTCTCTCTCTCTCTCTCTCTATATATATATATATATATATATATATATATATATATATATATATATATATATATATATATATATATATATATATATATACTCCCCTGTTCACAAAGTTCCGGGATTCATTTGTTTTGGAATAGAATAAGTAGACTTACATACTAGTTGGTTCTATCTCCTTCAAAGTAGTTCCCTTGTGAGTTTACACACTTATTCCAACGTTCCTGCCACTGAAGGAAGCACCTCTGGTAGTCACTTTGCGGAATAGTCCTCATTTGTCTCGTTGCGTTGGCTTGAATCTGCTCAATGTCATCGAATCTACGACCTTTCATTATTTTCTTAAGTTGCGGGAACAAGAAAATGTCACACGGAGCAAGATCGGGTGAGTATGGAGGATGCGGGAGCAATGGACTGTTGTGTTTCGTCAAAAATGCGTTTGTGGTGACAGACCTGTGTGCAGGTGCATTGTCATGAGGAACAAGCCAATTGCCTGTGCGCCACTTCTCAGGGCGATGTCTGCGTACAGTGTCACGGAGGCGTTGCAAGACTGTTTTGTAGAATTCAGCATTGACACTCTGTCCTATAGGGACGTATTCATGATGCACCAGGCCATCAATGTCGAAAAACGCTATTAACATGGTCTTGACATTGGACGTGACCTGTCGTGCCTTCTTCGGTCGAGGAGATGATTGCGTTTGCCACCGGGAGGAAATTTGCTTTGTTTCCGGGTCATATCTGTACACCCAGCTTTCATCACCAGTTATTATCGAGGACATGAAATTTATGTCGTTTTTTGCTATCTCAAGGAGGTCAGTGCAAATGGACAACCAATCTTTCTTCTGGTCCTCAGTCAGATGGCGTGGCACGAGTTTCGCTGACACCCGTCTCATGTGCAAATCTTCAGTTACGATTTTATGGCACGTACCAATTGATATTCCAATATCATCAGCAACCTCTCTGATAGTCAGACGTCGGTCAGTGCGTATCATTTCTTGCACACGTGCTACGAACTCGTCGGTGTGGGAGGTGGAGGGTCTCCCTTGACGGGGGCCATCTTCAAAGGATCGGAGTCCACTTTTTAAACGGGAATACCACTCAAACGTTTTAGATCTACGAAAGCTGTTTGCAACATTTCGAGAGTTTCGGAATCAGTTTTTCCTAGACGAAAGCAGAAATCAATGCACACACGTTGTTGAATTTTGCCGTCCATTTTTGAAACGCAACGAGCACTACTAGGTCACATTCGCTTATACGCTACCACACAGCGCATGCGCGAAATTACAAACTTCAGGTTTGGTACATATAGTGGCACGTGGTTGACACATGCACTGTGTTATATATATGAATTGTTCTGGCTCATACGTTTCCTTTCATACATATAAAGAAACTGAATCGACTATGATTATTTAGTTTTAAAACAACAGGTAACAATTTTAATAATCAATTAGTATTAACAGTTTAAAATAAATAAAATGCGGGTGACTTCTATATTGGAATCACATTTTCTCTTACCAAAGATTTAGGGTGAGGATATAGTTCAGAAATATGTTGTCCTTTTTGCTGGTGCCTTTTTATCAGCACTTAACATTTAGGCGAGTCCTGTAGCTGTGATTTTCGTCACTGCATGGTGATGAGGGCACTTCTTCACACAACTTGTCCGATTTAGGCGGTTGGTGTTGATTTCCTGCGTTACACTCACAACTAGCTTCGTTCCACGAACTTTTTAACAAAATAGAAAGACCAAAATGCCTCTGCTAAGTACACTGAGTTGGAGGCTTAACAGACGCATCTTCTCGGTGTCCACTCACCAATGTTAATCTCTCAGAAGAATTAAATACTTGAGCACATAACGTAACTCACTGAATATGATTAAAATTCACCAACATTCTTCTGTGTATTAACTGGGAAATGTGTCTGGGCAGCGTGAATAATGATTTGTGCCTGAACTAACTTTAACAAGTTACATACATCTCACAAAATGATATGATACACTTGAGAGACATGTGATGTAATCATCACTCATCACTGCTCCAGTCAGAGTCTGCGGTCACCTCTGTTGCACGACTAGCAAGAAACAATCACCAGCACGTGCTGTAGTGCTATAGTGGTTCAGGAATATACTCTTTTCATATGTGTAGCGGGAGGTTATTAAAATTATTTATTTAGGTAAGAATAGGGTTGGTAGATGGATAACCAGGTATCTCATATGCTACCAGAATAGTATGCCAGTAAAGAGTTCTGGTCTTACAAGTAATACCCCAGTCTTAGAAATAAGCACTGGTATATTGATATCATAGGAATAGTCAGACTGTGAAAACCCTGGCCAGTTGGTAAGAAGTTGTACCAGGATTTAAGGTGTCTCCTCCCTGTGACTATCTTTTGATTACTAAATGTCTAGGGGATAAATAAAATGAACATTCACTTTAACCACCAATGTAAGAAGTGAATAATTCCTCAGGTACAGTTAAAATATTTTAATATGTACACTAATATTCTATTTCTGCTAGTTGGAAAAGAGCATTAAAATATATAAAAAATATTCACACAATTACTATTATTGTCTGTTTAGACTTCAAGATCTTGAATAATAAAATTACTGAAAACTGGAATCACTTTTACTGTATCACTGTTCTTAGTCCTCTGACTTTACACATTACTGTCATCATGTGACTGAAGTTTATAATGATTTGAATCCACTATCACTGTTGTTTCATATATACTGAAGCACATTAAAAACGCACCACTATTATATATACTGATGCCGAGAAGCTGGCAAAAAAAAGTGTGGGAATGGATTTTCCCCGTGTTTGCCATGCGGTAGAGAGCGAATGGCTGCTGGAATGGAAAGTGCAAGATTCAGCCCATGGGTGTGTGTACAGACTACATGAAAACGATGAAAGTTACACGTGCAACACGATTCTCAACAGCTATGACCCTGAAAATGTGTACGCGTTGTGGCAGTATACTCGGTATAAAAAGGCCGTTGAGACAAAACACCCAGTGCATGTGCTTGAAATGCCACGATTATCTGAAAACGACCGCCAACGAGCCATTGGTATGTTGGAGACCGGAATGAGCTCGCGGGCCATTGCCAGAAGGATGAATTGCCACCACAGCACTATTGTACGTCTCAATGAACGTTACGGAACCACTGGCAGTGCCCGGGATAGACTTCGGAGTGGCCAACCACGAGTTACTACCCCTGCGCAAGATCGTCATATTGTGCTGAGTCACCTAGGGAATTGACTCTCCCGGCAAGTCAAACAGCAAGAGCAATAGTGGGTAGACATGGGCAAGTTTCTCGAATGACAGTCATACGACGACTCAGAGATACAGGCCTTACTGCAAGACGACCTTATGTTGGGCCTAACTTGACTCACAGACATCGTTAGCAGCGCCTGCAATGGGCAGAGCAACATATCAGATGGACTAGACTGCAGTTGAATGCTGTCCTATTCACAGACGAGAACAGATTCAACATATCCTTTGCAGATGGACGTATGCGGATTTAGCGACGGTGTGAAGAGCGCTTTGCAGATTGCTGTGTCAACCGATTTCGAGGTGGCAGTATTCACATTTGGGGAGGATTCAGTTTTCACCATCGCTTGCCTCTTCACGTCTTCCGTGGAAATGTTAATGCGGTGACATATCGAGATGAGGTTCTGGATGCACTGGTTGCTCCTGCGTTCACAATTTATCCAGACTTGCAGCTTCTCCAGCAGGATAACGCACGTGCATTTTTTTGTATTTTTGGTTTTCTCCCTTGCCTGCACAGAATGCAATGAATTTCATAACAATCAAATGTACAAATTAATGACCAGCATGGATTCATAGGAAAATGAATAAAGATTCCAAATATGTAAACTTGTACACACTTATATTTACATTTCACACTCTGTTCCTGGATTATACAGGTGGTGCGTTTTTAATGTGCTTCAGTATATATTGGTAGTCAGTGTCATAAATGGACACTTATCTGTGACTCGTGATCCTGCTGACATGGACTGTCTGTTATATATTTATCAGTATTGGTTGACCCAGTCTGGGGATGCCAATGACCAGTTGAAGTTCACTCGTTGGGGTCCTGCACTCTTGTGGGATTGCCTCTGATGAACAACACAGGCTTCTGATATTGGACAGTCTGGTTTGAGTTATTTCATGGAACCTGAAACATCAGTTCAGCCTTGGCTATTATCTGGCTAGACTTATAACTCTGACCAAGCGATCAAGTTGCTTTCTTCGGTAGTACAATTACATAGTTTTGGAATTGAGACCTGGCTGTGGAACACTCCAGTTTACCAGCTGTAAATGGGCACTCAGTTGTGCGCTCGAACTAGGGAAGGAAAAGGCAGCGAGGAAGGAGACTTGTCACCTAACCTCGTAAAAGAGATATCTTCCATGATGAAGCTTTTAACACTTCATTTGCCAATGACAATCTCTGCCATGGGACTGCCTTTCTCTTCGTAAGAGATACAGCAATTAATATGATAGACGTTATCTACCTTTGACTGTGGGGCTGTTACTGGGGGTGGGGCTTTAGCTCGATTGTTGATACAAGGGGGTCCTTAATGATTATTGTTTCAGACTGTTTATACTGGCTCTTCTATTTACGTTTACTTCCATTTATCCCTTGTCTTCTCAGTCAATTATGATATCGTGCTAGTGATGGTAAATTACGCGAAGGTGGGATAGAATATTTGGCAACTTCATAATATAATCAAATTCCAACGTTAGAGACTTGATAAGTCGTTCCTTGAGTCCACATACATTTATTATATCACTTCTATACACGAACAGTTCACACATGGTCATCATGAAAAATTATACATAATAAGTTGCAGTTCATACTTCATATATTATTCCTTTACAACTCAGTCCTTTGTCTCGTAGCTTGAAAACATAATAGTCAGAACAGCATAACTGTATGCACGCGTGGTTGGTAATTCCAACGACCGACAGTGAGATTATGCGTCTGGCACTAGTATAACGGACTGTTAATTCATCTTGACAAGGTTTAGTCAATTACTAACCTGTAACTTCATCTTTCTTCATCATCACATTGGACTGACCCATGTCCATTATTTAATACAATATAATTGTGCGGCAATACATGCCCGGCAATATAACATTCCAAGGACACGTCTTCTCGGTTCGACGGTCGTCTAGAAAAGGGTCCCGTCTCTTGGTCACCGTGCGTGACTACTAACGCTGAAACGTCACAGCGTTCACTAGACTAATAATACTTTTACATTACATTACACGTTGTAACCCCTAAAATCGCATGCCGCTAACCTCTAGCAGACCATGCCAATTAATCTACCGTAACAATTCCCTGTCCACCGGGGGAAAAAATCTATTAGATAGATTTTTTTTTCAAAAACCTATCTGAATGAATATCAAAAAAATTTAACAATATCAAAAAATTTAACCAAAAATGCGGCATATGGCCTACGATGTTCTGTCTAGAACAGTGTCGTGGTCATGTCGACTTACTAACAGTCATCTAATATATTAATGAACATATTATACATAAATGTTATACATAAATTTTATATGAACTAAAAGAGAATGGCTAATGTTGATATCTAATTAAATAATTAACTTAAAATATGTCGTAATGAAATGTCATGTCAGACTAATCTAAAGAGTTAAAATTAAACTAATTAATTATATTGAGTGTGTAATAAGAATAAAGTTGTTGAAAATCTAATGTACAAGAAATGAAAGGATATGTTAAGGAGAGAAATAAATAAATGAAGAATAAAGTAGCGAAAGAAAGTAATGTATAAATTTAACTTAGTTATGTGTGTTGGACATTAATTAAGTTTAGTATTAAGTTGTTAATACCTATCTAACTAATTTAAACAATAATATAGTATGTAATGTATCAACATAATTAATAACTATGTAATATAATAGTTACATACAATAATAGTATATAAGAATTATGTGAGTTCTTATTTTTTTTCTTTCTTTCATTTTTTTTTTCAAATTTCATCTTTTTTTTCATATTCATCTCACTTTTCATTTTAATTTCCATTATTTTAACGTACTTAATTAAAATTAATTAAAGTTGGATATGATGATCCATACGTAGGCTTGATCCTTGTGAATTCCGATTAGAAGAAATGTTTATGTTTTTAAGTTCATAAGTATCGACGTTATAGACAATAGTTCATGTCGCATACTGAGTTACTTTGATATTGTTTTCTATTATTTTCACTTGATGCACGGAAATGTGTCCAATAGTTTTATCATAAATGGATATCAGGCAAAGTCCTGGCGTAAGTACGAACATAGTTTCAATTGATTTTGTATTCACTATGTCTTTATTAGACAGATACGGGTGTTGTAGGCAATAGTTCATGTCTATGTAAAACAGTCAATATAGTTCTACGTCTCTTGAGTAAGTATCTGTGACGATACTATAGTTCAGGACTCGATATCAGTAGGATTTCGAGATAGAGTGTCTGCTAAAACGTTATCTGTTCCTATTATGTGTTCGATTGAGAAGTCAAAAGGTTGAAGGAGAATAGCGAATCTGGTGAGCTTTGGACTTTTATGATTCGCCCGTCGTAGTGATGCTACGGCTTGTTGATCAATCTGTACCACGAAAGGGGCTCCCAGCAGGAACTTCTCAAATTTCGTTATTGCCCATATGTCTGTACAAGTTATTTGGTTGAATCGTAAGCAAAGGTTTATCTCCATGTCAAGAATTTTGCGATAGGATTCAGTCTCCTGTGACACGTAATTTCGGTTGAAGTATTAGAAAAGTGTCAGTGTTGATTACTCGATATCCAAAGGATTTCTGGATAGTGCGTCTGCGACGATATTGTCTATTCCAGAAATGTATTCAATCGTAAATTTGAACGGTTGAATGAGAATGGCGTATTTTGACAGTTTCAGGCTCATGTGATTTCTGGTGGCTTAAGTTTGCGTGAGACGTACAGTGTTTGATGAAGGACGTCGTCGTGATATTGGAGCAAACATGCGCCAATTCCGTACATACTCGCATCTGTGCGGAGAATAAACTTTTTGGAAGCATCAGGTAGTCTCAAAATTGGTTGGGTTTGAAAAAAATGTAAATAATTCACCGAAATATTCTATTAAACTTACCAGTCCATGTCACCTTCACTGGCATGTCTTATTTTAAACAAGATGACAACTGAACTTATGCTGCATTGGGCTGAGCATAGTTAAAACATTTAACCACCTTACTGTCTCTTGTAGGCATGGTAAAAACAAATAAGACAGAAAACGTATACAAATTTCAAGATGTTAAGAATAAAAAATGTTTTTCGAGAAGAAAAAATCAATAAATCAATCTGTATTAGGATAGATGATTAAGAAAGATAAGAAATGATGACTGACAATGCTGAGTCATCAAGAAAATAAAACACAAGTGTGAAAGTAAACCATTATCTGCGTAACGCAGAATCAGGTACTAATTGTAAGTTTAGATAACGGTGATGAAAATAAACACCATTATCACGCTCGATTACCCAACGAGCGTCTCGATTGTTACGAAATGTAACCATTGCCTGTCTATTCTGCCCATTGCATGATGGCAGAAGACGAACAAACTTAACGTTTGCTGTATATTCAAAAAAATTTATAAGTGCCTGCCAGGTCGTATCCTGCGGCAGATTTCGCACTAACACTGTGCGAGAATACGCACTTTTCCCAATATATGTAGTATCATTGTCACGAAATAGTGGACAATGATGATATGTATTCTTTGTCAAAGAATTAACCTTCCCCCTCAACACCGACATTGTCTTTCTGTTGGATGTCGTATCATCCTGACTGGACTGAGGATGATACCTATCATCACTTCTTCTTCTTCTTCTTCCGTCCTTAGCCAAAGACCGACCAAGCAGTCAGAGGCCATCACGCCTTGTGGCGTCTTAAGGGCAACAGCAGATTGATTTTCTCTGTTGTAGTTTCCCATCACGCCTAGCGGCGTCTTTAGGGCAACAACAAATAGATCCATCTGCCGTTGTTTCCGTAATCGGTGTGACAAGCCAACGGGTGATCAGCCCATTGGGCACCTATCATCACCAAAGGTATTAAATTTACTACATGTCGTAGACATGTCTTTGCTGGGCAAAGTCAAAACTTTGCTGTCAGACTTATTTGTCTTAAACTTCCTATCTAAGTTCCTCATAAACCTAACATTATTTTTCACCTTATTATACTTCTTCGTAATGTTTTTGTCAATGTTGACAACGTCAACAGTTTTATTAGGATCAGTTATATCCTTAGTATGTTGTCCAATAGATCTATCATCTTCATCAATTTCCAGGATAGTACTCAGAGTGAAGTTGGAAACTGCTGTGCCACATGTATTCATGTTGTTGGCACGAAGTGTAGCCATAGCAACAACAGCGTTAGCGTTGCTAAAAGAATGCAAATTTTTTTTCTCCCAATCATTAATTTCTTTAGGAGTGCAATCTTTACTCCCATGTATGCGTCCTAATGTAAGATCAGCTGATGGATTCTGTAGCATGCACACCTTGACATTACCTGAAAAAAATGGTGTATTAACATGTACTATGGCAGTGGGGTAGTACTCAATAGTACCCCCGAAGGTCATGCAACGGACATAGTCCCCTGTTGCACAGCTAGGATGTACCAGAGACTGCCGAACTCCAATGGTTGTTGATCCAGAGTCTTTTAAAACTGAGACCACGACTCCATTGACTAATCCTCTATGGAACATCAGGGTGCCCTTGCCATCGTTCGCTGAAAGACCAACTGCTGTATGAAGGTGTCCACAATTCAGCACCGTTTCTTTGGCCTTCTGAAAAATAGTATTACAATCTTGGCAACTATTTGCCACATTAAAGTTAACAGCACAACATGCAGAAGAAGATTGTGACTGATTATTATTATCAGAAACACTAGGGGTCGTACCATCCGTGAGTGCCGCCCCTGTATTGTGATCAAAATGTGATGGTCTTCGTGACTGAGATCGATGACGAGAATAATCATTTGAATTATCTCGTTGTCCTCTATTGTAACTGTTATCTCGATGTCTCGAGTTATAATTATCGCTATTGTTCCACTTGTTACCATTATTATAATTATATGACTGATTATAACTTGAGTTACGTGGATTACTGTTGTATCTGGACTGAGGTGAATAATTTCTGTTTTGTGGTCTTCCTCTATTAAAGTTATTGTTATAACTATTACGCCCCTTATGAAAATTAATGTCATAGTTTCCTTTGAACCTACCTCTGTCCACACTGTGTGTTCTTGGTTTGTTATTACCATGATATGCCATATTGGAGGCTACAGGTAGAGGTTCTCTTATTAACGAGCCAGAAATGTTAGCATTCGGATGAGCGGTGCAGTAATTTAAAGAAATTTTTTCTAACTCATCAATAGTTTCTTGTTTCCGTTCTTGCAGATAAGCAAAGAATGGTGGGCTGACAGAAGATAACACTTTATCCCTCAATAACAAATCGACTAACTTGTCGTAAGATTTGTTGACACCTGCCAGTTCAACCCATCTGTTAAAAGTATTGCGTATGTTAGCAATAAACCCTGAAAAGTTTATTATTATCTGGCAACAAACTTTTGAAACGTAATCTACATGCCTCTTCGTACAAGTGAAAACGACGTAATAACAACGTCTTAATGGCCTCATAGTCTGTGGCTAATGTCGGATCAATATTTTGTGCTGTACTTGCAGGTTCGCCATCCAGAAATTCCTTGAGTTTAAGTGTCCATGCTGTTTTGTCAAGGTTATTGACCTTACATATATCCTCAAAGCGCGCCAGCCACGATGATAAATCATCCACGTGTAATTTGAACGGTGGTAGTTTAAAGTAATAATTGCCCTTAAGTCGGTTGGAAGAAGATCCCGATTGAGCATTATCATTTTGGCTTGCTGCAGCACCCTGCGAATTAAGTTTTGCTGTTTCCAATTTAAGCCGTTGCAATTCCATTTCTTGCTGCAGTATGATTTCCTGTCGTTTCAATTTATTCTCTTCTTCAATCCGTAGGATTTCATCTCTTGCCACCTTTCTTTCTTCTTCTTCCTTAGCAATAGCTTTCTTTTCAGCCTCTTTTCTTTCAAGTTCTTCCATCTCTGCCTTATATTTTGCAAGTTGTTGTTCCGCAAATTCCAGGAGTGCATCTCCCTTTTTGTTACAATCTTTTCCAATTTTAATGAAATGATCCAAGGTAAGCATTATTGAAGTTGATTTATTTAAGTATTCAATTACTTATGTCTAGTAATCACCACTGGAATCTATGTCGATAATTCTAATTACTCAACGAATGAATAATCAATATAAGAAATTGCAATATTCCTATACTGTTATTTATAAGTTCCACAAATCTATAATATTTTGTAAAAATATTATATATACCCACTAATATCTATCATAAATAGTTATGATAGTTAGTTATATAAGGTGCTGAAATTATATCATGCACTTAATATTAGTATTCAATAATTATGGGTTATATCCCTAAATAATTAGGTTATTTAATCTTAATAGTTACTAAGTTCACAATGTAGTACTGAGAAAATGTAATAATTTACATTTAATATGTCTTAATATGTTATAAAGTTATAATAATTAATCATGATATATTATGCCATAATCATGAGATATAAAGTGCATTGCCCATTTCTTGGACTACCACTGCAAATTGGTGCAAAGTCCCCAATTCCTCATTAAAACTCATAAAAATTTAATCATATTTATATAAACTCTTATTAATGAATAAATTATAGCATTAATATTAAATTATAACTGGATGAGATGAAAATAAACAATACAATGTGTTAACTAAGGATTACAGGACAGTATTACCATACAACAAAGACATTTTCACAATAAAACTGCATTAATAACTAAGTGGTATAAAACGGAAGTGAGAGATTAAGAATGAACTGAATAGAAAGTTAACCTGTGTACACAACAATTAGTGACGTATACATGGACTCGTTCACGGTTGTACAAAAAAAAATTAAACTGAATGATAGTAAGGTCAGAAAAAACACGATAGATTACAAACATGATTACAGAAATGAATAAAAATTGGAACTAAATACACTAAAATACGCCAATTATAACTAGACTGGACATCTAACATGCAAGGTCAATTAATTGCAATTACGAACGAACGAAAATCATCGGAAGGTCATCGATGGGTTCTTCGTTAAAAAGCAATTAACTAACGGCCTTAAGGAACATTCAGAATGAATATCGGCATCCTTAGAGCCATGTTATTCATTCCAAATCGCCACCCATCCATACCCACGAATAAAGGACAACATCAACGGACAAAAAAAAACCAGATATAACATCGATGAATAATTAATAGAAAAGACATGCCTGCAAAAAGACATGGACTCAGTATTGTGCTAATGAATGACAATCGTCCTAAGTCTAAACTTATCTTTAGAAGGCTCCGGCGATGTCAAGTTCATCAACGGACTAGACTAGTGCCTAGTACTGTTTGCTCATGATTGGCTGATCACAGTATTCTCTTGTCTGGTCTTCTTGATTAAGCAAATATTAATCAAAACTGGAATGAGTTGACGGTTGTTCTTTTCGAAGCGCTGCATCTACGCATGATGTAGTGACGTCAGATTTGCATTTCGTAGTCATGTGTTCAACGTAGTATTATGCAAATCATGTGACTTGCTTGTAATCGTAAACAGTTGGCAACACATGTAAACAAGAAAAAATTTTCCTTCTTCTTTCGTCCCCATACTGGCCACCACTGTTACTGGGGGTGGGGCTTTAGCTCGATTGTTGATACAAGGGGGTCCTTAATGATTATTGTTTCAGACTGTTTATACTGGCTCTTCTATTTACGTTTACTTCCATTTATCCCTTGTCTTCTCAGTCAATTATGATATCGTGCTAGTGATGGTAAATTACGCGAAGGTGGGATAGAATATTTGGCAACTTCATAATATAATCAAATTCCAACGTTAGAGACTTGATAAGTCGTTCCTTGAGTCCACATACATTTATTATATCCCTTCCATACACGAACAGTTCACACATGGTCATCATGAAAAATTATACATAATAAGTTGCAGTTCATACTTCATATATTATTCCTTTACAACTCAGTCCTTTGTCTCGTAGCTTGAAAACATAATAGTCAGAACAGCATAACTGTATGCACGCGTGGTTGGTAATTCCAACGACCGACAGTGAGATTATGCGTCTGGCACTAGTATAACGGACTGTTAATTCATCTTGACAAGGTTTAGTCAATTACTAACCTGTAACTTCATCTTTCTTCATCATCACATTGGACTGACCCATGTCCATTATTTAATACAATATAATTGTGCGGCAATACATGCCCGGCAATATAACATTCCAAGGACACGTCTTCTCGGTTCGACGGTCGTCTAGAAAAGGGTCCCGTCTCTTGGTCACCGTGCGTGACTACTAACGCTGAAACGTCACAGCGTTCACTAGACTAATAATACTTTTACATTACATTACACGTTGTAACCCCTAAAATCGCATGCCGCTAACGTCTAGCAGACCATGCCAATTAATCTACCGTAACAGGGGCTAGTTGTGATTAATTTTTGTATAAACAACAATCATCCACAATGCACATGTTTAGATCATACTAAAATTAACAATACATATATCAATGAATATTCTACTTGCATATATGTTGTGAAGTCTATACGAACCTGAAATAACAAAACAAAAAAAAATTATTATACATGATAGTTTCATAATTTCGCTTACTCTCAGACTCCAGACACTTGACTGAAAAACTTCTGGCGATTCGCTCACAATTCAGATGGTATTAGCGTAGTGGCGATCTCTGCTGTCAGTATGTCTCAAACCTAATTTCAGTGTGCGTCCTTTCAGTTTACGATCCGCTTTTTATAAGACTCTGGCGGACGTATCGGAGAGCACTGACGTCACAGCCTATACTCCGGCTGAAATTTTTTTTCCCGAGGCCGCGTTTTCACATGATTTGTGCGTTGTCTGAAACTTTCCCTTGTTCATCCTCGGCTTATATATTATCCATACTGTTCCCTCCTATCTTGTTTTATACAGCCGATATATTTCTATCTTCCTATCCATGTACTTTCACAATCTGTTACTTGTTGATTTAAATATTTAGAACAGAAGTGGGTTTATAGGCTTTCAGCTTAACTGTGAACAGCCGTAATACGCATTGTTCTCCGTAACTGATAACTTCCTACAGTTTTTCCTTACATACAGTTATGCCCAATCCTCTCCTGGAATAAAAGGTGAAATCCGTTTCATAATAATTCCGTTTAGCTCCTATTTATCATTGCCGATTGCCGAGGTCTCCTCGACATTTTTGTTGCTGATACACCGACATTTTGTAAGCGGCCTGCCTCGTGATAAGCGATCGGTGAATGGTCTGTAAAATACGATAAGCCACATTTGCACTGTATTAGAACCAATTTTGCGACAATATGTTCAAGTTGCCAGCCTCATTTATAACCACTAAGCAAGAAACAAGTCAAATTTACAATTTCTGACTTACTTAGTCGTTCCCCTTCTACCGTGAGGTGTAGAGGTTTGGAAGAGAGAGCACCAGTGATGCGTGATGCCATATGATGATGGATGGTATCCGCATGTCTGGTTTTGTGTAGTGTGCAGATGTGTTCAGTCAAACAATGTTCATACAAAAATAACAGGGCAATCCACATAGAACGTCAGTAAACTCACGACGTATAAAGTCAATGATTCTTGTAACAGCCGTTGACGTTTTTCTTCATTATTTATTGTGGACGCCACAGTGACAAAATGGTTACGCGAATATGTAGGCACATCAAACAGTCATTATCACAGCAACGTTCAATACAGCAATAGACGGTAGACAGCATTACAATGATGAGTCAGATGCATGTTATATTTCATAGTGCTGTAAATGTAGTCAGGTGAAAAACTCCATCCTTTTCTATAACAGCCAGGAGATAACCAGATGTATGAGATCAGTTCACTCTCCTTAGTCTGACTTCAGCAAGACAGACACGTCTGCCGAAGTATAAATAATGTCCTCAAAAATATCCTCTAGATAATAAAGGTTTTCCAAACCTAGTTCATTTAACAAAGTAGCAAGTAATGGTCCTTGGGACATGCATCAACCGATGCAGTACAATACAGCGACATGTGAGCTGGGAAAACATCTCGTGACGACGACTTTCGAAGACAGGCTATGAATCGAAATCGCTCACGACCCAAAATCGATAGAGTTAATGAAAAGTCAATTTACCTTGCCTTCAGGAAATACACAGAAATATCACGCCTCCCGACATGTGGGAAACACTAGAGGTATTATCTCGAATAAACGAAATATCCATTAAGAGCACTACACATCCCTGACAGAACAAAAAAATAGCGGAGATCCCCTCTTCAACGAGGCATCTCTTTCGCCATTCAAATCGCTCACTCCCCTAGTGGTGGGCGGAAACCGATCGACCAAAAAACAAGACCAGTCATGCGCAGTCCAGCGCAAAAAGACCACAGCTCAAAACTTAACTGCATTCAATACCAACGCGGGAAGACAAAAGCTTACCGAGAAAAGTGACTATAAATTTCAAGCAGTTGTTGCCCTTGCGTTATAAAATAGATATTGTAATAAAACGATGTTGCGAGAATTTATCACGCAACATATCACCACCTCCTCCCGATAAAAAAAAAAATGTGGAACATATTTTTTTTTTTTTTAAATATCAAAGAGCATGCGATAAGCGGCTCAAAACGCACGAATTATGCGCTGATAATTAATTAAATTGCCTAACATGAGGCTAAATATAGAGTGTCTGGTGAGGATATACCTCAACAGAAAAATAAATATGTCTCAAAAAATATTCACATCGGGGAGGTGTCACCAACACACATCACGTTAGCATGTAAACACAATATACGTATGCAAGTTACCATAATCATCATTAAACAGCATACTCTAATATTGTCTTTAAAAATGGATGTACAAATCTGATAGGAAAATTTAAATAGTACATTCTTTGACATGTAATGACATAAGTACATAGTAAAGTTAAACTACATGACGATCCAGGACATATGCTCTGGTATTCCGAGGGTAAGTACACAATCTAGAACTCGTCATGCTTGATACTAGTAAGGTAAGTCCTCAGCTCAACAATGACATTCTGAGAAAGTACAAGCAATATAATGCTAATTAATAACTAATATGCTTCATAAGGTACAATACATTATTAATAATTGTGGCTGTTTAGTAAACTAACGGCCCTTATATTAACTACTCAGTCCTCCTCTATCATCTTAAAAAAACGAACAGAAGAAGATGACAACAAAGCACGATAGTGTGTACATATAAAGTAAGTACAGATGTGCTAATCTATTGTAGAAATATAGGTGTGTTATGACTCTGTAATATATGGAAATATAGGACAGAAGTATTAGTTGGAGTCATGTGGGCATCTAGACAAAATGTCAGCCATCACATTATCCGCACCACGGATAGCTCGTACCGTGAAGTGAAAAGGTTGAAGAGCTATAGCATATCGAGTGGATCTCGAACTCTTCAAATTCTTAGTCTGAATAGCTGTAAGAGCTTTCTGATCAGTCTCTAGAATGAAATGTGCGCCCAGGAGGAATCTTTGTAGCTTTAGAATTGACCAAACCATCGCTAACAACTCACGGTCTAAAACCGAGTAGTTCCTCGTGGCCAGTGTGGGGAACACTAGAGGTATTATCTCGAATAAACGAAATATCCATTAAGAGGACTACACATCCCTGACAGAACAAAAAAATAGCGGAGATCCCCTCTTCAACGAGGCATCTCTTTCGCCATTCAAATCGCTCACTCCCCTAGTGGTGGGCGGAAACCGATCGACCAAAAAACAAGACCAGTCATGCGCAGTCCAGCGCAAAAAGACCACAGCTCAAAACTTAACTGCATTCAATACCAACGCGGGAAGACAAAAGCTTACCGAGAAAAGTGACTATAAATTTCAAGCAGTTGTTGCCCTTGCGTTATAAAATAGATATTGTAATAAAACGATGTTGCGAGAATTTATCACGCAACAACCAGACTATCCTATCGGCCGTCTTCCTCCTGGCCTTGTTCCATTCTAGTCCCCGGTCCTTCAATGATTGTCTAATGTTGTCCTCCCAGCGGACTCTGGGTCGTCGTGGGGGTCTGGATCCCTGGCTCTTTGTTTACCATGCTTATCGTGGTAGCTGATCTTCTCCCATTATGCAGCCATGGCCAAACCATCTTAGTTGGGACTGTTCTACTTGGGTCTGCAGGGGGTGGAATTTTAGGCCTTGACGTATCGTCTGGTTGCGGACCATGTCATCTCTTGCCACCCCAACCACCTTCCTCAGATACCTCATTTCTGAGGCTTGGATCTGGCCTCCGTGGGCCGTAGTCATTGACCACGACTCGCATCCACACGCCAAGACTGGGGCAGGTGGAGTGGTACACAGCCATCCTCGTTCTCCCACCAATCTTTCTCCCGCTGAGGAATCCTCGATTTATGGCCTGAAAAAGTCTCCCAACTGCTGCTTTTTGAGTGGCCAACTCTCCCCTGATGCCTCCTCAACAGTCCATAACAGCTCCGAGATATTTAAAGAGTAAATTAATATGAGACAAAGATAAAGGTATGTTATCAGGCACTCGTAGGAAACAAAGAAGTAGAATACTAGACAACAGAAAAAACAACAGACATGTGTGGCTTACACAGGATTTGAACCATGGACTTTCCGTGCGATAACCCCGCCTAGCTATGTAAGCGAATCACACTATCCTCCCTGCCATCTACGCAACACCAAACAATGATGTTTCGATGACAGGTCATTAGTGCGAACCGCAATACATAACACCGGAAGTTTACATGGGCAGTTCAGCCTATAATGACACAATCACTTCTGTTGTTCCCCTATTATACAGTATAGGCCAGTCCAACAAGACAAAGACCTTAATACTGTGTCTAGTAAATGATAGTAGACCTAGAACAGTAAGAACAGGACAGAGGGTAGGTTTGGTATTGCATAAACATTTATAACACATAAGGAAGGGAAACCCGAGTCATGTAAACATTAAATTAATATGAGAAAAACATAAAGGTATGTTATCAGGCACTCGTAAAAAACAAAGAAGTAGAACACCAGGCAACAGAAAAAACAACAGGACTGTTAAATGCACACAATATCGCCACACACGGCTAATAAACATATGAAATACAAAACTTAATGGCTGAGAAACTTGCCTAGAATAAATTATCTAATAACCTCCTACAATACGATAGGACGGCACTGTACAAACGCTGTACTGATTACCGCTCACTGTGGCGGCCCTAATCTATGATAATGAAACTTCTAAGATCATTGACAACTCTGAATCTGCGGTATGTGGAAAATGCCACTAGCTAACACACACAGGCTAGAATTACACAATATGCACCACTTAATCAGCAATAAGGCAAATCTCTCATGGCATACTTCTCAGCACAACTGCTGGCAAGCGAAAAACTATCCCGTCCTCACTCGGACGCGGCTAGACCAAGAATGCTTATCCTGGCGCCCAAAAATCTCGACTTCCGTCCTGTCACATGACTTAGTCGTTTTTAAGTTATCAGGGTCGCCGAAACTCGCTGATACAATGTTGCCACTACTAATTTTCCGTCACTGCGAAAAAGCGGTGTGACAGACCGCAGGTTAAGAAATCCTGCCCTAGAACAATAAAACATTACTTACCCTTAGTGTACAAAAGATAAAAGCATTTCAAAATAATTGTTCTAACTTGCACAAGGTTTGTTAGAGGCTTCATGTTTTAACCTGGAACATATGTTTTTCTGGTAGATAAATTATATGTTATTTATTCTCTCAATAGCACAGTGTCACACGTTCCCTATCTTCAGGTAATTATTGTGAACTCGCCATTGTCTGTCATGATTAGTCAAAGATTGATGTTTTCAAAACAGGTGATAAACACATACACTTTTTCTTTTAACTTAACAAGACGTTAAGCGTCGTGATCAGAAATAGCTGTTTATCGGCTGTCGCATTGTCTTCATCAAGATTTTTGAGTACATGAGCATTTGCATGAGTTTATTAGACACTGTAATATTCTTTTTCACACCTTATTTTGATCTGCATTCTTCCCTCTTCACCAAAAGTTATCCTTACACGTTTGAACTCTTTGACTTGTTGAGTAAAGTACTGTTGGTATGGATATTGAGTGAGCATATATTTCTGCTGACTTTTAAAGCTTTTGTTTTAAATACAATGATCTGTATTTCTGTAGCTAGTCTGATAAATACCGACTTATGATCTTGGAGGCTGAACGTCTTTGTGTTGTAGGCTTTGGTCCCGATGAAACAGCAACATAATAATCAAGCCCTAAAAAAATAAAAGGAATAAAATATTATATGTAAATAATGTTAAAATTGTTGCTGTGTTTTGTTTTAAATGAAAACTGACCTATATGCCATTTTCTTAAAATGTTTCTTAAAAATGTTCTATAATAAATTTTACCGTAGTCCACTCTATTTTATTGACGCGTATTGTACAATCTTAACATGGATGAGAGGAAATAGAGGTAGACACAAGAGAATGTTGATTAATTAGTGACATTCAATTTAAAGAAGTACTACATGACAAAACATTACTCCGGAATACATACTGAAGTTCGGAAGCCGATAATTGAAACTACCGGCAACGCTTCACGCAGTGGCGTTCTAAGGGGGTGCGAGGGGGCGGTCTGCCCCGAATGACAGCAAGGAAAGGGGTGCCATTGGACAGGATTATTGTCACGTAGGTCTTTATATCATTAAATTGCCTACATCTTCTTCCTATTCTCTCACCCGAATCCTTTTATTTTATTATCTTTCCGTACTTGTTTTTCCTGTATTTTTCGCATCACTCGGTTGCGAAAAATATTTTCTTCAGTATTCTCAAACTTTACCTTGTGTTTTTCTCATACTGGGATACGTAATTCTATTACTTAGATGTCAGTCAGACGAGAAGGGCAATTAAGTGGCAGCTATCTCAGACATCGAGCCGACTTGGGTCTGCACCTTCAAATGACACGACACTCTTGAGTTAGATTCTCGATGTAAACGCGTGAGAAGGCTATGAGAGAGCCGACATCCGTCTGCATTTTTCACCGGTCAACAACGAGTTGCATCGGCCGAACGCTTAAGTAGGAGCGAATATTTACACCTTAGAGTCGCAGTTTCAGACATTTGTCTGGAAATCCCAGCTGACACGGCTCATTGTGGGCCCCGGTCAGCGTGAGGTGCGAAGTAGTATGAGTGTCAGTTCAGAGTCGTCGTCAGAATAACCCGGCGTAGCGTGAAAAATCGCTCCGCACCGCAGACAGGCTGTCTGAGATTTGCAACTCACGCGCGCTCTCGGTCACTGATGGCTGTTACGACATGAAGGAAGCTGACGTAGGGTGTTAGAAAAGGGGAGAGTGGGGCGCTGTTTCGTGGTTTCGAAACAGTGGGATTCTTTGTCCGTTTCATAGATATAACTAGAGTGGCAAACCTGATTTCAGGTACTCAGTAATTCGCAGTTAGACTAGAACTAGCCTTGGTTCGATTTCTAAATATCTCTGTTAATAGAGATGGCCTTTAGTTTGGTCGAAGTGGTTTAGTTCTTAGTAAATTCTGTGTCGAGGTATATTAATATTATATATCTAGTATTGTGTGTAGGGTTTAAAGTGTTTAATCGCTTAGCTATTTCCCTAGTTAGATTTGGTGCAGAGCAACTAATTTATAGTTGTATTATTTTTCTAGTGACGCATACAGTGGAAAGCAGAATAAATTATATTTCTAGCGTAACAAACATGCAGCTATAATGAATTTAATTTAACTGCTAACTACTCAGTCGAGTATTCTTTTCTAAACTAACTCATAAATGCTAGATGCGACATCAGTGAATATTGACGGAATACGCAGATATTCCTAATTCCTGATGATTGATTTAAATATAACTTATTTCACCGGAAGTTTAAATAATAAGTCAAGCGGTCGGCTTGCTGTTTAAAATGTAAGTTATATTGAGTACATAATATGTAAATGATTTATATGTGCTTTTCCTTTTATTCAGGAAATACTGGGGTGACCCGAACTTTACCGGCGTTTAATAAGAGTTTCATATTTGTGAAGAAATAGACAGTCTTTATTTTGAACCACGTGGGTTTCTCAAGTAACACTGGTCTGACAGTGCATATGCCAACAGAGTTAGACAGAAATACTATATCCCACTAACGGGTTTCAAAGACTGTAATGATCAATACGGGGCCTTTGCGCCAGATCTTAAATTCTTTCATAAACTCTACGTAAATTTTCTGCCTGGCGGCGTGAATATTACAAGAAATAACATTAACATTGTCCGACTAGATTATTTTGTGGACAAATCTGTGGTGTGACCAAAGTAAATCCTATACTGAGAGAAGGCACCGACCTGACATTCCTATTACTAGAAAACTTAAGCTATTGACACGGTGCTCACGGTAAACTTTCGTGCCTGGACAAGATTTTTTAAATGTGACATAGACAGATATCCTAGAATAAGAAATACCAAGGAAACGTTCCCCGAAGCAGTGAATTCTATCTGACTTTGTGGAGCTGTGGTTTTCTTGGCTACGACTACCTCTGGTGATTCTGTAATGTAAATGTCCTAACAAAATTGTGTTTCCCAGATATGTCTACCAAAACAGTGAGTATGTGCACGTGTACACGGCTGAATGTCTAGAGTGCATGTAGGACTGAGGGATTTCTCCATTGTTGAAATTTGTCACCCATTTTTCTGTTCTAATTGTCCTTATGCAAGTATTGCTAACCGTATTTTCCCTTAGAATAGATCAGAGTATATCTAAGTCTATCCATACCTTTAACAGGGGAAAATCATTTGATTACCGCTAATGTATCATTGATCCTCTTTGGGCCATCATCTTTTTCCTAAACGGGATTGGGGGCTAAACCTAGAGGGCAGATCATAACGGGTCTATCATCCTGGTAGTATTTTCTTGAATTTGATGACTATTTGTATATGTTTTTCTTTTTGATGTAAATTTTATATGTTGTGTCGTAAGTTTAATATGATAAATAAACTTAACCATAAATTAATCAGCGTGTTGGTCAGCTCGTTCTAAATATCTATATAATCATTGTTATAGTTTCCCCACGTCTGTGTGTCTACCTGTCGTCACTGTATGTGCGTGCACGTGAGTGGGTAGAGATCGGTTGGTATACATATATTTAATGTATATGTGGTAGACTGTCTGACTGCTTAAAATCTGTCGTAGAAGATAGGTGAGAGAGAGAGAGAGAAGATTTTCTCGCATCTCAGAGACAGCCTCTATCACTATTCTATCATCTCACTCGTGGAATCTATTTCCTTTACTAACTCACACTGGGACTCTCACTCATTCCAAGCTATTCAGAAGGGACCAACCCAAGTCTTAATTCTCCTATCGAAAAATCTACGACAAATGGGGTCTCGCCCGACGGATTTTTGAACTTAGAGTAGGAAGACGAGTACGACAAATGTGGACTCGTCTATCTGGATTTTGAACTTAAGATTCTTTATTCTGAAATAGAGTAAGAGTGTGATGTCTTGTGAGTTGTTATATCTTTAAATAATTTATCCCCTAGACTAACAATCTGTTTACGGGCGTGCTGACCACACAAACTGATAAGTTTTTTTCCACAGCATTTTGAATAATATACATTTCAGTTACAGGTTGATTGTCGGAATATATGTTAATTACTGATTTTGTAATACTAAACGCTGGTAAAGTGGTGAGTGTATAACATTAACTGGGTACTGAGGCAGAACGGTGTTTGAACTAAGTTAAGGAGTGCGTTTCGGACTCTTTCGTCCAGATTAATTGCCTCCCTTACCCGATCTGACTTTAGAGGCGAACTTATAGTGGATTTTAAAAATTAGGGGATTATTTTTCTCTGTAACTTTTGCAATAATTATTTTGCTTTTCCACTGTAGCTACTTATTTTTCAGTGAGTAAATCTTAACTACCATTTAGTTGGCGTAGTCGTGTTTTGCATTAGGTGCTTTATTGCCGATAATAGCAGCGATAGTTAGATTTTATTTTGGAGGAGGTATCCCAGGGTTAAGTATATCATCTTTTATTTGGTATTTTCTCGTAAGTGGTAGCAACCAGAGTATCCTTTTCTTAATTTCTTTCTCCACTAGTCTCAGTCACTGACATAATATGGCCGAGAGGGCAAAGCTTAGACAACTCCTCAGGGACGAAGCGAGAGAGGAGGGACTGGAAGGAGAGGAAGCGAAAGCATTTGTCAGAGACGAACTTGAGAGATATAATGCGGAGAGGAAAGCAGCTGAAGCTAGAGAGCAGAAGAAGATGGATGAGGAAATGGAAGTTCGCAGGATGCAACAGGAGGAAAAAGAGAAGGAGAGACAGCATGAGAAGGAGAGGGAGGAGAGAGAGGAAAAAGAGAAGGAGAGACAGCATGAGAAGGATAGAGAGGAGAGAGAGGAAAGAGAGAAGGAGAGACAACATGACTTGGCTCTTAAAGCTCTAGAACTTCAAAGTCGTGGTGCTGCCTCTACCTCCAGCAATGGAGAGTCTTCTCCTCATTCTTCCTTAACTGATCCTTCTAACAGTCAATCTCTTCACCTCACTGCTATGTCTTTTCCGCTAGAATCTTTCCCTTGTTCAAATGAGAAGATTGACACTTGCCTAGAAAAATTTGAGAAAATTGCAACTCAGTACGGTTTAGAGAGGTCGCGTTGGAACATGAAGCTTTCCCAGGCTTTGAAAAGTTCTGCGTATGATGTTTACGCCAAACTGGAAAGCAGCCAACAAGACAACTATGATCTGTTGAAGAAAGCGTTACTGGAGCGCTTTGAAATGAACGCTCGCAAATTTTTGCAACTGTTTCGCAACAGCAGAAAGGAGAATTCTGAATCTTTTCACCAGTTCTCTTCCCGTCTAAAGGGATATTTGACAAAGTGCCTTGAGCTCTCGCAGCTCCCCTCTACCTATGAAGGTCTTGAGGAATTTGTTTTAACAGAACAAATAAAGAACACTTTGTCTGCTGATACCCAGAAATTTCTCGCTGAGCAGGGGGCAGAAAAACTTGAAGACATTTTGGAAAAGTCTGAGCGTTATCACAATGCGCTGGCTGAACTACCGACCACAAAGCGGAAACCGACAGAGGAGCATTTTCGAAAACATAACCTAGAGCAATCTTCTCAGGCTTCTAACCAAAATAACCACAGAGAAACTGGACCTCAAAACCCTCTCCTGAAAAATCCAAGTTCTACAAGAACAAGTACCCAAACCACCCCAAACAATCTGATCAACCCGACCGCGCTACATGGCAGCGTAGCCAGAAAGGTCAAGGTGGCAAAGGGAGAACCCCTGCGCACGGGACAGACGATCAGAGTGAGCACACCGAGCCTAAACGCATCGGATGCTTACTAACAGTCTCGCAAGGCGGAATTATTGACAGTGATTCCCAACCTGTTGGGGATAGACCCTCAACGCGAGGTACTGTTACATTGAACGGTTCTCAAACTTCTTGTTTATTTGACACGGGGCTTTCTTATGATTGCATTGTTGCCAGAAACCTGGTCAAACCCGGTCAAGAGACAGCAGAGACCGTCCAATTTTGTGGAGTTCGTAAGAGTGATGCACCTACAGCGCTTCCCATTGCATTGGTGGAGATCCACTCTGATTTTGTCAGAGGTGTGATCAAAGCGGCTGTTATGGATGATCCCATCTACCCAGTCATACTTGGCGGGAGATACGTGTGTCTTGGGAAACCGGAAGAGCCGATTGTGGCAGCAGTAACTACAAGAGGGCAAACCAAGAAGGAACGGGAGCCTGCGCCTAATTTGTTACCTATGGAACTTAAAGAAGCGCAATACAAGGACCCTACTTTGGCACCCTACTTTAGGAAACTGCCCATGGCTAAGGAACCCAGACAGCACGGGGACATTTTTTCTAAGGATGGCGTACTTTATCGCAGAACGGGCAAGCCTGACCAAGGTTACAACCAGCTCCTAGTACCGAAACAGTACAGAAGCCAAATCCAAGAAATGGGGCACTCTCTTCCCTTCAGCGGACATATGGGACAGAACGCCACAAACCAAAGGATAACCACTCATTATTACTGGCCAGGAGTAAATACTGATATTATCAGATATGTCAAATCCTGTGCCCAGTGCCAACGTGTGCCACCCAAGCAACGGGCACCCCCAGTCTCTTTGGGTGAAATGCCAATAGTGGGAACACCATTCGAACGGGTTGTGATCGACATTTTAGGGCCTTTCGAAAGGACTAAAAGAAGGAACAGGTTCATCCTGACTTTAGTCGATACATGCACTTTATGGGCAGAAGCTATACCGCTAACATGCGCAGATGCCAATCATGTCGCAGAAGCCCTCGTGCAGATTTTCACTCGGTTGGGATTCCCTCAGCAAGTGTTGACGGATAACGGATCCCCATACCGAAACCTGTTGATGGATGAGATCGTTAAGATCTTGAGGACCCAGCACATCCACACTAAGCCATATACTCCGACCGGGAATGGGCTCGTGGAACGTGCTAATGGAAACCTCAACATGATGCTAAGTAAACTGGCACAAGTGAAACCTGAAGATTGGGATCTTTGTATTCCTGCTGCATTATTTGGCTACAGAGAATCTCCTCATACTTCCACAGGATTTCCGCCAGCTACGCTTTTATTCGGCAGACCTATCAAGGGGCCGCTTGAAGCCTTACTTCAGTCTCTGACAGACGAGAAGGCTGATGAGACAGTTGTCTCAGCAAGTAAATATGTGTCGGTTTTAAAGGAAAGGTTGAAACTAGGATGGGACCTAGCGACGACTAACTTTAAGCTAGCACGCACAAAGCACGCTAACCGATACAGGAAAGTCGCGAAAGAGAGAGAACTGGAAGCAGGAGAGAAAGTTTTGGTGTTACTCCCTACCGGGAACAACCAACTGAAGATCGGATGGCAAGGGCCGTTTACCGTCCTGAAAAAGATTTCTAAGGCTAACTACCAGATCTCTATTCAAGGAAAGGAGAAGGTTTTCCATTTAAATCTGTTAAAGAGATTCTTGGAAAGACCAGTGCCAACCTCCGACCATCTCCTGACGATCGCCAAAGCTGACGAAGACGATGACAGTGGCAGGGATATTCCACCGCAATCACACGAAATCTGTCAAAAATGTCAGAAGCGGCGACGCTCTTTCAAGCGCGCATGGGAGACATTCCAGAGGAAGGAAACGTCGGGGCAGACTTCATGAGTAGGAATTGGAGAGAGATGGAGGGGGAAGATGAGAGGGAAGAAGACAGACACCCCGAAGCTACGGTTATAGGAAATTTAATTCCATAACGTAGACATGGAGTGCTTCCATATCTTAAAGGGGGGACGTCCTGTCACGTAGGTCTTTATATCATTAAATTGCCTACATCTTCTTCCTATTCTCTCACCTGAATCCTTTTATTTTATTATCTTTCCGTACTTGTTTTTCCTGTATTTTTCGCATCACTCGGTTGCGAAAAATATTTTCTTCAGTATTCTCAAACTTTACCTTGTGTTTTTCTCATACTGGGATACGTAATTCTATTACTTAGATGTCAGTCAGACGAGAAGGGCAATTAAGTGGCAGCTATCTCAGACATCGAGCCGACTTGGGTCTGCACCTTCAGATGACACGACACTCTTGAGTTAGATTCTCGATGTAAACGCGTGAGAAGGCTATGAGAGAGCCGACATCCGTCTGCATTTTTCACCGGTCAACAACGAGTTGCATCGGCCGAACGCTTAAGTAGGAGCGAATATTTACACCTTAGAGTCGCAGTTTCAGACATTTGTCTGGAAATCCCAGCTGACACGGCTCATTGTGGGCCCCGGTCAGCGTGAGGTGCGAAGTAGTATGAGTGTCAGTTCAGAGTCGTCGTCAGAATAACCCGGCGTAGCGTGAAAAATCGCTCCGCACCGCAAACATGCTGTCTGAGATTTGCAACTCACGCGCGCTCTCGGTCACTGATGGCCGTTACGACATGAGGGAAGCTGACCTAGGGTGTTAGAGAAGGGGAGAGAGGGGCGCTGTTTCGTGATTTCGAAACAGTGGGATTCTTTGTCCGTTTCATAGATACAACTAGAGTTGCAAACCTGATTTCAGGCACTCAGTAATTCGCAGTTAGACTAGAACTAGCCTTGGTTCGATTTCTAAATATCTCTGTTAATAGAGATGGCCTTTAGTTTGGTCGAAGTGGTTTAGTTCTTAGTAAATTCTGTGCCGAGGTATATTAATATTATATATCTAGCATTGTGTGTAGGGTTTAAAGTGTTTAATCGCTTAGCTATTTCCCTAGTTAGATTTGGTGCAGAGCAACTAATTTATAGTTGTATTATTTTTCTAGTGACGCATACAGTGGAAAGCAGAATAAATTATATTTCTAGCGTAACAAAAATGTAGCTATAATGAATTTAATTTAACTGCTAACTACTCAGTCGAGTATTTTTTTCTAAACTAACTCATAAATGCTAGATGCGACATCAGTGAATATTGACGGAATACGCAGATATTCCTAATTCCTGATGATTGATTTAAATATAACTTATTTCACCGGAAGTTTAAATAATAAGTCAAGCGGTCGGCTTGCTGATTAAAATGTAAGTTATATTGAGTACATAATATGTAAATGATTTATATGTGCTTTTCCTTTTATTCAGGAAATACTGGGGTGACCCGAACTTTACCGGCGTTTAATAAGAGTTTCATATTTGTGAAGAAATAGACAGTCTTTATTTTGAACCACGTGGGTTTCTCAAGTAACACTGGTCTGACAGTGCATATGCCAACAGAGTTAGACAGAAATACTATATCCCACTAACGGGTTTCAAAGACTGTAATGATCAATACGGGGCCTTTGCGCCAGATCTTAAATTCTTTCATAAACTCTACGTAAATTTTCTGCCTGGCGGCGTGAATATTACAAGAAATAACATTAACATTGTCCGACTAGATTATTTTGTGGACAAATCTGTGGTGTGACCAAAGTAAATCCTATACTGAGAGAAGGCACCGACCTGACATTTCTATTACTAGAAAACTTAAGCTATTGACACGGTGCTCACGGTAAACTTTCGTGCCTGGACAAGATTTTTTAAATGTGACATAGACAGATATCCTAGAATAAGAAATACCAAGGAAACGTTCCCCGAAGCAGTGAATTCTATCTGACTTTGTGGAGCTGGGGTTTTCTTGGCTACGACTACCTCTGGTGATTCTGTAATGTAAATGTCCTAACAAAATTGTGTTTCCCAGATATGTCTACCAAAACAGTGAGTATGTGCACGTGTACACGGCTGAATGTCTAGAGTGCATGTAGGACTGAGGGATTTCTTCATTGTTGAAATTTGGCACCCATTTTTCTGTTCTAATTGTCCTTATGCAAGTATTGCTAACCATATTTTCCCTTAGAATAGATCAGAGTATATCTAAGTCTATCCATACCTTTAACAGGGGAAAATCATTTGATTACCGCTAATGTATCATTGATCCTCTTTTGGCCATCATCTTTTTCCTAAACGGGACTGGGGGCTAAACCTAGAGGGCAGATCATAACGGGTCTATCATCCTGGTAGTATTTTCTTGAATTTGATGACTATTTGTATATGTTTTTCTTTTTGATGTAAATTTTATATGTTGTGTCGTAAGTTTAATATGATAAATAAACTTAACCATAAATTAATCAGCGTGTTGGTCAGCTCGTTCTAAATATCTATATAATCATTGTTATAGTTTCCCCACGTCTGTGTGTCTACCTGTCGTCACTGTATGTGCGTGCATGTAAGTGGGTAGAGATCGGTTGGTATACATATATTTAATGTATATGTGGTAGACTGTCTGACTGCTTAAAATCTGTCGTAGAAGATAGGTGAGAGAGAGAGAGAGAAGATTTTCTCGCATCTCAGAGACAGCCTCTATCACTATTCTATCATCTCACTCGTGGAATCTATTTCCTTTACTAACTCACACTGGGACTCTCACTCATTCCAAGCTATTCAGAAGGGACCAACCCAAGTCTTAATTCTCCTATCGAAAAAAATAAGACAATTATGATAGTACTTACTGTTAAAAATATGCTTACAAATGTTTTTCTTCATGGCAGGAGGGGGCCAAAGGTAAGATATGCCCAGAGTGCCAAATATTGAAGGGACGCCTCTGGCTTCACGGCATCTTGTTACCATTATCCTTTAGCTCACTGTTGAGCATAGATGGTACAACTAGGTAATGTCAAGGTCGCGTGTCCTGTGTTACCAGGTCATGTCAAGGTCGCGTGTTCTGTGTTAAACGTCCAAGTTACTTTCATATCTTATCTATATTTTTGTTTCATTTATTGTCTCCATTTCTCTTCTCTGCCGTATACATAAATGTCCTGTCACTACACATCTGTTAAATCACTGTTTCGTGGTTTAATCTTTCCTTGTTGAGCGGATTATTTTATTATTTCTGAAGCTCATAATTGTCTTGTTCATTAATCATTGGGCAATCATGCTGATGGGTGTTGTGCGCGAATGGTGGAAATATAGTCCAATCCAACTTGATAAAGTTGACAACGCTATTGGGTTTGAGTCCACAAAAACAATACGATTTATTACGTATACAACCAATCAATCATGGCATTTCAAATGGTACATTATATCCGTGCAGTCCAATATCGTCTCCCATTATATTCATGTGTCGTCAAAAGGTCTGACTGTTTTCACGCGATGCCGTGTATCGGTCATCCGGTAACGAACAGCCATAGGTTTGGCGATATAATAATTCTTATAATTATAACATTATCCTCCCTGCGTTACTTCTTGAAAAGAAGACTATACATCAAAATGGGATGACTCAATCCTGCATTCATACATAATAAAAGCCGACCCCTTTGGCTTATAGTTAAGGGAAAACCCCTGCACGATATATATATATCTCGGGAGCACAAAACAATACGTATGACTTGGACGAAGTTCAGACTATGAAGGGTGTATATAGAACGTTGTCATGCGGTAGCATAACAACGCATCGCGTCATGTCTAATCATCGACAACCATACAAATTCGCGTTCAGTAAATTATCTTTTAGCGCAAAGCATCCTATGTTTATGGAATACCAAAATGTTAAGGCGTAACTTTAAAGTGCTCACAATTGTAGTGGCTAACATCATTAAACATGTCGTAACAACATCAAACACTCATCCTGCGACCTATTTGCCGATGACTGTACCAAATACTAATGTGATAAAAGTTGAAACACACTAGAAGCATTATTACAAACTGATGTAGACAATCTTATCAAATGGAGCAACAAAAATCGTATGCAAATAAACATCATTAAAACAAAATGTATGATAATATCAACTAGACAAAAATGACAAAACTCACAGAAAACAACACTTCAGCTCTATATTGGCACCTCACTAATTGATAATGTAAATGAACACAACACATTAGGACTCATAGATGACCAAAATTTATATTGGAATTCGCATGTACTAGCACTGACCAAACAATGTGTGTAACTGTTATAGCTTTACAATGTTGGGATTTTACTTTGTTTTATTTCATTGATTACGTTTATTTATTTTTGTTTAAAATAATATTGAAAATGCATGTGTAGGATAAATGAATTGAGTATGGGAGACGAGAGAAAGGATGGGTAGAATGTTAGACAGACCTGCGTGCCCAATTCTAAACCATTTGAAGATAAGGTTCTTACGTTCGTTCGTTCTATCTGATTCTGCTATTGAGTTAGGGACAGCAAAGACAAACACGGAGTTCCTACTCTAGCAGATAGTTCAAAAATTTCAGGAGTTCCGATTCTATACTAACCTAAGTTGATCATACTCTAATTATTGTCTAAATACCGTATAGATGTTTTGGATTTGTTTTGTTGTTTGTTTGTTGTTTTTTTTCTGTTTTTTTTTTCATTACGTTCTTGCTTGCTTAAAAATAATACATTATTTTGATTATGATTGGGTAATGTCATTGTATGCTGTTATGTAACCTTTATAACGCTGTATGCCTTTAATTTAATGCTTAAAGTAACATGTGGGAATGAAAGTGTATAGTATGCAAGATAAGTGAGAATGGAAGGGTAAAATGTTAGACGGGCCTGCGTGCCCAATTCTTAACCCTTTGAAAATAAAGTTCGTTCGTTCGTTCTCCGTGTGTTTTTGTATCTCCATGTCTTGTTTCGCGACGTAAGCTACAGATAAAAGAAAGAATAACAAGAAGCAAGTTCAACAAAAAAAAGTATTCATTTGATTAAGTATTTTCAGAATATCTAGTAGAAGGATTTACAATATGGCAAGGGAGGCAAGCCTGTATGCTAAATTGACTGTAAAATGAAGTGATTGTCAGTAATCATTTGCTTGTAAAGTATTTTTTTTTTCCTTAACCAGCAGCAGTTGGGCTTTCAGCCCTTCGTCCCAATGACATGTCATTGCGAGGCTGGGGAACCTGAGGACTTTCCTTCCAACCCGGTCAGGAGCTTTGCTCCTTCCCATCCACAGAGGGTTTATCACAGGAGTCGTTCAGGTTATTCAGTCAAAATCCCGGTCAATGACACTCCTACAAATGACCGCGCCCGGGCTTGAACCTCGAAAACCTGGTCGCTAGCTCAACGTTGTAACCATTACACCAGCGCGGCTCCCAAAGTATTTGTTAAAAATGTTAATTGTTCAATACCTGAAGGTCTTTTATATTTGGATATACGCCCTAATATAACCGACTAGGTTGAACGGGACGCGCCCCGCAAAACGAGGCAAAATTTTATTTAAAAAAAAAAAAAAACATTTAGCTGGAGGGTGAAAGCAACAAAGTAGCGGCAGTCTATCGTGATATCATTGTGGTATACGCTGTTCAGTTGTCTTGTGTAATCATCTTTGAATGTATTGTGGCAGAGACTGCCGATCTGGAAATACAAATTTGCAATGGCATAAGACATTTAGCATATCTTCTTAAAAATAACAGACGGTTTGTAAATTAACACTACCGCAAATTGTTCCTTCTTAAGCAAAAGTTAATAATGTTTGGTTAGGAAAATAAAAATACTGAAACTTCAAGTTTAAAAGAAGGCAGTGTTCAATCTGAGGCTGTTGACATCTCATTGCACTATTGACCTTAGTTTCACATTTAAGGTGACATAATTATTTAAGATCAATACTTGCATCATATAGGCTCACTAATATTATTTGAGTACATGTGTTCTACACTACACAATAATATTTTCATCACGAATTGTATTTCTCTAAACCGCCATTAGATGATAGGAAACTCTTTACAGAGCGATACAACAGGAAGCAATCTGATCATCAGAAGTAGTCCCCCCATCCGACAAGTGTTTCGGCCCGATTACTCCTTTACACTCTAAGGGGGGCGGGCCCACTTGGGTCATGACTCCCAAGCGTCTCAGCTTCCTCTTGTCTTGTATCGAAAATGAACCCATTTCACTTATGGTAGCAACTTTTAAATCCACAACGCCAGCCGCGGAGGCAATTGTGAAAGTAACAAAGAGAAGACAAATTATTCCGTTCGTTCCGTCGCCCTTCACAACTAAGGACAGACACTGAGACATTAGCGCGCAGCCGACGAGCTGCGCGCCGCAAGCCACTGAAATTTACCTGACACTCTCCCTATAGTATACATCGCCTGTTGCCCCAGAGTCGCATCTCTTTCACTCGTACACCAAAAAAAACTCAGCGTTGTGGACTTAGAAAAATGTTGGTGTTTTCTGTACCGCAGCGTTTATTGTTACGATGTCCATCGTCCATTGTGGTTGTTCCACAGCCAGCCTGATGCCTTTTCGGCAGTTTCACTAAGCCTCTTCAGTGCCCTTGTTCTAGACTGTCCCTTCAGCCCCAACAGTTTCAATAAATCATACACTGATGCAGCCACAAGCCCTCTTGCGACCTCTTCAACCGCCATGACCCTTGCACTGAATCCATCGTGTCTCAGATCCGCGGCCAGATCGCTATACTTGGCCGCTTTGAATGAATGTTGCTCGTCTAATCTGGATTAAAATGGCACGGTCAGTTCAATCAGTATGACCTGAAGCGTTGCTGCAGAATGAAGCACTATATCCGGCCGTCTCCGCGATTTTCTGATACACTCTGGATATGCCCCCCGTCCAGGTAGGTCTACCGCCATCTCCCAGTCGTTTGCACAGTCAAGAAGAGATGGTAAACTGCTACCAGGTTTACTCGGTTTGGGGTGTGCTGACTTTCCTGCCCTCAGAAAGTATGTCTTTGCGGTGTCTGGCAGGACTTTGCTATTCGCTTTCATTCTTGCCTGATCTATTGTCGCAGCAAGCTCATTTAGCACTTTGTTATGGTGCCAAGTGTATCGCCCTTGCCCTAATGCCACCTTACACGCTGAGAGCACGTGTTCAAGTGTCTGCCTCCCCTGGCACAGGGGGCACTGCTCATCATCCGACTTTCCCCATTTCACAAGGTTGATGGCCGACGGCAGCAGGTCATACATTGATCTAACCACGAAGCTGAGCCTAAGAGGTGCCATATGCCATATATCATTCCATGTCAAGGACCTCTGCAGAGCTCCTTCCCATGTGGTCCATTGGCCTTGTTGGACCTGCTGCACTGCTTTTTGCAACCTCTTATCATTCTCAGCTCCTCGTATCTCCTGAGCTACCATGTCTCTGCGCTCTCTGCTTGATGCCTTGGACCACCAGCGGATGTCACCATGCCCAAATCCCCGTCTATTCGTTTGTGTGTATTCAATTACCTCTCTCAGTTTAAGTGACTCTTCAGCAGCATCAACAGCTTCTTCCACTCTCCACTTCCTTTCCGTTTTCAGTGTGGGCTGAATGGACTTAACCACGTCATCAGCTGACTCGCGTAGCATCATTGCAAGCCTTGCTTTTCCAACTTTGTATTCTTCAACAACTGACTTGAAGGGGAGCAGAAGTTTTGACTTTTTGCAGTACAGTGCTACATCTGACAGACCTGGTGGTACCCCTAGCCATTTTCTCATGAACTTGTTGACCTTCTGCTCTATAGCTTCCACTGTACTTGTGCTTATTTCATATATAAGCAGTGGCCACAGCAACTTCGGTATCAACATGAACTGGAGGCACCACAGTTTGAACTTTACCAGGAGTCTGCTTTGGTCTATGATCTGTAGTCCTCTCTCTGCCATTTCTATTGTCTGTTGCACTGCCTTCGAGTCTTTTAAAGAGGCATCGTACACACTGCCAAGACTTTAAACAGGTTCCTCAATGACAGTAGGAATTCTTTGGCTGGAAACCGTAAATATGACCTCTGCTATCTTCCCTTTCCTGACTGATAGGCTTCTCGAATTCTTGGGTTTGAAGCTCATTCTGCACCAGCTGACTAGTTCATCCAGGCGTGCTAACATCCTCTAGGCCTGATGTTCATCTGATGTCAGAATTGTTGTGTCATCCATGAATGCTTTGAGCGGTGGCATGTGACACATTCCACCGAGCTTTGGGCCTATAGCCATTCCTTCAGCCGCATTGAGGATTACCTGCATAGCCATGACGAATAGTATCGGAGAGATGGTACATCCCATCGCAATTCCAACTTCAAGGCCAATCCACTTCGTTGTGTAATCTCTGGTTGAAAATCTGATAGAAAACCCTGCGAAATACAGCTTCAGCATTGCTGCAATCTCTTGTGGAACATGATACATTTCTAGGGCCTGCCACAACATCTGGTGTGGAACGGATCCATAAGCATTTGCTAGATCCAACCAGATTACATGGAGGTTTGTTCTGTCAGACTTTGCCTTTTGGATTGCTTCCCAGATCATTGCGGCATGCTCTAGACATCCTGGTGTACCTGGGATACCTCCTTTCTGAATTGTAGTGTCAATGTACCCATTTGCCAGGAGGTATGTAGTGAGTCTTTTCGCCATTACTGAGAAGAATATCTTCCCTTCCACATTGAGTAGTGAGATTGGCCTGAACTGACTGATGTCTGTGGAATTCTGTTCCTTCGGGATGTAGACTTCGTTTGCCTTTCTCCATTCCTTGCTTACGAGTTGGGTTTTCCACGCATTCTTCAGTAAACGGAGCAGTCGTTTGAGAACCTCAGAGCATCTTTTATACACCACATATGGAACACCATTAGGACCTGGAGCTGACTTGCACCGAGCTTTCTGGACAATGCTTTCTACCTCTTGCGCCGTTGGGGGCTTGGTGTTAAATTCAGCTCCTGGCTTACCCGGCCATTTAAGGCCTGCCATGCTGCTGAGCGGCTCATCTTTGCGACCATCTGAATATGTCATTCTAAGGTGTTCTTCCAGGTCTTCTTTCCCGATGTTTAGCGTACCCGACCGTGGCTGCTCAAACAGTTCTTTGGCAAACTTGAAGGGCTCCCTAAAGAATCTTTCCCTATCCCTTCGAGTCTTCCTTCTCTTCCTGCACAACCTTTCCGCTCTACAAAGGGCATTATGTTGGCCTTTCAGGTGCTCCTAAACTTGCCGTAACCCTTCCTTCTCTGTGGCAACTACTGCGTACTTGAACAGTTTTTGGGCATGCTTCTTCTGTTTCCTGATTTCTTCTATTTTAATTTGTCTTCTACTTTTCCGTGGTGGGTTACTTTCCCTTGCCTCCCTCACTCCGAACACTTTGCGACAGTGCAGATATATTATGTCGCCGAAGATTTCCAGCTTCTTCTCTAAAGTTAGCTGCTTCAGGCTGTTATCCAACTCTTTTGCCAAGGCTTCGTCCAGCTGTTCCCAAAGCCCTTTTGCACTGGCAGGTGGAAACTTTATTGCATCTCTCTTCCCGTCCAAGAAGTGTGTGAGATCATCATCTGGCAGATCAACTTGAATGTACTCAGCACTGTGGATTGACTCCTGGCTGCGTTCTTCTAACGTCTTATCCGTCGAGACAGAGCGCTGTTGATCTCCCCCTGATGACCTCCCACACCCCTTTTTCGTTCTGTGGATTTTCATTCCTCTCTAAGTAGAGAATTCCCTACCACAGGCACATGGAAATTCCAGCCGTTGTTCAGAGTTCGAAGTCCGTGTAACGGGTCTGGTCGATTTCATTGAGGCGCCTGTGGAGTACATACTCATTGAAAAAAAAACAAATCTCATCATGGTTGAATTAATTACAGGACTTGGTTACATTTTCGTTGATTCATATAATTCACTCAAACAATACGATATTGTATGTCCTATTGTTCATCTTCATAATAATTTGTTCTGCATATTGATATTTATGCATATGAATTGACAATTCTGACACGACTTGACCAGTACGTGTATGGATTGACGGTTATATGGGTACTGTATGATATGATAGCAACCCCACATCTTGTGTTAAATTTCTAGCACATTGGTTAGACATAGGTGCTGTATTACATACCAGTAACCTCACTTACGGTGTTAAATTGTCTACCCATTGGCAGACAAGGGAGCTATACAATATGCCAGTAACCTCACCTATTGTGTTAAACTGCTTGCTACTCATGGCGATACACATTACCTGCCTGTGTTCTTTTCACACATTCCTGATTGAGAACAATTTCAATTTTTCTCGTCAGAGAATAGGGGGGGGGGGGGGGGGGGAAGGTAAATATATGTTACGGATTATTTTGCACACCACAACGGGTTTGCTTGTGGAGAGTGTTATTATTATCTAACAAAACTATATTGTACGGAGCTATGCCAATACGGTATGACATAGTTAATATATGCAAGCAGAAGTTGTAAAAAGGACGCAGAAGTGAGCGGATCCGGTAAAGGACTTCTCACTGTGTTTCAGTAAAGTGTGGACGTATTTGCGAGGAGCTCCAGATTTGGAAGTGTATGTCCGCTGTATGATTCTACATTATGAGGCATCAGCAAATGTGTGTGATTGCCAGATAATATATTGACAAAAGGGAGTATGCTTTAAACTCTATTTGATTCGTTAATGATTTCAACCATGTCGCGTTAGACGACTTCAGTGCGGACTCAAGACGGACGGACCAGTTCGTATCTTGCACCATACTGATTGCAAAGGCCCAGTGTATGGCTAATATTCACATGTCATTAATTAATGATTTATGAAATGACTGGAACAATGTCTGGACAATAAAAGTATGTATCGTCTACTACATTGGAGAATTTATTTTGGTAATGGTTTACTGTTAGCGTTACAACGTTACACTTTCTAGACTTATTCTTGGCCAGACTTATGAACACTTATTTAGTAACGCAACAATAGTCTTGAGCTCTACGCAAGATACTCTCATTTTTACAATGAAGTAAATGCGTGGAACGTTGTCGATTAGATCGAGATATGCGATGGCCCAATGACAAGCTTACATGCGAGTAACCACAGACAAACAACAGCTCCTGCATGGAAATTAATCAGGTAATACATGATCATGCAGGGGATAATGATGCCACTGTGTATACTGATGGGTCTGAGATCCATGATAATAAATCAGGTTGGGGCTTCTCTGCTAGAGTACAGGCATTATCGTCGCCGATTTGTTAAGATTTTAAAATTGTTAAGATTTAAACAATTATAGGAATATACACCCTAGAATATATACGATAAGGTGTATCATAAGGTTGGTCCAGCATTTGCACTTTGGTCTTTCTTCTTTTCTCGGCATGAAGTTGCTGTGATAGCAAAAGGGACGAGTCTATTGTGTAAGGGATATAACTGAATTTATCACTATAGTGAAGGGAGAAGGACACGAGTGACCGGGAATTTGAAAACTCTTGTATGTAGACAAAAGAAGACAGGTTATGGCGTAGTAAACATGAGAACCGTCAGTTGTTGAAAGCATCAGTTTATCGGCACCTTGCGCTATCGTATGATCTTATTTCTATGTCCTTTCTAACATCTTCAGGGAAGGTACTTCTTAAACGTTTGAACTCTTTGACTTGTCGATTACAGTACTGCTGATATGTATGTTGAATGAGCATGGATTTCTGCAGACCTTCAAAACTTTTGCATTAAGCATAATATCTGTTGTATCATTGACGTAGTGTAGTAAGTACCTTTTTTATGTTCTTGGAGTAATAGCGTCTGTGTGTGATAGATCTTATCCTGATGAAACTGTTACATACTTGTACAACCTTATTAAATTACGAAAAAAAATAAAATAAACAAATAGGGAAACATAATATGGACATAATTTTTATAACAATTGTTTTGTGCTAAATGAAAACTAACCAACAAACCATTTTTTATTTGTTTAAAACTTTTAAAATATTCAGCTTTACTGCAGTCCACTTTATTTTATTGACATATATATACTACACAATCTTAAAATGGAGGAGAGGAAGTATTGAACGGTTCAATAGATCTTTAAGTGACTGCGGGCATAATAAAAGAAAGAATAGAAAAGAAAGACTTTTTAACTTTTAATTTCGGACTAGACCTCTCCTGTCGACATTTAAAATTACCGTGTCCCCGGGATCAAATATACTTTTTCCGCATTACCAATGAAACTCATTGCACGCACGCACGCACTCACGCACGCACACATACACACATACACACACATATATCTAGTCGGAATTTAGAGGGCTCAGTGTTACTAAAGTAGATCCAAAAAGCTCCTGGGTTTCTGACCCTTACAACAGATGTTAGATCGACTACTGACATCAATCTAATGAAATACTACACGACAACATACGACTCCAGAATACATATTCAAGATCGGAGCCGATAACCGAAACGTCCTGTGACGCTTTACGACTTTATCATCACTATTACCCTACAGCTCTCTTAATAGCATCGATTTTACAATCAATTCATGTCAAGTACATCTCTCCTTTGTTGAACGTTCAAGTTATTATTTGTTATCTTTTTGTTTTAGTTATTCTGTTTACACTTCTCTTTTCCAGGTGTTTTTGTATCTCCATCTCTTGTTTCGTGGCGTAAGCTACAGATAAAAAGAAGAATAATAGAAAGCAAAAAAGAAAATGCATTCGATTAAAAATGTTTAAATATCTAATATACGACATTACAAGGGAGGCCAGCGAGCATGTGTATGTTACTGTAAGATTCAGAGACAGTCAGTATTCATTTATTTGCACACGTTATGAAAGGGAGAGTGGTAACACTCAATATGAGAACAGAAACTTAAAGTGGGGGTGTCCCCTCGGGGGGAGAGAGACAGTTTATCCTGGCATGTCATTGAAGGAGGTCAACAGCGGTATAGTTAACAATGGTAGGGACCAAAAGGATTCAGGTAGAAGTAGGAACAGTCTATCATGATATAATACTGGTATACGCTGTTCGGTTGTCGCATTTTATCATTTTTGTTTTTATTGGCGACACAGACAGCCGCTTTGGAAATACTAATTCGATCAACGAACTTTCGTATGGAATGAAACTTCATAGAAAGATTTCGGTTTGTTTGTAAAGTAACATTACAGCTTAATGTTTATTCTTTAGAAACTTTAACGTTATTTTAGTCAGAACAGAAAAGAACTAAATATTTCAGTACAATACCCAATAAAAGCACATAATTGATGTAGCAAAATAATTGCTTATCTTAAATAAACAGGGGTTGATGCCATTAACGGCAACTTAACTAAAATGTAATGTGTGAAATTTTTATTTATTTGAAACAAATTGTATCCCCTAGCACATAAAACGATTACCTACCCTTATGACAAAAGAAACATGTTAAAAGATAGTTCGATGTGATTTAGATATTAATTTTAAATATACTACTACCGCTTAGTCATTCCTCTTCTATCCTGGGGTGTAGAGGTTTGACGGAGGGAGCGCCATAATTTCCTATCAGCTGTCTTCCTCCTGGCCATGTTCCAATCTAGTCCTCGAGCCTGCAGAGATCGTTTAATGTTGTCTTCCCAAGTGACTCTGGGTCGTCCTGGGGATCTGGATCCCTGGCTCTTAGTTTCCCATACTTGTCGTGGTAGCATATCCTCTCCCATTCTGCAGACATGGCCAAATCAAGGTAGTTTGGAACTTTTCTACTTGGGTCTGAGGGGCTGGAGTTTAAGGCCATGTCGTATCGTTTGGTTGCGGAAAATGTCTCTACTTGTTACTTAAAACACCTTCCTTAGATATCTTTTTTCTGAGGTTTGGAGCTGGCTTATGTGGGATTTTAAACATGTTTAACATAATGTTTTTTTAATAGAATAAAAATTATAATATTTTAAAAGTAAACTCTTAATATTTTACATTATTTGTGGGTTTACTAGATTAATAAGTCATCTACTGCTGCGTATTTTCAATAATGTTTGAAAAAATGTTATTTAAAAATGTGATTTAGGTTCGGTATTGAACTCACGTTGTCAATATTCTGTTTTGTACACATAGTTTTCAGGTCTGTTTATCATATTGTGTTTATATTGATACGCCTTCTAAAATATCTGACATGTCACACAACCCACAGATGTCATGTTACACTCCCCAAGAGTGTACAAGCACCCCCGGGTTAAGAAGCACAGATTTAAATAATACAAACAAACGAAGATCTCAAGAACAAAATCCAAAAGTATGACGTCAGTGCTGTAATAAAATAATTATGTTTCTGTATTTACTCATCATTATTTAATTTTATATAGCGCTCCTTATGGAGCATGGAGCTATGGCCCTAGCTGGTCCACTTGTATGAAGTCTGCACCAGACATTCACGAGCTAGCATAGAGCCACGACTACAGCTGGTCCACTTGTATAAAGTCTGTACCAGACATTCACGAGCTAGCATGGAGCCACGACTACAGCTGGTCCCCTTGTATGGAGCCACGACTACAGCTGGTCCCCTTGTATGGAGCCACAACTACAGCTGGTCCACTTGTATGAAGCCTGTACCAGACATTCACGAGCTATCATGGAACCACGACTACAGCTGGTCCACTTGTATGAAGCCTGTACCAGACATTCACGAGCTAGCATGGAGCCACGACTACAGCTGGTCCACTTGTATGAAGCCTGTACCAGACATTCACGAGCTAGCATGGAGCCACGACTACAGCTGGTCCACTTGTATGAAGCCTATACCAGACATTCACGAGCTAGCATGGAGCCACGACTACAGCTGGTCCACTCGTATGAAGTCTGCACCAGACATTCACGAGCTATCCTGAGTCACGTGTTCACGTTCTAGTCATATCTTTTCTATCACTTTAATGTCTGTCTCCAGTTCTCTTCTCCGTGTGTTCTTGGCTGTCCATCTGTTGCTTCGCGGAATAAACTATCTAACAATGACAGAAGAGTAAGCAAACCATCAAAAAAAGAAGATATATTTGATTTTAAATGTCCAGAAAATATAAAAGAAAAAACAAATGACACCATGAGGAGACCACCGGATATTGTAATGTTACTGTAGGATTCACATACAACAAAATTGTTTACTTGCACAGTTTTTGAGGGCAAAGATGGAATTTATCATGATACGTGGGTTGAACACGCAGTTGAGGTGTCGGGTGTCGTGTATGTTCATCGATGGTCTTTATTTTCAGCGGCACGGAATGAGGATCACGAACAAGAAGTGACAGGACCACGGAACAATAACCGCATTGAGAGATAATATTTAATTTAAACATTTACACTACCAAACGCCGTATACGTTTGGAAAAAAAATTATTTTATTGATATAGAAAAAGAAATTGAAAGTGTAGTAGAAAAAAAAACACAACGCTTTATGCTTTTAATGGTATATACGATATATTTAAACTCCAGCCCCTCAGACCCAAGTAGAAAAGTTCCAAACTACCTTGATTTGGCCATGTCTGCAGAATGGGAGAGGATATGCTACCACGACAAGTATGGGAAACTAAGAGCCAAGGATCCAGATCCCCAGGACGACCCAGTGTCCGCTGGGAAGACAACATTAAACGATCTCTGGAGGCTCGAGGACTAGATTGAAACATGGCCAGGAGGATAGGACATTATGGCGCTCCCTCTGTCAAACCTCTACACCCCAGGATAGAAGAAGAATGACTAAATGGTAGTAGTATATTTAAAATTAATATCTAAATCACATCGAACTATCTTTTAACATGTTTCTTTTGTCATAAGGGTACATAATAGTTTTATGTGCTAGGGGATACAATTTGTTTCAAATAAATAAAAATTTCACACATCATATTTTAGTTAAATTGCCGTTAACGGCTTCAACCACGGTTTATCTAAAATAAGCAATGATTTTGCTACATCAATTATGTACTATTATTGGGTACTGTACTGAAATATTTAGTACTTTCCTGTTCCGACTAAAATAACGTTAAAGTTTTTAAGGAATAAACATTAAGCTGTAGTGCTACTTTACAAACAAACCGATATCTTTCTATGAAGTATCGTATTCACTGTAATTTGCTTGATCAAATTAGCATGTCCTAAGCGGCTGTCTGTGTCGCCAATAAAAACAAAAATGATAAAATGCGACAACCGAACACCGTATACCAGTATTATATCATGATAGACTGTTCCTACTTCTACCTGAATCCTTTTGGTCCCTACCATTGTTAACTATGCCGCTATTGACCTCCTTCAATGACATGCCAGGATAAACTGTCTCTCCCTCCCTCCCCCCGAGGGGACACCCCCACTTTAAGTTTCTGTTCTCATATTGAGTGTTACCACTCTCCTTTTCATAACGTGTGCAAATAAATGAATACTGACTGTCTCTGAATCTTACAGTAACATACCCATGCTCGCTGGCCTCCCTTGCAATGTGGTCCATTAGATATTCAAATGTGCCCGTGTCAGGTGAATACGGCACTAGTAGTTATATTGATTGTTATTTAGTCAGAGTTAATCCTTCATATGTTGTGGTGGTTCAAGTGCTAACTGGCCTTCCGCCAGTGAAGGTGATACTTGGCCTTTTGTTATTTGTTTCAACCTAGGAATGTTCTTCCCTTTGAGTTTGGTGATAAGTAAAACAGTTTCAGCAGAACAACGTATATCCAAAAGAAATTACTGTAAAGTTCCACAAACAGCAATGTAGAAAAATTCAATTAGAGTTTATTGATGTCATTAGACAAACACTGTAAATTTCACAAAATGATGGTTGTTTATTCATGTGGCGTGAGGTTTTTATTGGCTTTAAGATCAGTATAGAACTGACAATTACAGAAATAGAATTTCTGCAGAAAATGGTGAAGTCCCAGTGTCTGAGAGGACTACTGGTATCACAAATTAGTTACGGCTGTGAATGATCTGATCTTGAAACAATAGTAGAGAGGAGACCGACATAAAGTGCCACCTCCGCTGTGTAACTAACTGTGATATTAAAAAAACAAGGAAACAGATTTTACTTAACAAAGATAAAATTGACAAGTCGTTCAAATACAATTTCCTTATTATTTATTTAGTATATACACTATCTACTCTTGTACTGAAGGGTGAATGTTGAAAAATGGAATGTAATGAATTTGTAAGTTTACATATGATTTACAAATATTTATATTTATATAGATATGTAAATATATTACAACAAGTTTTCCAATTATAGGAACAAAAATTATATCAGCTGTGCTGTTATTCAATTATAGTACATGTATCAGCTGTGCTGTTAATTACGTATAATTTATCAGCTATAATCTTATTATTGTCTCTTGCTACGCTAATTCACTTTCTCGTCACTGACACTAGCTTTTGCTCACAATGCTGACAGAAATGGTACTAATGTGTACTCATCTCTTAAAAGGTCTGTCCTTCTTGGTTTGGTTGACACAAAACACCCGCTGATGGTCGTTTCGTTAGCCCACCCAAGACTGATAGGGACTAAAGAGGTTGATCCTGTGCAATCACTGTGCTCCTGCGACGTTCCAGGCAGCTGGATTGACACGACATACGACCTCAGGTTTGATGACACGAATAAAACCTGTAACAAGGAAAAATAGGGGCTAATTTCTGTCCTCAAGCCCACCTATTTCTAGTGTGGGTGAAATGAGCGTGTCTCGGGTGTCTGCATGTAGGATAAATGACAACATGGCTCAGTGTGATTTAGCAATAGTGAGACAAGGCAGGTGTCTACTTGCAAAACATTCTTTCTGATTAACTAATGCATGGATACATTCAACAATATAAATTCAATACATGAATACATCCAATAATATAAATTCAATACAGGAATACATCCAATAATATAAATTCAATACAGGAATACATCCAATAATATGTGCACCTAGGTGTGCTACAACCATTTCCTTCCCCCTATAATATACCAGGCCCTCTCTGACAAGTGCTATACAAGCTGGTAACATATATCCTAACAATATTGTTATGTTCTTATGATAGGAGTATATGAGACGAGGACTGTTTGGTGATATATCAGGTGGGAGTTATATGGGACAATAGATTGGAGTTAGATGAGACAATAGATTGAGTCCTAAGAAGGACTTTTTTGGTTATATTTCAGTTGGAGTTATCTGAGATAATAGACTGAAGTTATGTGAGACAATAGATTGAGTCCTAACAAGGACTGTTTTGGTTATATTTCAGTTGGTCTTATCTGAGATAATAGACTGAAGTTATAGGAGACAATAGATTGATGAGTCCTAACAAGGACTGTTTTGGTTATATTGCAGTTGGTCTGCGATAATAGATTGAAGTTATAGGAGACAATAGGTTGAGTCCTAACAAGGACTGTTTTGGTTATATTTCAGTTGGAGTTAGATGAGACAATAGATTGAAGTATAGGAGACAATAGGTTGAAGTATGAGTCCTATTAGTCTTCGTCTTCATCAATCATATAAGGAAATACAATCATTATACCTAATGCCCTTAAGATACAATCAGTAACCTGATACGTTCATATTGAAACAATTTATATAAAATATATACAGGTGTAGGTAGTATAATGACACACAACAAATACCAACATTATATACCTGCTGAAGGCGCGAAGCAGGCTGCAGGTCGATGCTCTCAGGTAAGCTAATAAATCAAAGCTGCCAGCTCCTCTCTTCAGTCGGTCGTCTCTGGCTTCGTGTTCGGTGATGTGTGCTTTTAGCATAAAATCCGCCCGATTATATAGGTAGATGAATTCTTAAGCAAAGCTTTTGGTTGGTTCCTGGCGGAGCAAGCTGATTGGTTTCCTGCAGTTTCGTCTTATGCTCGTACAGCCTAATTTTATTCAGTTTTCTTCCGCCATCTTGCGTGAACGACCCACATCCGAAAAAAAACAGGGCTTAAGTTTTTCCTGGCGTAACTTCAGGTAATTTATTCCGGCTCAGCAACTGTGCGTTGATTGGCTGGGCTCTCGACATAGGGATTTAACAAAGTAGTGGGGTTACACACAACTCGTTTTCACGACATAGCCCCATCCTTTCCTAGCTGTGACCTGTCATAGCTGAAGTGTAAACCCCTGCTGTAGTTAATCCTGTTGCGTCTGTCCTTCCATAGTAATAGGGTGTCGACTTAAAAAATCAGTTCCTACATTGTCTCTTCCCGGAATGTAATTCACGGTAAAGGAATAAGGTGCAAGAAGCAAGAAGCAGACTCCACCTTAACAATCTCGAATTTAACTTTTTAGATGCAGCCAAGAAAGTTAAAGGTTGGTGATTGCTTTGGACAATGAAGTGTGTCCCATACAGGTAAGGTGAAAATTTGTCGATGGACCAAATTAGAGCCAAACATTCTTTCTCTATGGTCTAGTAGTTCAACTCAGCTGCATTCAGCTTCCTACTGGCGTAGGCGACTGGTAAAAGTTCCTCCGGCAGGGCTTTTGATTTCTGCAAGAGAGTTGCACCAATACCTATACTGCTAGCGTCCGTCCTTAATACAAATTCCCGTGTGATATCGGGTAGCGTAAGGATTGGTTTGCTAGTGAGTTTTGCTTTTAGCTCTGTGTAAGCTTTTTCACAATCAGCATTCCATTGGATTTTGTCAGGCTGTCTTTTCTTAGTTAAGTTAGTTAATGGTGCACACAGAGAGTTAAAATGGGGTATGTACTTCTGATAGAACCCACATAATGACACGAATGATCTCACATCTTTCTTCGTTTGAGGTCTGGGTGCCTTCTTAAACTTCTCTATATTCTTTGGGTCAGGAGACATATGACCTGTAGAAATCGTGTGACCTAGGAATTCCAACTCCTTACAACCGATATAGCACTTGGTTGGACGTACAGTCAATCCAGTGGCTCTCAGTCTGTCAAACAACATGGAGAGCGCTACTATATGCTCTTCAAATGTGTTTGTAGCAACAAGAATGTCATCCATAAAGTTAGTGTTATGGGGATTTTGTAGAGGTTCCAACAATTTCCTCATCATTCTTGAAAAGATACTGGGAGCATTTTTCAGCCCAAAGGGTAGTACATTAAACTCATAGTGTCCGTCTGATGTACTAAATGCCAGCATTTTCCTAACTTCTGGTTTCACTGGTATTTGGTAGTATCCCTTGCTTAGATCTACCTTCGATAAATACCTAGCCTTACTCAGTGTAGAGAACAGCTGGTTGGTGTCAGGTAATGGGTCCACCTGAGATTCTGTGATCGCATTAAGCTTCCGGTAGTCAATACATAACCTGTGTTCACCACTCGGTTTTCTCAATAGCACCACACTTGAGCTATAGGGAGAGTCTGACTTCTAGATAATTTTCTCCTTCAACAGATAATCAACTTCCTCCCTTAGTGCTTGGGCTTTCGCATAGGGTATAGGGTATGTTCTCATGCATACTGGGGTAGGATCTGTAACCTTCATGTCGTACTCTAACAGATTCGTTCGACCTGGCTTATCTGTGAGCACATAAGCATGGGTTTCCAACACTTTCTGAACCCTCTTCTTCTGCTCTGGAGTTAAATGTTCACTAATATTTACTTGAACATAATCCTCTGTAGTTGTGAGGGGATACTCCATAGAGTAAAGTGGTTCACCGTGCATTTCTGTTGCAATGGCCAGGGTCATGATATGTGCAACTTCTGATGATTCTTTGTCATAGTATTTGTTAAGAAGATTGACATGATATACCTTCTCCTTTCCTTTCTTGTCAATCTTATAATTGGTCCTGGAAAGTTTCTCCAGTATGACATAGGGTCCCTGCCATCCAATCTGCAATTTATTATTGCTGCTCGGCAACAGTAATAACACCTTTTCACCCACCTCCAGTTCCCTATCCTTTGCTTTTTTGTTGTAGTACGCAGCATGCTTCCTCCTGTCCTGTCTTAAGTTATCATTGGCCAGTTTCCAACCTGCTTTCAATCGAGAGGTCAACTCGTTGATGTACTGGTAAGAGGAAGTCACTGTTTCCTCTGCCTTTTCATCAGTCCATGTCCGCAGCAATGCTTCCAGTGGACCTTTTATTGGTCTTCCAAACAACAATGTAGCTGGAGCCAATCCAGTTGAATTGTGGGGTACTTCCCTATATGCAAATAGTGCAGCGGGTAAGTATGTATCCCAAGTATCAGGTTTTTCACTCGCCAGCTTTCTAAGGATTGAAATTAGCGTACCATTGAACCGCTCTACTTGACCGTTCTCTTGGGCATGGTAGGGATTACAATGATAGTGCCTGGCTTGAAATATCCTGAATACTTCTTGTGTTAGCTTTCCCTTAAACTGAGACCCATTGTCAGTCAATATCTTATGCGGGAAACCTAATCAGGTAAATATTGTCAACAGGGCCTCTGCCACGTGCTTTGAATCTATAGCTGACATGGCCACTGCTTCTCCCCACATAGAGCAAGTATCAACCAAGGTTAAGATGTAAGCATTTCTCTTCTTGGTCCTAGTGAGGGGTCCAACAATATCTACTGCAACACGTTCAAAAGGGGTTCCCATAATAGGCATTTCTCCCAGTGTTGCTGGTGCAGTCCTATGCTTAGGAGCTACTCTGTGGCATTCTGGACAGGATCTTACATATCTTTTTATATCCTCTGTAATTCCTGGCCAAAAGTAGTGACAGGCTATCCTTTGTCCAGTGGCCCCTATTCCCATATGTCCACTGAAGGGTAAAGCATGTCCTAGCGTCATAACCTTCTCCCTGTAAGATTTTGGCACTACAAGCTGTCCATGCCCTTTAGGTCCTGTTCCAGCTTTTCTGTATAGTAGGCCATTCTTCATATACAAGTCTCCTTTCTCTGGAGGGTTATGTGCTTTAGGCAATTTGCCAAAACAAGGCTTCAATTTGCTGTCTGCTGCTTGAGCCTTTTTCATCTCTTCTGGCTGAGTATTGATAGGATTCTCCTCCATTTTCCTGGAGCTTTCCCTGGTCTGGACGGTTGCCATAACTACAGGTTTTATAGGTTCTCCAAGGAAAACATACCTACACCCCAAAATCAAAGGGTAAATAGGGTCGTCCATCACTGCTGCTTTGATTTCTCCTTCCACATAGCGAGATCTTATGTTGATTCGGGCTATGGGAAATGTCATGGTTCTTGCTCCCTTGATCAGTCCTCTGATTTCCACTGTTTCTGTGGTTATCTGGTCAGGACTCACTAGAGAAGAGCACACAACTGAATCAAAGTCCAAGCCTGTGTCATATAAACACAGTACTTGAGTGCCATTCACGGTCACTTCCTCACAGACAGGGGGATGATGGAAGTCCTTCTGACTTACTGCCAGTTCCTTCCTTCCCGGCTTTCCTGTTGTAATACATGCAGCATGATGAGGAGGATTCTTCCTTCTGCAGTCCGCAGTATGGTGGTTACTCATTAAACAAGTTTTACACCACTTTCCCTCCTTCCGGTAAGGTGTCTTATCCGATCTTAGAGGGTTTTTGTCCTTTTGGTCAAATCTTTGTTTGTTCCTTGTGGTATGGTCCTTTTGTTCATATTTGGTATAGTTTTGTGATGATTTAAAGTTTTCACCCTGCTTCTTCTTATTTCTTAATAATTCTGCCTAAGCTGCTTGATATCTCTCAGCAACAGTTACAATATCTTCCAATCTCTCTGCTCCTTGTTCCATGATAAACTTCCTCATTTCTTGAGGCATGGACTCTTTCACTTGCTCAATCATTATCATTTCTTTCAGATCCTGACACTTTCTTAAACTATTCCATTTTTCCAAATAGGTTTCCAATCTAGCAGAGAATTGGTGATAGTTTTCTCCTGGAAGAAGTTTAGCTGTTCTGAATTTCTTTCTATATGATTCTGAGTTCTTTTCATATCTCACAAGCAGTGCCTGTTTCAGGATTTCATAATCTTCCTGGTCATCTCTTGAGAGCTTCAAATATACATCGTAGGCCACACCTCTCAATAACTGAGATAGTTTAAGACTCCACTTTTCTTTCACTAAGCCATAGGTAATGGCAAGTCTTTCGTATCTATCCAGGTACGACTCAATGGCGTCTTCCTTTTCAACAAATGGGTACAGATGAAAATTCATGGCCCCACTTAAGGTGCTCTGGATGGAGCTATTCTCAGAGTGAGGTGAGCTACCACCATTATTGCCAGTATTTGCCTGAATTTCAAGCTCTTTTAATCTCAACTGATGGTCCCTCTCTGCTTGTAATTTCCTTTCCTCAGCTTCAATTTTCTTTGCCTCATTTTCAGCCTCCCATATCTTGGCTTCAATTTCTAATCTTTTGGTTTCTCTCTCAGCTTCCAGTCTTTTGTCTTCTCTCTCAGCTTCCAGTCTTTTGACTTCTCTTTCAGCTTGCAACCTCCTTTCTTCAGCCTCAAATTTCTTTGCTTCTCTATCAGCCTCTAATTTCTTTGCTTCAGTCTCTAATTGCAACCTTCTTTCTTCCCTATCCATGTGTTTGTCCACTTCTGTTGTGACATACTGAGTGAGAGCATCACCTGTCAAATTTAATTCCTTACCCATCTGCATGATCGCAGTTCTGAACTTCACTAGATCAGCCATGGTGTTACTTAGATAGGGTATGTATATTTACTATAACCAAATTATTGTAATTAAACTTAATTAATTTAAATGAACAAAAAATTTCCGTGCAACTTTGTGAGCATCAACTATTTACTGAGTACTAAATGGTACTCCTCCTAAGAAAATTAAAAAAAAAATCCTATTATGAATTTCTCAAAAAACATTTTTCCTTATGTTATCTATGGGTGGCACAAGATAGAGTTAGTAGATAGGTGAATAGACCAAGTATGGCTCAAGATATACAGAAATATCTCAGGAACGAGCCCCCAGTGTGGCGTGAGGTTTTTATTGGCTTTAAGATCAGTATAGTACTGTGTAACGGACAGTTTTTGTGTAAGGGGAAGTAAACTGGAGTATGTTAGTAGTTGAAATAGATTTTGAGTTATAGCACTTGTTTGCTTCTTAGCTATCGAATTATTTAGAGAGTATCTCGTGATAGTTTCGAGAGACAGATTACAGACAGCGTGAAAAGCGCTGATATATTTATTCTGTATTGTTTTGAGTTGGGTGAGAGAAGCTCGCTGCTAGCCCGCAATTGTTTGTGTTGGGTGAACAGTGAGAAAGTCTCGTGACTGCTTTTCAGCGGGACGAGTATGTTATCGGGGGAGTGTGTTCCGGGCGTTCGATGGAGTAAGTCGGGCCTGTGTTTTTGGGAAGTGTATGCCTGTACAGTGCTGAGTTAATATGTCGACTAGTATTTCGCTGTGGATACAGCGTAGTATAAAACTGCAGTTTGAATTATTGTGGAAATGTTTATAACTGCAGTGTGCAGTCTTTAAAGGCCATTAGTTCCTGTGTGAGGAGTATTGATTAATAAGAGTACTTTAGGCCATGAATCATGATAGCTGCGGAGTGCAGGATTCTTTATAGTGCTGAGGTTAATAAAAGTACTTTAGGCCATGTTTATAGTGCTGAGTTAATAAAAGTACTTTAGGCCATGAATCATGATAACTGCTGAGTGCAGGATTCTTTATAGTGCTAAGTTTAATAAGAGTACTTTAGGCCATGTTTATAGTGCTGAGTTAATAAAAGTACTTTAGGCCATGAATCATCATAACTGCTGAGTGCAGGATTCTTTATAGTGCTAAGTTTAATAAGAGTACTGTAGGCCATGAATCGTGATAGCTGCTGAGGGCAGGATTCTTTATAACGCTGAGTTTAATATGAGTACTCTAGGCCATGTATTATGATATCATTGTAGCTGCCGAGTGCGCAGTCCTTATGTGGTAATTTATATCTTGTGTTGTGCTGTGAACGGTATTCCATGTGTATTTCATATTAATGTGTTGTGACGTGAATAAACCCATATGAAATGTCACCAGTCGTTTACAACCCTTTATGACTCGTGTGTATGCACCTGTGGCGTGAACGATTGGATCAACACACGCACTTAATATGTGAGGTGACAGGGAACTTAACACGTATTTAGAAATAGCCCCGGAGTGGGCGTGGCCTATTTATATCGAGAACCTGTTCATCGCTTACCAGTTGACCCCCCACAGTATCTTTACGGGGGTGTAACAGTGTTTGCCTGTGTGGCGTATATGTATGTATCAAATGTAGACATTACCAGATACACAACACAACAGTAACGTTAGCAGATAATACAATAAGACACCTTGCCGTATCCACCATACACCAATCTTTCAATAGACAGTGAAGCCCAATGACGTTTCACAAAAGTTACGGCCATGATAACTCGGGGTATTAAGACAATGAAAGTTTACGGGGGTGCAACAGTGGTGTGCTAGTTTTATAGGATCTGACACCCGCGAAATTCGCGTGATATTAATTCACAAGTGTTAGCTTGTAGCCTGAGTGGCGTTAGTATATTAAAGACAGACATCACATTTGAGAGCTGTATCCAGGCCCAGGGAAAACTTATTCAGTATCAGTTAAACTGGGAACTGTTAACTTAAGTGACAGTCGCAAGTCAGGGAATTTGTTACTCAAGATTGTGAGATGTCATGGTGTGCAGTGGCGTCTGTATACTAGTACAAGTAATCATCTGGCAGTATGAACGAGTGGTGTACCTTCTTTCAACGAAATTGACAGACGGTGACCAATTTCCTGCTTTCCTGTGCGGTGTGTTAGCACGTAGCGTGCTGAATCGAGGACCTGAGCGGAATCAAGGTGTCAAGTTCCAATGCCTTTCTGTTGTCGATTGTTTTACCATTGAACTTTGTGATATCCAGGGTGTTAACAGAAAGGAACAGAAGAGTTTTCATTCAAGATAAGTAGTTATGTTTGTGGTGTGAACTGTGTCGCCTTAACTATGTCAACGAGCCTTCCTGTGCTTTGCATCTCCTATACTGTCGAAATCTGTTGTTTTTGTTGTCTAATTCTATATAGACATATTATTAGGATTTAGTATTGATGCTAAGTATTGATGGTTGTATGATATAGGATGACTTCCCTCATATGATGTTATAGGGGTTCTTTGAAAAGGAATTGATGATACAAAGTTGATGAATAATATTTTTGGTATACATACTGAACTGTGTGAAATGGAAGGGTAATTGCCAGAACTTCTTGAAACATAAACTTGCGACATTAATAATTATACTGATATAGATATATAGTTAACTGAGTGATTGTAATCACCATGGATGATGAGCTGAATCCAGGCGATATGAAGACTATATTGCAAGATATATTTGAGGGAGGTAGACGTTATGAAAGATTGCGAGGCCCACGATTGGAGGGATTTGTGATGGACCGTTTTTTGGTTGAAGTGGCATGGGGCCTAAGGGGTTTTGCTGAGGATACTTTTTATTCCGTTCCTCACTTAATGATGGCTAGGCATTTGGCGGATTTGGTGCATTACCTTCGGGTATTTTTGCACAAGAGTACTGATTCTGGACACAATTTTATGACAGAGGTGATATACGATATAATTTACAACGACATTCCTACCAATCAGAAACAGGAGTTACGAAATGAGGAGTTAAAAGATATAATTTATAATGACATTCTTCATGAACAGTTGGAAGAGCAGAAGCGTATGAAAGTCATCAAACAAAATGCTCTACAGGAAAGAGCCAATTTTCTACAGGATATTGCCGAAAAGAAGGAATTAAGAGAAAAAGTGTCGAGACTAACAAATGATCTAGATAAGTCAAACACGGAACTTACTAAAGTGCAAGCGGCGTTAGATGCTGCATTGGGCAAAATCAAAGATTTGGAAGATCAAGTGCATTATAGAGATGGTGAAGTAAGTGATCTCAAGCAACAACTTCAGGAAAACAAAGAGAGGTGTAGTAAATAAGAAGCTGAGACAACTGACCGTGATAGGTCGTATACAAACACACTTCTTGATTTGTTGAATAAAGTAAATTCTGGTATTGAAGAAGAGAATTATACTGTATTTCCGAATGAAGTTGAAGAACTAATGAATGATGAGGATAGTGAGAATGAAACACGACAACTAAGTGTAAATGAAGAAAAGGATGAGAAAGACAAATTAGAAGAGTTAACGACTGAGAGAGAGGAGATGATTAAGATTGAGAGATTGTTAACAGAGGAGAGAAGTAAAGTTTTGACATTTGACATGTTAAATAGGAAATTAAGTGAAGAAATTTCACAAAAAAATGTTGAAATTGCAGAAAGTACAAAAAGAGTGGAGGGTCTACTCGATGTTATTTTGAACAGCAAAATATGGTCTTCTGTAAATGTGGACAATGCTAGACAGAAAGTTGTTTACCAACAGGTTAAAAAAGCAAAGATCCAGCCCGATACAATCTTTGCGGATAGAAAGGTTAGATGTGATAGACAAATATCTTTTCGAGGGAAATATAACTTTCGAAGATCTTTTGATTCTTCTTGCAATAGCAACAATTCTTGGCGGCAGTGTAATAGAGAGAATGATAAGGTAACAGTCAGTCCTGATAGATTTCAAGCTAAAAGCCCAAAGATTAAACGAGTAACTGATTTTGGAAGTTCTCAGAAGATGATAACAAGGGATAAAGTTATAAGTAGTGGTTCCAAGGATGAAACCCATTACAGGCGTAACGATAAAGATACTTATAGATCTGCAGATGATACTGCAAACAAGCATATTGTCAAAGAAAAGAATGGAAAGAGTTTTTGTAAAAGAGATGTTTCTAAGGTTAGAAAGTACCAAGGAAATTCATATAATAATAATTTTCCTTCTCAGAGAGATAAGAGACAAGATAATGTATCTCAACAGTTTAATTCTCAGAATTTTGAAGATAATGGTACAGACAAATACAAGAAGAGTTTTCAGTCGTGCAATAATTTTTCTGACAGATTTTTTGTGCGGAGTAGAAACGTTAATCATAACAAGTCTGACTGGGATTATAGACATAATAATAGTCTCAAACAAAGAGGAAATGATGATAAATCTTTTGATCAAACGACGAATAATAAGTGCAATCATGCTAATTTTGCTCGACATGAGCCTAGAAGCATTGTTATTAAGCAAAGTAGCAATGATAATGATGTCACAAATACTACTGCTTGTTATGTTTCTGATTTTGAAAGAGCAGCACGTTGTTGTGAACTTAAAGGAAGAGTCGATGACATCGTGAAGTGACCAGATTTCTACACGGACTACAGTGCGGGGTAATTGTTTGTTTAACCTCTCCGTTGTTCGTAGTAAATTTCACCATTCATTAAATTGGAATTTTCATTTGTATTTTTTGAACAGAGGCGACTTCTTGATATGGGTCAGCGCTCCTGTTTACGTTAACGGCTGTTTACGGTAGTGACAAGAATATAGGTCAACATTGTGCCCGAGTGTTTTCTCAAGCGAAACATATCAGCGTGCTAACTATGCATTCGACGTTTTACCCCTAGTGTTTATGAGATGTCGGCAAGACCTATGGAGATTTTTTTTGCGGTTGATTCTTTTTTTTTGTTTTGTTTATTAGGACAGTAGATGTTAATGTATTCTATTGTATAGATCATTATAGGTTGTTATATTATGATCATCATCTTTACGCATCATTTGATGTCTATTGTTTTTCTTGATATGTATGACTGTTTTAATTATGCATTAGTTCATTTCGATGCTATTTTTTGTACTATTGTGTTTTGGATAATATGTAGTGTGTTAGATGGTAGTGACGTGTTGTTTGCTATTCATGAATGCAATGAGCAGATTTATATTTAACCTTACTGGTTACAAACCTATGCCTATTTATACCTTATAATCATTGACTTTTATACTCTGGTGTAGAACTTGCAGTTTTTTTTTTTTTTGGTATTTGTTTTATAGATATGTTGGGTAGAATAGTTTTGTTCATGATGAGGTTGCTAGCTCATACATACTCATTAGTTGTAGTGTTACAATAGTTACTTTTAATATATCAGGTGGAGAAAAATATAAATTTATAACTGAATAACACTGTAGCTAAGCTGAACATGATTGTCAGCCGGAAATATTTAAAAGTTTAAATTGAGCTGTATAGAGAAAATTAACAGCGGTTGCTGATATTGTTATTTGATTGAGAAATCTAGAGATCTGATTTAAGCACTTGCTTAACATACATTACGTTGTTTTCATATATTTGCAAACTTGTATGTTGGTAATAGTGTGTTTTTCTATGTGTTTCTCTGTGACGTATTTTTTGAAAAACTTACACGTGTTGTTTAGTGTTTGCTTAGATACAGGAATTGTTATATGTCTCTCATTTTGCTGAAGTTAGTTCCTTTGTTATTTTGTTAAGCATAGATTTGAATTAATTAAATTAAAATACTATTTTTATGTAACTTAGCGTTACGAAATATTTTTGTATTGTATTTTTTGGAAAATATTTTTTTCCGGACATTGTAATTTTTTATTTTTGGTTTTGTGTGTGCCTAGCGTTTGACTATGTGCTATGTTTGATATGTAGAGTAATGTTAGTTCGTTAAAGAAAGTTTTTTTTTGTTTTTGGATGTTATGTTGTATTAGCGCTTGGTTGTGCATTGTTCGAACTTGGTTATAGCAATGCTATTACTTTTTTGTGTGGTGTCGATAATTTATTGTTGATTATGTATAACTTGTATAACTTGTTTAAATTACTGATTATGTTTTGTTTAGTTATAAACTATTTTTTGTAGTATTAGTATAGGAATACTTTGTTATTTTCTTTTGTGCTTTTCGATCGTGTTTGTATGTATTTTGAAATACGTTGTTGATCTAAATAGTTATTAGTATATATTTTTACCAACGTTCTCTATATTCATACCTTTTACTTTCTATCTGTTTTTGTTGATTATTCTTCATTCTATTCTTTCTTTTCTGTTGTCTTTTCAGTATGGTTTCATATTTTGTTTACATTCCGTGCTTTATTTACGTTTCACTTCATTCTCCTTGTATACTTCTTCTTTCGCTTCTTGTACTTTCATTCTATGTATTGTTACTTTAATGGTATAACTTAATATAGTGTAGCTACTTATGATATTTGTAATTATTTTACATATAAGAAATTGTTTGAATGTATTATTATTGTTTTTCCTCATATTCTGATTGCATACTTACTTTTTTACGGATCATTTTTCGTTTGTTTGATCTTGTCTTTGCTTGTACTATCGGTTGTTTCCTAGTTAATTGTTCTGTATTCACTTAACTCGGTTTTGTAATGCATTATTTTTTGGTATGCTTAATTGATTACATTGTATACTTCATTTTTACATTTCACTTAATGCTTATATTTTGTAGATGTCTTATTTTGACTTAACTTAAGGTAATTCTTATACGCATATGTTAGAGATTCATTGTCCTCTTAATCTTTTTTGGTTTTGGGGAATGTATTTGTCAAAAAATTGATAGAATCAATTTTTTTCTCTGGGGGTGAGGTAAGATGTAACGGACAGTTTTTGTGTAAGGGGAAGTAAACTGGAGCATGTTAGTAGTTGAAATAGATTTTGAGTTATAGCACTTGTTTGCTTCTTAGCTATCGAATTATTTAGAGAGTATCTCGTGATAGTTTCGAGAGACAGATTACAGACAGCGTGAAAAGCGCTGATATATTTATTCTGTATTGTTTTGAGTTCGGGGACAACACCATCAGAGTGGAACAAAGGAATAATTGTCAAGTTGCCCAAGAAGGGAGATCTTGCAGACTGCAATAATTGGAGAGGAATCACTCTTCTCTCAGTTCCCAGCAAAATACTAGGCAGGATAATTATAAAGAGAATTTCAAAGGCAGTAGACCACAAACTGAGGAAGGAACAAGCAGGATTTAGAAAGAATAGAAGATGTGGAGATCATATATTCACTCCCAGGAACATTATAGAGCAGTGCTCAGAATGGCAAAGACAGCTTTACATTAATTTCGTAGATTTTGAAAAGGCTTTTGACAGCATACATAGGGACAGTTTATGGAAAATACTGAGGGCTTATGGAATTCCAAGCTGCATAGTGTCAATTATAAAAAGCCTCTATGCCAACTTTACGTGTAGTGTTGGGCAGAGCAACCTAACCTTTGAGGTGAAGACAGGAGTACGACAGGGATGCCCCTTGTCAACCACTCTATTTTTAACAGTCATAGACTGGGTGATGCGCCAGACAACAGAGGGCAGTCCAAGAGGAATAAGATGGACAACATTTTCTACATTGGAAGATCTGGAATATGCAGATGACATTGCACTACTAGCACATTCACATCAACACATCCAGGAAAAAAACGGATAGACTTAACAAGTTCAGCCAGCAGGTGGGCTTGAACATAAATTTAAAGAAGTCTGAGGTCATGACGCTCAATGTGAGCAACCCTGAGCCCATATCAGTAAGGAATCAGCAATTGGTACAGACAGATACCTTCACATACCTAGGAAGCATAATAACACCAGACGGCGGGGCAGGCAAAGACATCAACATCAGAATGAATAAGGCAAGAACAGCCTTCTTTAGCCTAAACAACATCTGGAAGTCCTCCCAATACAGCACAAGCACAAAATTAAGATTATATCAGAGCTGTGTGCTTTCTGTGCTTCTCTATGGTGCGGAATGCTGGAGAGTCACAGAGAAGGAAATGTCGAAATTGTCCTCCTTTCACACAACATGCCTAAGAAAAATTCACCGAATCTTTTGGCCGAATACCATCACTAACCAAGATCTGCTTACTCGTAGCAAGCAAGAGGACATGCACACCATCATAGCTGGCAGACGCTGGAGCTGGGTTGGCCATGTCCTCAGAAGAGACCCTGATGCCATCACAAGAACAGCTATGCTTTGGACCCCTGAAGGAAAACGAAAAAGAGGCCGACCAAAAACAACCTGGCGGAGGACTGTGGAGGCTGAGATGCAGGGAATGAATCAGAGTTGGGGCACTGTACGAAGGATGGCCACCGACCGAGCAAAGTGGAATCAATTTGTTGTTGCCCTACAAGACGCCACTAGGCGTGATGGCCACTGACTGCTTTGACGGTCGGCGGCTACGGATCAAAGAAGAGAAGAAGAAGATTGTTTTGAGTTGGGTGAGAGAAGCTCGCTGCTAGCCCGCAATTGTTTGTGTTGGGTGAACAGTGAGAAAGTCTCGTGACTGCTTTTCAGCGGGACGAGTATGTTATCGGGGGAGTGTGTTCCGGGCGTTCGATGGAGTAAGTCGGGCCTGTGTTTTTGGGAAGTGTATGCCTGTACAGTGCTGAGTTAATATGTCGACTAGTATTTCGCTGTGGATACAGCGTAGTATAAAACTGCAGTTTGAATTATTGTGGAAATGTTTATAACTGCAGTGTGCAGTCTTTAAAGGCCATTAGTTCCTGTGTGAGGAGTATTGATTAATAAGAGTACTTTAGGCCATGAATCATGATAGCTGCGGAGTGCAGGATTCTTTATAGTGCTGAGGTTAATAAAAGTACTTTAGGCCATGTTTATAGTGCTGAGTTAATAAAAGTACTTTAGGCCATGAATCATGATAACTGCTGAGTGCAGGATTCTTTATAGTGCTAAGTTTAATAAGAGTACTTTAGGCCATGTTTATAGTGCTGAGTTAATAAAAGTACTTTAGGCCATGAATCATGATAACTGCTGAGTGCAGGATTCTTTATAGTGCTAAGTTTAATAAGAGTACTGTAGGCCATGAATCGTGATAGCTGCTGAGGGCAGGATTCTTTATAACGCTGAGTTTAATATGAGTACTCTAGGTCATGTATTATGATATCATTGTATCTGCCGAGTGCGCAGTCCTTATGTGGTAATTTATATCTTGTGTTGTGCTGTGAACGGTATTCCATGTGTATTTCATATTAATGTGTTGTGACGTGAATAAACCCATATGAAATGTCACCAGTCGTTTACAACCCTTTATGACTCGTGTGTATGCACCTGTGGCGTGAACGATTGGATCAACACACGCACTTAATATGTGAGGTGACAGGGAACTTAACACGTATTTAGAAATAGCCCCGGAGTGGGCGTGGCCTATTTATATCGAGAACCTGTTCATCGCTTACCAGTTGACCCCCCACAGTATCTTTACGGGGGTGTAACAGTGTTTGCCTGTGTGGCGTATATGTATGTATCAAATGTAGACATTACCAGATACACAACACAACAGTAACGTTAGCAGATAATACAATAAGACACCTTGCCGTATCCACCATACACCAATCTTTCAATAGACAGTGAAGCCCAATGACGTTTCACAAAAGTTACGGCCATGATAACTCGGGGTATTAAGACAATGAAAGTTTACGGGGGTGCAACATACTGACATTTACAGAAATAGAATTTCTGCAGAAAATGGTGAAGTCCCAGTGTCTGAGAGGACTACTGGTATCACAAATTAGTTACGGCTGTGAATGATCTGATCTCGAAACAATAGTAGAGAGGAGACCGACATAAAGTGTCACCTCCGCTGTGTAACTAACTGTGATATTAAAAAAAACAAGGAAACAGATTTTACTGAACAATGATAAAATTAACAAGTCGTTCAAATACAATTTCCTTATTATTTATTTAGTATATACACTATCTATTCTTGTGCTGAAGGGTGAATGTTGAAAAATGGAATGTAATGAATTTGTAAGTTTACATATGATTTACAAATATTTATATTTATATAGATATGTAAATATATTACAACAAGATTTCCAATTATAGGAACAAAAATTATATCAGCTGTGCTGTTATTCAATTATAGTACATGTATCAGCTGTGCTGTTAATTACGTATAATTTATCAGCTATAATCTTATTATTGTCTCTTGCTACGCTAATTCACTTTCTCGTCACTGACACTAGCTTTTGCTCACAATGCTGACAGAAATGGTACTAATGTGTACTCATCTCTTAAAAGGTCTGTCCTTCTTGGTTTGGTTGACACAAAACACCCGCTGATGGTCGTTTCGTTAGCCCACCCAAGACTGATAGGGACTAAAGAGGTTGATCCTGTGCAATCACTGTGCTCCTGCGACGTTCCAGGCAGCTGGATTGACACGACATACGACCTCAGGTTTGATGACACGAATAAAACCTGTAACAAGGAAAAATAGGGGCTAATTTCTGTCCTCAAGCCCACCTATTTCTAGTGTGGGTGAAATGAGCGTGTCTCAGGTGTCTGCATGTAGAATAAATGACAACATGGCTCAGTGTGATTTAGCAATAGTGAGACAAGACAGGTGTCTACTTGCAAAACATTCTTTCTGATAAACTAATGCATGGATACATTCAATAATATAAATTCAATACATGAATACATCCAATAATATAAATTCAATACAGGAATACATCCAATAATATAAATTCAATACAGGAATACATCCAATAATATGTGCACCTAGGTGTGCTACAACCATTTCCTTCCCCTTATAATATACCAGGCCCTCTCTGACAAGTGCTATACAAGCTGGTAACATATATCCTAACAATATTGTTATGTTCTTATGATAGGAGTATATGAGACGAGGACTGTTTGGTGATATATCAGGTGGGAGTTATATGGGACAATAGATTGGAGTTATGTGAGACAATAGATTGAGTCCTAACAAGGACTGTTTTGGTTATATTTCAGTTGGTCTTATCTGAGATAATAGACTGAAGTTATAGGAGACAATAGATTGATGAGTCCTAACAAGGACTGTTTTGGTTATATTGCAGTTGGTCTGAGATAATAGATTGAAGTTATAGGAGACAATAGGTTGAGTCCTAACAAAGACTGTTTTGGTAATATTTCAGTTGGAGTTAGATGAGACAATAGATTGAAGTATAGGAGACAAAAGGTTGAAGTATGAGTCCTATTAGTCTTCGTCTTCATCAATCATATAAGGAAATACTATCATTATACCTAATGCTCTTAAGTTACAATCAGTAACCTGATACGTTCATATTGAAACAATTTATATAAAATATATACAGGTGTAGGTAGTATAATGACACACAACAAATACCAACATTATATACCTGCTGAAGGCCTATTTTCCTAAAGTTTATCGTAAATATATTTTCCCTCTAAGATTCAAACAGGCCAGTTTTTAACTCGACTTAGCAAAGCAGGCTGCAGGTCGATGCTCTCAGGTAAGCTATAAATCAAAGCTGCCAGCTTCTCTCTTCAGTCGGTCGTCTCTGGCTTCGTGTTCGGTGATGTGTGCTTTTAGCATAAAATCCGCCCGATTATATAGGTAGATGAATTCTTAAGCAAAGCTTTTGGTTGGTTCCTGGCGGAGCAAGCTTATTGGTTTCCTGCAGTTTCGTCTTATGCTCGTACAGCCTAATTTTATTCAGTTTTCTTCCGCCATCTTGCGTGAACGACCCACATCCGAAAAAAACAGGGCTTAAGTTTTTCCTGGCGTAACTTCAGGTAATTTATTCCGGCTCAGCAACTGTGCGTTGATTGGCTGGGCTCTCGACATAGGGATTTAACAAAGTAGTGGGGTTACACACAACTCGTTTTCACGACAATCCAAAATGAAAAACATATAATCCAACTGAATAATATAGGTACATCCAAATAGAATAATATATGTATATCCACAAGAGAATAATATACTGATTTGTCTACTGAAAAACTTGTCTTGGTATCCTCAAAGACGAAGTTCACCTAACGCTATCTGTAAAAATCCTCTAGTCTAAAGTTATGGTTTCATTAGAATCATAAATCCTGAAATCGCTGCCTATCGCCCCCAACTCTTCTATTTATACTATATCTTCTTTTTTCCCGCCTTTTCCCACACGACCCGTCCTTTTTTTCACAAGGCACAATAATTAACATTTGCACTCCTCTCCTCAGCTTTTCGACCTGTTTGCACACGACATTCTGTTATTTCGACTTTTTTTCACATGTGTGATCTTTTCCAACTTAACAATAGGATAAAAAAAACCAGATCACACAAACGTTCATTTCCCACTTTCGCGCTTATAAAACCCATTCATTATTATCTGGGACTGACCTACGTTTGCCCTGTCAACTGAACTTCGAATGAATACTGCGTTTTCTGTAAAAACATCTTATTTGCTTTTAAGGTCTGTCATTCTTACATGTAGCATCTTCTAGCACATATAAATGCTTAGCGTGAAAGTAGGAGGGACAAAGCTAGCGTGAAAGGCCAAGCGGTCACACAAACATTCTTAATCGAATGCATTTTCTTTTTTGCTTCCTATTATTCTTTTTTTTATCTGTAGCTTACGCCACGAAACAAGAGATGGAGATACAAAAACACCTGGACAAGAGAAGTGTAAACAGAATAACTAATACAAAAAGATAGAGAAGATAAAACAAATAACTTGAACGTTCAACACAGGACAGATGTACTTGACATGAATTGATTGTAAAATCGATGCTATTAAGGGAGCTGTAGGGTAATAGTGATGATAAAGTCGTAAAGCGTCACAGGACGTTTCGATTATCGGCTCCGATCTTGAATATGTATTCTGGAGTCGTATGTTGTCGTGTAGTATTTCATTAGATTGATGTCAGTAGTCGATCTAACTTCTGTTGCAATGGTCAGAAACCCAGTAGCTTTTTGGATCTACTTTAGTAACACTGAGCCCTCTAAATTCCGACTAGATATATATATATATATATATATATATATGTGTGTGTGTGTGTGCGCGCGCGCGTACGTTCGTGCGTGCGTGCAATGAGTTTCATTGGTAATGCGGAAAAAGTATATTTGATCCCGGGGACTCGGTAATTTTAAATGTCGACAGGAGAGGTCTAGTCCGAAATTAAAAGTTTAAAAAGTCTTTCTTTTCTATTCTTTCTTTTATTTTTGCCCGCAATCGCTTAAAGATCTATTGAACCGTCCTCTACTTCCTCTCCTCCATTTTAAGATTGTGTAGTACATGTCAATAAAATAAAGTGGACTGCAGTAAAGCTGAATAATTTAAGATTTTTAAACAAATAAAAAAATGGTATGTTGGTTAGTTTTCATTTAGCACAAAACAATTGTTTTACAAATTATGTCCATATTATGTTTCCTTTTATGCTTATTTTTTTCCGTTATTTTATGAGGTTGTACAAAATGTAACAGTTTTATCAGGATAAAGTCTACCACACACAGACGCTATTACTCCAAGAACATAAAAAAGTACTTACTACACTACGCCAATGATACAACAGATATTATGCTTAATGCAAAAGTTTTGAAGGTCAGCAGAAATCCAGGCTCATTCAACACACATATCAACAGTACTGTAATCAACGTGTCAAAGAGTTCAAACGTTTAAGAAGTACCTTTCCTGAAGATGTTAGAAAGGACATAGAAATAAGATCATACGATAGCGCAAGGTGCCGATAAACTCATGCTTGCAACAAATGACGGTTCTTATGTTTACTACGCCATAACCTGTCTTCTTCTGTCTACATAGAAGAGTTTTCAAATTCCCGGTCACTCGTGTCCTTCTCCCTTCACTATAGTGATAACTATAAAATTCTCAAACGCTGGGTCGAACATTTTAATAATATTCTGAACCAGCCATCATCTATTAACGATGAAGCCATCAACCGACTGCCCCAAATTCCTATAAATGAAGCACTAGATGATATACCAGCTCTGGAGGAAACTCAAAAAGCGATTCGTCAACTTCCTAGTCGAAAGGCCCCCGGCTCCGATTCAATTCCTGTTGAGGTCTATAAAGATGGCGGTACAGTTCTGATAGAGAAACTTCACATGATCTTCCAGCAAATGTGGCAGAGTGAAACCATCCCACACAATCTCAAAGATGCGTCAATTATACATCTTTATAAACGTAAAGGTAATCACCAAGACTGTAACAACCATCGAGGCATCTCCCTATTATCAATCGCTGGCAAGATATTCGCCAGAATCCTTCTTAATCGCCTTACAGCTCATCTTGACAAAGGTATTCTACCTGAAAGTCAGTGTGGATTCCGGAAAGAACGTCGAACCACCGAAATGGTGTTCGTTGCAAGACAGCTACAAGAAAAATGCCAAAAACAGCACTGTGACATGTACACAGCTTTCATCGACTTGACAAAGTCTTTCGACGCGGTCAGTAGAGAGGGTCTATGGAAAATCATGGCAAAATACGGCTGCCCAAAGAAATTTATCTCAATAGTGCAGCAACTGCATGATGGAATGCAGGCTAGAGTTCAGGAAAACGGTGAGCTATCGGAGCCTTTCCCTGTTTCAAATGGATTTAAAAAAGGGTGTGTACTTGCACCGACTCTGTTCAGTATCATGTTTTCTGCTATGCTGACTGATGCTTTCAGAGACGGGGACACAGGAATCAACATCAGATATCGTATTGATGGAGAATTGTTTAACCTTAGGAGGCTTCAAGCAAAAACCAAGGTCAAATCACACACCATCAGGGATCTTCTGTCTGCTGACGATTGTGCCCTCAATGCTGGCTCAGAGGCTGATCTGCAACCTAGCGTGGATAGATTCTCCGAAGCCTGTTCCAACTTTGGGCTTACCATCGACACGGAGAAAACAGAAATCATGTACCAACCAGCTCCTGGCACAATTTATTCTGAGCCAATCATCAAGGTAAATGGTGAGAAACTGAATGCTGTGAACAGATTCACATACCTTGGTAGCACACTATCCCAGAACATCGTCATTGATGATGAGGTGAACACCAGGATCTCCAAAGCCAGCAGCACATTTGGCAGACTAAACACCAACGTTTGGCATCGAAGCGGCATTAGTCTACAGACAAAGCTGAAGGTGTACAGAGCTGCGGTGCTTCCAGTGCTGCTATATGCAAGTGAAACATGGACTGTTTACAGGCGCCACGTAAAGAAGCTAAACCACTTCCATACAGTCTGTCTCAGGAAGGTAATGAACATCAAATGGCAAGACAAGATCCTAGATACTGCTGTTCTTGACAGAGCTGGTATCCCTAGCATCGATACTATACTGATGCAGTCACAGATTCGCTGGGCAGGTCATGTAGTCCGCATGCCAGACCATCGACTGCCAAAGATACTCTTTTATGGTGAGATGCAGAAGGGTAAACGCTCCCATGGTGGCCAAAAGAAGCGCTTCAAAGACACGCTTAAGACTTCATTAAAAAAACCTTTGGCATAAGCCCTGACACATGGGAAGCTGCTGCGCAAGACCGAACTGCCTGGCGCACATCTCTTCGTAAAGGTGCAGCGGCATGCGAATCATCCGGAAGAGCAGCAGCGGAACAGCGGAGACAAGCTGGAAAAGACCGTGTAATAAAACCTTCACATGATGCAAACATTCCCTGCCCACACTATCCGAGATCTTTCCAGGCCCGCATCGGGCTCATCAGTCACCTTGGTACTCATAGACTATCCTAACATATTCCTAATAATTGGATGAACAGAGTGGTCTTCATCACCCGTGATGGACGAACAACATTAATAGTGATAACTGCAGTTATATCCCTTACACAATAGACTCGTCCCTTTTGCTGTCACAGCAACTCCATGCAGAGAAAAGAAGAAAAACTAAAGTGGAAATGCTGGACCAACCTTATCATACACCTTATCTTATATATTCTAGGATGTATATTCCTATAATTGTTTAAATCTTAACAATCTTAAAATCTTAAAACATCGGCGACGATTCTGCCCTTTACTCTAGCAAAGAAGCCCCAAAATGATTTCTCAACATGGATCCCAGACCCACCAGTATACACAGTGGTATCATTATTCCCAGCATTATCATGTATTACCTGATTAATTTATATGCAGAGCTGTTGTTTGTCTGTGGTTACTAGCATATAGGCTTGTCCCTGGGCCATCGCATATCTCGATCTAATCGACAACGTTCCAAGTATATACTTCATTGTAAAAATGAGAGTATTTTGGGTAGAGCTCTAGACTATTGTTGCGTTACTAAATGAGTGTTCATAAGTCGGGCCAAGAATAAGTCTAGAAAGTGTAACGTTGTAACGACATCAGTAAACCATTACCAAAATAAACTCAAAGAAGCTAACAGGGAAATACAAGCAAACAAGTTGCTTCATAAAAGACAAGAATGGAAAAATGCTCAGCAATATACAAGAGCAAATGAAGAGGTGGACATAATATTTTGAGGACCTTCTCAATAGACCAGCTCCACAAAACAGCCGGACATCCAGGCAGCAGAAGAAGAGCTACAAATTAACGGAGAAATACCAATGAAGGAAGAAATAAAGAAAGCCATAAAGCTTCTAAGAGATGGAACAGCGTCTGGACCTGATAGCATTCCAGCAGAGGCCATCAAAGCAGATATCAACACGGCTACATAGATTTTTTATAAATTACTTAGTAAAGTCTGGGAAAAGAAAGAGATACTAGCAGAATGGAAGGAAGGCTATCTGGTTAAGTTGCCTAAGAAGGGAAATTTACAAGAGTGCATACATTATAGAGGAAGAATGTTACTATCAGTGCCAGGAAAAGTACGAGGCGCGTTCAAATGAAACCCGACCGTGCAGCGCCAAGTGGACATTCGTAGGAGGAGCATGATGACGTCACATCTGACGTAATTAGCACATACGAATGTACAAGTGTGTAAGTGTTCATTCTCCTAATATCATTGGTTGTGCTGCAGACCGTTAAAATAATGGCCGGTGCGATAAGGAATCCGTCCAAAAATTCAAGTCACAGATTTCCGCCGGTAAGGTTACGCTGACCGCATTTTTTTACCATAAAGGGCTTCTATTGGTAGACTTTAAAGAGCCTGACATGAACATCAATGCCTTCCGCTACAAAGACACACTAGACAACCTGCATACAGCCATCAAGAATAAACGACCTGGCTTGCTTTCGCGTGGTGTGATTCTGTTGCACGACAGTTCTCGTCCACATGTTGCGAACATTGTGCAGGAAGCGTTAGCAAGGAAAAGGTGGGAAGTTCTGCCACACCCAGTCTACAGCCCCGATCTGACACCATGTGACTTTCATTTGTTCGGACCCTTAAAAAAAATTTCTAAAGGGACAACGATTCGGCTCCGATGCAGACGTCAGGGCCTCGGTGACCAAATGGTTCAATATGCAACCAAAAACATTTTTCTAGGACGGCATCCGCCGTCTACCCAAGCAGTGGGATGCGTGTCTGAATGCCTATGGTGACTATTTCTAAAGGATCCCAGTGAGTACTTGCTTCCTAACAATTGCTGTATTTAATTCTACTACTCCTGCCGATGTACCTTACATATATTTGTTATAAAGCCAATGGGACGGGTTTCATTTGAACACACCTCGTATTAAACAGGATTTTCCTTGAGAGATTAAAAGAGTCCATAGATAAGAAACTGAGAGATAAACAAGCAGGTTTTCGACAAAACAAATCCTGTACAGACCAGATAGCCACTTTGAGAATAATAGTTGAACAAATTCTGGAATGGAATTCACCATTATACCTTGTACATCGCATCTGTGGACTACGAAAAGACATTTGACAGTGTAGACAGAGAATCACCTTGGAAATTGATGAGGCTTTATGGAGTTCCCCTGAAGATCATTAATTTACTAAAGAAAACATAAGAAGACATGACATGCAGAGTTCTTCATGAAGGACAGCTTACAGAACCGTTTGGGTTAAGAACAGGAGTGCGACAGGGATGCCTCTTGTCTCCATTTCTTTTCTTACTAGCAATAGACTGGGTTATGAGAACATCGACAACACACAACAGAAATGGAACCAAGTGGACTCTGACTAAGCAGTTAGATGACCTGGATTTTGCTGATGACTTGGCTCTTCTGTCCCATAACCGTAATCAGTTGCAGGTCAAATTGAAAACACTCGATGAGAGGTCACAGCAATTGGGTTTGAAAATATACAGGGAAAAGACAAAGATAATGAGAATAAATGCAGGTAATGAAAACAGGGTTGAACTTGAAGAAGCACCAATAAAAGATGTAGTATCGTACACATATCTTGGCAGCAATATAAACAAAGTTGGAGGGACAGACAGTGATATCAAAATAAGAATACAAAAAGCAAGGGGAGCTTTCATTGCATTGCTAAATATATGGAGATCAAGAGAAATCGGATCCAACACGAAAATCAGAATCTTCAACTCAAATGTGAAGTCAGTCCTATTGTATGGCTCTGAGTCATGGAGAACAACAAAGAAAACAACGAAAAAGCTACAGACTTTCATAAATGGGTGCTTGCGTAGAATAGAAGTATTAAAATGGTATGTCAAGGTTACCAACGTGGAACTCATAACAAGAACTAGACAAGTGCCAGTGGAACGAACAAACGAACGAACTTTATTTTCAAAGTGTTAAGAATTGACATTTTGCCCTTCCTTTCTCTCTCATCATGAATACTATATCCTTTCATCCTCACATTTACTTTAAGCATTATTAAGGCATTTATCATTATAAAAGTAATATTACATTTGCAATAATCATCATAATTAAAGTATGTTTTTAAAACAAAAGATGAGAAGAAGACGATGGCGATGGAGAGGACACACACTGAGGAAACCTGTTGATAGCATTACAAGGCAGTCCTTGTTCTGGAACCCCCAGGGCAAGAGAGGCAGAGATAGACAAAGAAACACATGGAGAAGAGAGCTGGAAACAGAGGTGAAAATGGTAAGGTGAACGTGGAAAGAATTGAGATGATGGGTCGTGACAGGAGGACTTGGCATGTGTTTATTGAAGTCTATGCTTCTTTGCGAGTGGAGGGTTTTGAATGAATGACGATGTATTTCTGTATCCAATTAGCTTTTAATAAAGCTGATTTTTTTTCCTAACCAGCGGCACTCGACCTTTCCAGCCCTTTTGGCCCAATGACACGTCATTGCGAGGCTGGGGAGACAGTGGACTTTCCTTCCAACCCGGTCAGGATCTTCGCTCATACCCATCCACATGGAGTTTATCTGCAGGAGCCGTTCAGGTTATTCAGTCAAAATCCCTGTCGATGACACTTCTACAAATGCCCGCGCCCGGGCTTGAACCTTGAAAACCTGGTCGCCAGTGCAACGTCTTAACCATTACACCAGCGCGGTTCCCTATATAGCTGATTCATCATCATCATCTCAGCCCGTAACCCGTCATGGGTCGTAGGGGTGCCATGGTGGAAGCATCAGCAGACAGGGTCCTCCACTGCTCTCTATCCTCAGCAATGCGTACAAGTGTGGAAAAACCGTGTCCTGCCCATTCTTTGATGTTATCAGCCCAGGATTTTCTCTGCCTTCCTCTTCTCCGTTTACCTTCGACTGTTCCCTGAAGGATCGTTTTCGAAAGGGAGTCATGACGAGTTACATGCCCAAACCAGGCAAGCTTTCGATGTTTCACTATTGACAAAAGTGGTTCTTGGTGGCCTGCATAGGTGTTTATCTTCTCTCTAACATAGACATTTGTTTTGTGCTCTTTATAGCAAATGCGCAAAATTCTTCTATAACATTTATGCTCGAAAGCCTGAATCCTTCGCTCCGTATCTGCAGTGAGTGTCCAGCTCTCACACCCATACAAGAGAATAGATAATACAAGTGATTTGTATAATTTGATCTTCACAGGAAAACTGATGTTACTTTTCCAGATCACATTCAACTTTGTCATGGCAGCTGAGGCCATCTCAAGTCTTGTCTTGATTTCTTTACTTGATCTTCCATCACTACATATAGTGGACCCGAGATATTTAAAGGTGTTAACTTCTTCTAACGTTTGCCCATTTAACGTAATGTTGGTCGGAACATGTTTCTTATGGCTATTCACCAATATCTTGCTTTTTTCTATATTAATTTCCATCCCATACGTTCTTGTTACTTTCTCCAGTTTAGAGGTAAGGTCTTGAAGTTCTGATTCTGATCCAGCTATCAGATCAATATCATCAGCAAAACGTAGGTTGCACAGAGGTCGGCCTCCAATCGATATGGTTGATTTATAATCGTAGAGAGCCTCCTGTATAATATGTTCTAGATAAATATTAAAGAGCACTGGGGACAGGATACATCCCTGCCGAACTCCTACAGTTGTTTTGAAAAATTCTCCAATGTCGTTGCTTGCAAAAACAGCACTGCTTGCGTCCTAGCTGATTAAGAAAGGTTAATTAAGAAGCTATTTCTGAATTATTTATCCTTTTCAACAGGTTGTTTCCCCTGGAACAATAAAACATTACATGCTCTTATCGGAAGGAAACTTTCAATGAAACATTCAAAATCGTGCAAGATGTTTGTGTCACAAAGTTAACCCGAGGATTAACCAGGAGGAGTTTAACTTGGTTGCATAAGAGTTATCAGTGGCTCAGAATTGCCTTGCATCCCGGTAAAAATAGACTTTGGAAGCAGAGGAAGGCGAATTTGAGAATTTGGGATAAATTCCCCGAAGATAGACTCAGTGATTCAGAATCCCATGACATTATCGATTCTACTAATCTACCTCTTCTCCCCTCTAGCAAGTTAGCCCCCAACCCCTCTTTCACCCTGAGTGAACAGAAGAGTAAGAAAGAAAGAACTGCATGTATCTCTCGCACACTTTCTTTCCTTTTCTATTGATGTAAGTAACGTGTGTTGGTAACGCAAACACTATTACAACATTTATTGAATTACTTATATGTAGCACAACAACCAAATAAAATAATACAAATACAATGACACCTAAATATAACTATACCTGGAAAAGAAGGCGGTAATAAATACATAAAATACGCAAGGCAATCTTAATGCTATACTAGGTGATAATGATGATAAAAGAATTCTAATACTACTAACATAGTTATCTACTGCCTGAACAAAAAGGATATCTCGTTTCTTGACCTACTTCTGACTGTCGCTGAGACCGCTTGGTCGTTCGCACACTATGGGCATGTCTGTTGTCTGTATTCCTGGAGATTATAATAACATTTTCTGGCCCGCATAGTCCTTCAGGTGTCGACGGACGAATCTTTTGTTCTTCACCATGCAAGATTTTACAATGTAACCCAAAGCTTGTTGGTCGTGTCAGTAGCGTCTTGAACAAAATAACTAGGCCACAGAATCTTCGTGTTGCAGTAGTGGTCCCTTCCTGTGATGGGTGGCAAGGATAAAACAATAAGGCCTCATAAGTACCCCAACTGTTTATGCTACGCATGTGGTGTGTGTGGGTGTTTTAATCTCTGCGCTCTGTTTAATGCACCTTTTATATGGTAGTGTTAGAAGTAATTTTATGGGGGAAAGTGACTGGTATTTAAAGTGTTATGTTTATGGAAAATATATTTAACTGATAATCAATCTTGTTCCTGTGTTTATTGCAACGTTCATCTGGTAGTGTAAGAAGTAATAGTGTTAGCAGAATTATAGATATTTACAGTGTTCATATTTATGGAAAAACATATATATTTACTTAAACTAAGATGGATAAATGTTAATAATTTACAATTATAATACTCTAACCTTGGTTCCGTATATAGAATTATTGAACGCTTGTGGCATCTAGAGAAAAAACATCTCTTAGCCCCACAGCAAGTAGGATTCAGAAAACACAGGTCTACTGAAGACCAGATCACTTATAAAACTCAGAAAATTGAGGACGCTTTCCAAGAAAAAAAGCACACACTGGTGGTTTGGGTGGACTTAGAAAAAAACATTTGACAAAGTGTGGAAAGATGGACTGAAAGTCAAGCTGCAAAAAAGTGAAGTGTGTGGGAGAATGTTCAGATGGATCAGCGACTATCTTGAGAATAGAACGGCCAGAGTCCAACTACAAGGACAGACCAGTAGGAAGATCGTATTGGAGCAGGGTGTTCCGCAAGGGTGAGTCCTGTCACCCACGTTGTTCCTCACATATATAAATGACATATCAGAGAATATTCCAAGAAGAACCCACAATGCCTCCTTTACAGACGACTTAGCCCCGTGGATCTCAGAGGAATATATCACTACGGCAAGCATTCGTATGCAGCAAGCCCTAACATCATTGGAGGAGTAGGCCAAGGCATGGCTAGTAAAGATAAATGAAGGAAAAACTTCATTCACAGTGTTGTCTCTCAAACATACCTAGACGCATCAACAGTGAGGAATGCAGTAAGTGACCCATAGCTTGACTGCCTGTGTCAGGGTCAGCGAACCAGAGCTGACCAACACCCTACTCCACCTCCACGTGGTGGGCCAGGAAACAGGCTGCATCACTGCAGTCTGGCTGAGGAGTAGGGATAGAAGAGGAAAGGCAAACCCGGTCCCAAAAAAAATGCCGTGCGGAAGTCAGATTTGTCGGCCGAAAGGCGCAAACACCGCAGCTTCGCTGTAAACAGACACAACGCAACCAACGTCCTTTTCAGGACGAACGAGGAAGAAGAAGAAACAAACCACAGATCTCCAAATTGGTGCTAAATGGGAAAAATCTACATCTGGATGACCACACAAACTACCTAGGCATTACTGTAGCGTGAGGTTTTTATTGGCTCTAGGATCAGTATAGTACTGACAATTACAGACATAGAATATCTGCAGAAAATGGTGAAGTCCCAGTGTCTGAGAGAACTACTGGTATCACAAATTAGTTACGGCTGTGAATGATCTGATCTCGAAAAATTAGTAGAGTGGAGACAGTCATAAATTGCCACCCCTGCTGTGTAACTAACTGTGATATTAAAAAACAAGGAAACAGATTTTACTTAACAATTATAAAAAAATTTACAAGTCGTTCAAATACAATTTCCTTATTATTTATTTAGTATATACACTATCTACTCTTGTGCTGAAGGGTGGATGTTGAAAAATGGAATGCAATGGATTTGAAAGTTTACATATTATTTACATATATATACGTATATATATACGTATATATATATATATATATATATATATATATATATATATATATATATATATATATATATATATATATATATATATATATATATATATATATATATATATATATATATATATAACAACAAGTTTTCCAATTATAGGAACAAAAATTATATCAGCTGTGCTGTTACTCAATTATAGTAAATGTATCAGCTGTGCTGTTAATTAAATATATAAAATTTATCAGCTATGCTATTATTCTTATCTCTTGCTACGCTAACTCAGTTTTTCGTCCTTGACAGTTAAACGCTCACAATTGCCGACGGAAATGGTACTAATCTGTACTCATCTCTCAAAAGTTCTGTCCTTCTTAGTTTGGTTCACACAACACTTGCTGAGGATCGTTCCTTTAGCCCACCACGACTGAGGGGGATTAAGGATGTAGCTCCGGTACAATCACTGTGCTGCAGCGAAGTTCCAGGCAGCTGGATTGACTCGAACATACGAACTTAGGTTGGATTACACGAATAAAACCTGTAACAAGTAAAAATAGGGGCTAATTTCTGTCCTCAAGCCCACCTATTTCTATTGTGTATGAGATGAGCGTGTCTCAGGTGTCTGCATGTAGGATGAATGACAACATGGCTCAGTATGAGTTAGCAATAGCGAGACAAGACAGGTGTCTACTTGCAAAACATTCTTTCTGATAAATTAATACATGAATACATCCAATAATATAAATTCAATACATGAATACATCCAACAATATAAATTCACTACATGAATACATCCAATAATATGTACCCTTGGTGTGATACAACCGTTTCCTTTCCCCTATAATATACCAGGCCCTCTCTGACAAGTGCTATACTGGCTGGTAACAGTGTGGGAAGAAATGGTAAAAGAAAACCACACCAGGTGTGTGGTACATTACAATTGTTAGAAAAATGATGTGCGTGTGAGATAGTAGGGATGAAAGAGTGATTGTCAGAAAAAAAACTTGCTCGATTGTGAATGAAAGAGATGGAGAAAAATAAAAAAAAATATTCTTCATTGGAGATATGAAAGGGAAGATGATGTTGATAAATGTATATACTGCTAAAAGGGAAGGGACAAGAACGTCCCAGTACAATTTGATTATGTTGAGTAAAAAAGAAATTGTCTAATGTGCTGAACTAGGGTTGTAACAGCACATTGATAAGGATTTTTTGTATATAGGAAAAGTACAATAGTGTTGGTACAGTCATGAAAATAAATTTATTCTCCTACGGATAAATAATTTATTTTTGGGAGGATAAGGAGATAATGTGGCAGCAAGGGAACGATTGACGGGCAAAGGGAACGAATAGTGAGAATCGAATAAAGGAAAGTCTAGATAGAGTAGAAAAAAGGGATGCGCGAAGAAGGATGAGCACGAAAAAAGGGGTGAACAGAAATCCACTGAAGGCACGCTTTCCAGCCAGCAGTCCAGAGGCGTGGTTAGAGAGTGCAAGTCGCACATATACCCGAGAGAGACAAGGATAGCCATGTTGAAGGCAATAGTCAAGTGAAATGTGTTAAGAAAATTCTCAGGGAAGGAGACTAGATTGGGTGGTGTTTAACCCAACAGATTTGACAATGAGAATTCTTGCCTAAGAAGGAAGAACAGTGGTGTGAGTTAGATTCTATTCAGAAGGAAAAAAGGTACGTTAGGTAAAATTTGTTACATCTATACAGTAGTCCTATTCTTCATCTATAGAAGGGAAAAGAACAACCCCGGAGGCGTCCGGTATAACAAAGATAACCTGAACACAGAACGACATTTAAAATAGACAAGGATCTGTTAGGGAAGAAAGAACAGAGGTAGATACTGATAGCACATGAACAACCATCTTGGTTAGACGCTATAATGTGTAGTTACAATGCTGAATGTGAGTTGAGGAAGGAAGAGTGACGGACCAAGATTGTAGAGGACCAAGTAACAGCAGTGGTCCACATCAGTGTAAATAAATAGTATTTTCAGTTGACTGTGGCAGTGACTAGTTATATGAAAGCTCTGTTTGGCGTTGTGTCATCGCTCGCTGTGTGTGTGACTGTTGTAAATCACTCATCATGTCATTGCTAGCTACTGAAGCAAAGAACCTGGGCATGCAACGGCCATGTGAGGTAACCACCTGTTAGCGCAGGCGGCCACACCATTATAGAACTGATACAGCGACCAGGCTGTCACAGATGCAAGATACGAACTGGTCCGCCCGTCGTGAGTCCGCACTGAAGACGTCTAACGCAACATGGTTGAAATCATTAACGAATCAAATAGAGTTTAAGGCATACTCCCTTGTGTCAATATATTATCTGGCAATCACGCACATTTGCTGATGCCTCATAATGTAGAATGATACAGCCGACATACACTTCCAAATCTGGAGTTCCTCGCACATACGTCCACACTCTACTGAAACACAGTGAGAAGTCCTTTACCAGACACCGCTCAATTCTGCACACTTTTTACATCTTCTGCGTGCATATATTAACTACGTCATACTGTATTGGCATAGCTCCGTACAATATAGTTTTGTTAGAGCATAATAACACTCTCCACAAGCAAACTCGTTGTGGTGTGCAAAATAATCCGTAACATATATTTCCCCCCCCCCCCCCCCCACCCCATTCCTTCCTCTCTCTAACGAGAAAAACTGAAATTGTTCTCAATCAGGAATGTGTAAAAAGAACACCGGCAGGTAATGCGTATCGCCATGAGTAGCAGGTAATGTGTATCGCCATGAGTAGCAGGTAACGTGTATCGCATGAGTAGCAGGCAGTTTAAAACAATATGTGAGGTTACTGGCCTATTGTATAGATCCCTTGTCTGCCAATGGGTAGACAATTTAAACAATTTAACACCGTAAGTGAGGTTACTGATATGTAATACAGCACCTATGTCTAACCAATGTGCTAGCAATTTAACACAAGATGTGGGGTTGCTATCAAATCATACTGTACCCATTCTCACATAATACACGACAATATCCATGACCCACACTCACATCCAAAAACCGTCAATCCATACACGTACTGGTCAAGTCGTGTCAGAATTGTCAATTCATATGCATAAATATCAATATGTAGCAGAACAAATTATTATGAAGATGAACAATTGGACACAAAATATCGTTTTGTTTGAGTGAATTATACAAGGGGGTTGACATAAGTCTTGGGCCTGACCATGAAGGACATGTCACAGAGAGTTGAAATTTTGTATAGTGTTTATTCCTTTAAATATAGCCACAGTCAAAATTGACACACTTCTGCCATCTCTGCTTGACCTTGAAAAGACCTTGGGAGTAGAACACCCTATTTTTCAAACTAAATCAGTCATCACATGCCAATATAACCTCTTCATCGCTGTCAAAATGATTTCCTTTTAGCTGTTTTTTAAGATTTGGGAATAGAAAAATGTCTGATGGAGCCAAATCTGGAGAATATGGTGGGTGTGGAAGAATTTCAATATTCAAATCGTTGGCTGCTAGCTGCACAAGCCGTGCTTTGTGAGAGGGCGCGTTGTATTGAAGCAAAGGAAGATTTTGAGTACGAGTTATCCCTCGTTTCCTGGTCACAACCTTTCTTAGTTTGGTGAGAAAATCTGCATAGTACTGTCCATTAACTGTATTGCCACGAGGCAGATAATCTTTCAAAAGGACACCTTTTCCGTCCCAAAAAACAGTCAGCAACACTTTTCCTGCAGATTTCTGCGCTCTCGGCTTGACAGGTGTTGGGGAGCTCGGGGTTTTCCATTGCATGCTGGCAATTTTGGATTCGGGGTCATAATGGTGTGCCCAAGTCTCATCTACTGTCACCATGGTCTCCAAAAAATTTTTTTGACTGACACTTTTTGAGCAACTGTTGACAGTAATTTACCCTCGTTTGCTTCTGTTCACGTGTCAACAGTCGCGGAACTCAGCGTGCACACACTTTTCTTATGTTCAGTCTGTTGTGTAAAATTCTATAAACTGTTCTTTCATTTAGTTTTACTCTATTAGCTATCTCCACAATTGTCATTTTTCGATCCTGGTCAATGATTTTCTTCACTCTTGTTGCATTTTTATCATTGCACTCTGAGGCTGGTCTACCAGATCTTGGCAGATCAGCAACATTTGAGCGGACGCACTTAAACTGTTGACACCAGTTTTTTACCGAAGTATGTGAAGGACAAGAATCACGAAACACTGGTTCCATCTCCCTGTGTATTTCTGTAGGTGTTTTTCCCTGAAACATCAGAAATTTTAACACAGCTCTGGCCTCCTTCTTTTCAATTGTTTTGTCAAATCTTCGGAGCAGCAGATCCGGTCAATAGGGTACATTGCGCCGTGCACCGTAGCGGGAAAACCCATTGAAGAAACAAACGCGTACTTCACACATTCAGTGCAAATATAATGAACTTTAAATGTCCCAAGTTTCATCTTCCTCCTGTGACTCCTTCATGGTCAGGTCCAAGACTTATGTCAATTCCTTTGTATGAATCAATGAATATGTAACCAAGTCCTGTAATTAATTCAACCTTGATGAGATTTTTTTTTTCACTGAGTATGTACGCTAATGACGATTTAGAGAAATACTATTCGTGATGAAAATATTATTGTGTAATGTAGAACACATGTACTCAAATGATATTAGTGAGCCTATATGATGCAAGTATTGATCTTTGTGACGTATAATGGAAATATAACCTACAGTACCCGACAGCCTTTCGTGACCTCGTGGCGTTCTTTGATTCGTTAGCAAAGTCAAGCATTTGACAGCCTGCAGTACTCACTTTTAATCCACGCCTCTTTTTTTTAAGACGTAAACAAACAGACATATTACCAACTTCCGCGACGTGCCAGTCTAAACAGGGAAAGAACATGGTGTTGTTACCTGAGTTTCCCACGCAAGCTGATCTGTCAATCATCAGATATCAGACAGATGTACGTGGAAACAACGGACCTCTTTTGAAGTAGTCGCACGGGCAAAAACAAATTCACGAGAATCCTTTGATGTTCGTACATACAGTGAGAGATAACGCTTTGATCTCGAGAAGCGGGGAAAATCTCGGAAGGAAACCCGTTGCACGGTTTAAGCCTCTGTTGTCGGTTAGCAACGCCGAATAGAACGACCGTTGAACCTTTTATCCCGGAAGGGGGGGGGGACGTAGTTTTCAGATTTCTCTGCCACACAGAGTGTGAAAATTAACATCCTCTAGAGAAGTAACAACGTGATGTATATAAACTGTGGCTCCTCCAACCAGTTATCAGTTGTCGCTGAGAATTTTTCGGAGAGTCTAAACAGGTTATCTAGAACCATTGCGAATAGATGTGTTAATAGTTTCGTGGGGATTTTCATTTCTGATTTGTGGTAATAGAAATTAGCATTTACGTGATTTAATGTGCTAAGTTTTATCATCTAAAAATTCACTTTGATTTTCTAGGTGTTAGAACCAGTGGAAAATAACGCGTAGCTATTTGTGTACCAGTTGTGCAGTTTAATGATAATTTTACCATCCGCTTTATCACACAGAAAGATACGGTTTAGCTGACTGAATTAAAATGCTAGGTGACTGATAGGGGACCATAGAATTCACGTTATATTGCATTTTGTGTAATTTTAGTAAGTGACTGTTGCTTAAATACCATAAGACGACCCACCAACGCCGACCCTCTAATAGCTACTTAGCGACAGGCGATATTTGTTAAAATGCGCGTATGGATAATTAAATAATAACTGACATAGTACGCTGATTGTTAGCGCGCGCAGAAGGAGTGGGGAGGGCACATACCTTTACCTGACCTAGAGACGCCGCGCTAGCGAAACCTGACCCGATAGGAATAGGGTAGAGACGCCGTGTGTTATATGTAGATATATATTAGTAGCATTTTTTCATTACGTTTCTCTATTTTTCGCAGACCTGATCAAACAGCGACCAGCGGTCTATTTTGGTACCTTTTCTTCATTTGCTGAGTGATTAATGTGGTCTTATTCTTGACTTACACGTCCCCAAGTTCCTTTGTGAACAGGAGTGGCCAGATGGACACATAAACATTTTAATAGTAAATTTTAACTGGACTTACAAATACCCATATATATTTTTTTCGCAATTTATCAACCCACTGGGTCGTGAAAGATATAACAGTTCTCCCGACTTTTGACAGTCGTATCAGTGGATTTTTTTTCCAACACGTTACGCTGTTTCAAAATCGGCACTCACCACAGAGACAGCCGATAGGTTTTACCACCATCATGAATTAACAATAATTAACAGTTTTTAGCAACCAGATGTTTTTCTTAGTACTGTGAACACCAGATCTCGGTTCTACATTAACTGTTCGAGGTGACATTTGTTGATCCAGGAATATACCACCAAATGTGGCGTCCTCTCCTAAAAATCTTATTTGTTATAGAGGGTGGACGGGGGCCGACTTGGATAATACCCCTGACACTTTATATATTCAGGAACTATTGTAATTCCAAATGGAAACCACCAGAATAGGGTAAGCGTGATTGATGTGGCAACGTATGACAGAGAGAGTGAATATTTTCTCAGTTACATAAACTGTACCACATTTTACTTTATTTTCTTACATACTGTTTACTTTACGGGATAGCATTTAGTGGGGACTTTGCTTTTTTCTTTACTGTCTATGCTGTAACATAGTGCTAACCTTTAACCTTTGGGTTTATTAACTTGTTGGATTCTTCTTCTCTCTCAGTAAGGGGGAGGGAACATGTATTCTGCTATTTTTTTCTATATATGACATTCTGATTTTATTTGATCTTTCTTTAGATATTCGATGTTGTAAAGTTAAATGATAATAAACAACAAAAAGAACTTAACTTTGTGTGTTGGTCAGACCCATACCCAATTAACCATAGTTTTTTCACGTTTGTGTGTCTTGTTGTCACATAGCTGTGTGTGTGTGTGGTAGTGAAACTTATATTTCTAGAGTTAGGGACTTGCAAGATTGTCTTATACTAAAAGATAGTCGTATAGATAGGCTGGATTAGAGAAACTACTCATTCCAGAGACAGATCTTTTCCTTAAACTATTCACTCGTGAAAATCTATTTTCTTACACCTTTGCTTCTCACGTACTTATCATCATCCATTATACTCAGGCAACTCCCATTCAGCATTGTAACTACACATTATAGCGTCTAAACAAATTGGTTGTTCAGGTGCTATCAGTATCTACCTCTGTTCTTTCTTCCCTAACAGATCCTTGTCTATTGTTAAATGTCGTTCTGTGTTCAGGTTATCTTTGTTATACCGGACGCCTCCGGGGTTGTTCTTTTCCCTTCTATGTATGAAGAATAGGACTACTGTATAGATGTAATAAATTTTACCTAACGTACCTTTTTCCTTTCTGAACAGAATCTAACTCACACCACTGTTCTTCCTTCTTAGGCAAGAATTCTCATTGTCAAATATGTTGGGTTAAACACCACCCAATCTAGTCTCCTTCCCCTGAGAATTTTCATAACACATTTCACTTGACTATTGCCTTCAACATGGCTACCCTTATCTCTCTCGGGTATATGTGCGACTAGCACTCTCTAACCACGCCTCTGGACTACTGGCTGGAAAGCATGTCTTCAGCGGATTTCTGTTCACCTCTTATTTCATGCCCATCCTTCTTTGCGCATCCCCTTTTTGTAATCTACCTAGACTTTCCTTTATTTGATTCTCACTATTCGTTCTCTTTGCCCGTCAATCGTTCCCTTGATGCAACATTATCTCCTTATCCCCCCAAAAATAAATTATTTATCCGTAGGAGAATAAATTTATTTTCATGACTGTACCAACACTATTGTACTTTTCCTATATACAAAAAATCCTTATCAATGTGCTGTTACAACCCTAGTTCAGCACATTAGACAATTTCTTTTTTACTCAACATAATCAAATTGTACTGGGACGTTCTTGTCCCTTCCCTTTTAGCAGTATATACATTCATCAACATCATCTTCCCTTTCATATCTCCAATGAAGAATATTTTTTTTTATTTTTCTCCATCTCTTTCATTCACAATCGAGCAAGTTTTTTTTCTGACAATCACTCTTTCATCCCTACTATCTCATATGCACATCATTTTTCTAACAATTGTAATGTACCACACACCTGGTGTGGTTTTCTTTTACCATTTCTTCACACACTCAAAACCTGCTCCGTGTCCTGTCTCATTATGTACAGTTTTCATGTCTGCATGAGCGTTTCAGTCATCAACATGTCTGCGTAAATCACTCAGTCATCAATATGTCTCATTCCAATGCCGTCCCCCTGTCTGTCCCTGGGAGAAATGTTTACCTCCCATTTACGAACACTTATCTTTCATTTTTCCTATCTGCTCATGTTACATGACTTCAAATACATACTTTTGACATGTTATACATTCCACATCCTTAGTGATCTTCATTTTTTTTCATGTTACAACATATTATCATACCAAAACTGAGGAATTACTCTTTTCCCGTCACTTTTCTTAAGTGACCTTTAACTCCTCTTTACATTTATGACTGTTCTTAACCCTTGTCTTTTACACTCACATTGTGCACACTCTGTATATATCCATCATCATCTCAGCCCGTAACCGGTCATGGGTCGTAGGGGTGCCATGGTGGAAGCATCCGCAGACAGGGTCCTCCACTGCTCTCTATCCTCAGCAATGCGTACAAGTGTGGAAAAACCGTGTCCTGCCCATTCTTTGATGTTATCAGCCCAGGATTTTCTCTGCCTTCCTCTTCTCCGTTTACCTTCGACTGTTCCCTGAAGGATCGTTTTCGAAAGGGAGTCATGACGAGTTACATGCCCAAACCAGGCAAGCTTTCGACGTTTCACTGTTGACAAAAGTGGTTCTTGGTGGCCTGCATAGGTGTTTATCTTCTCTCTAACATAGACATTTGTTTTGTGCTCTTTATAGCAAATGCGCAAAATTCTTCTATAACATTTATGCTCGAAAGCCTGAATCCTTCGCTCCGTATCTGCAGTGAGTGTCCAGCTCTCACACCCATACAAGAGAATAGATAATACAAGTGATTTGTATAATTTGATCTTCACAGGAAAACTGATGTTACTTTTCCAGATCACATTCAACCTTGTCATGGCAGCTGAGGCCATCTCAAGTCTTGTCTTGATTTCTTTAATTGATCTTCCATCACTGCATATAGTGGACCCGAGATATTTAAAGGTGTTAACTTCTTCTAACGTTTGCCCATTTAACGTAATGTTGGTCGGAACATGTTTCTTATGGCTATTCACCAATATCTTGCTTTTTTCTTTTTATGGATTTATATCCATACAAAGTTTTATTTCCTTTTAGTTATCCAGTCACTCCTATTGTCATATATGTAAACCCATCATATTGTATTATTGTCTGTCACCATACACCTGGTGTGAATTGTTTGGCCTTTTTCTTCTCTCGTATAAAGCCTAAACATGTCTTCTGTCATGTCTTTCTATATACATAATTCATGATGACGTGAGCCATTTACTTATCATGGCAACACTGAATTGCCATTCTCTTGTTCACCCTTTTCTAACTAGACTTCTGTCCTTGATCTACCACGCGGAAATATTTGCAACTTCTTGGGTCTACCTAACCTAAACCATTTTATCGCTTTTTACCTACTTGCATGTTTTTCTGTTGCTGACCTTTCACTTGACTTCTTTTTCTACTTACGTCCATTTCTCTTTACTCTATTTTTTACGTCCACTCCTTATCACTTTGTTTCATAGTTTCTCCATATTTCTTCTTTACTCACTAATATTTTTCAGTACTCCATGTCTGTATCATGTTCCTGTGCCCTCTCACTTCTCATTTTCTTCTTTTGTAACTTTCTTTTGGCTTCTCAATGTCCGTTCCCTCTCTGGAACCTCTCTTTGTGCTACCTCCTTTTCTTTCCTTCTCCACAACACCCTGTCTCCCCGTGTCTGAATTTCTGTTGTATATGTTCGGTGAGGGTTACCCTGCATAGACTCTCATTTGTAATCTGTCAAACACCGCACTTAACGTTTTTATATGTTATTCGTTCCCTCCATGGAACGTTCTCAACACATTTCTCTTCTCCTCTTGTATTACGGAGAAAAAAATATGTTTTCTCCCCAAAGTCTTCATAAGACTCGGCCACTGTCGCAAAAATCTATCTTTGCCTTTTCTCCATGGCTTCTCACCTCTACATTCGTTCCTTCTAGAACTATCTCTTCTATATGTCTGTACCATCCTTCCTGTGGTTTCTCAATACTCCCGTCATTTCTCCATGGCTCTCATCTTTTATCCATGTCCATATGGTTTCTGTTATGTTCGGTGGAGAATGACTCCACTAAAAGTCTACTCATGACTTAGCTAATGCCGCCATATTTATTCCTCTCTTTCCATCGTTTATCCGCCTCTGACAATTCCCTCCAGACTGACCGTCTCTGCATAACATCTCCACCTTTCTGCCCTGTCCGCTAATATTTTATCTAGGTTGTATACTGGGAACTCCCATTCTCTACGCCTATTTCTATATTTACTCCTATCTTCCTTAATTCTTCTACTGTTCTCTCCTCCTCTGTAAGTCATTTTGTGTCTGTGTCTACCGTCACTCTCCTCAGACACTTCACTGTCCGAGTCAGTCGACACCGATTCTGACGACCACCTCCGTCTACTGCTATATTCTGCTTCATTAACTGTCTGTCGATTTTTTCTCCTGGTTGATCTATCCTCTTCTTTGTAATCTTTATTCCATGTGTCCTCCACATACTCCTCTCCATTCAATATGTCGGTCACAAGTTTGTGAACTTCTTTTTTCCTTTTTGATAAGTCTGTATCAAACTTCACTTCCAGCAACTTCCGCACCTTCCTTGTTGTCAAGGTGTTGATATCGGATTCTCTTATGGTACTTTTTATTGCCTTCCTTAGCTCATTTACACTTGGTTCAGCCATTTTGATAATTTTCTTCGTCTTTATCTGATTTATACATCCAAGATTACTATTATGATTTTTCGGCCAATAAATTCTATTGCCTTCATTGTCCGTTCTGTGATCGAGCTCGCTCGACCAGTATCCTTCTGCATACTCGTCGGAGTCCATAACTCTATCTTCCCCACTTGACGAATCGGATTCTGATTCTATGTCTAACTGGTACTTTTCATGCACTGTATATATTTCTTCCTGTCTTGTCCTCCGTACTGCTCTTGTACGCCTATAAGATGTGTCCATGTCCTAAACTTTTTGTGGACCTGTTTTCTTAGGATTCCGTCTTACTGCTGTTCTTATATGCCTGTTCGATGCGTCAGTGTCCTGCGTGTCTTCTATCCTCTCTTTTCTATTGTCCGCCTTCACGGATCTTTCTTTCTCTTGCAGTAATATCTGCATCGGTTCATCCTTCTTATTCTTTACCTCGATGTTATCCCTATGCTGTGGTACTACTACTTCTTTAGCCGTTTGTCGGTTCGTCCCTTTTACACTGAGTGGTATTTTAGATTTTCTCGTATTGTCTAACACATGTGACCATGTTTCCTTTTCTCTCATGACGTCTTTCTCCTTTTGTGCTGGCCCCAAGTGTGACGCTAAAGTATCTATCTCCGTTGGTATAGCGACACTAATCATCTTTATATGCTTTCCCTCTGGTTTGTCTATCTGTCTGGGTTGCATGTTATTCAAAGGGGTGTGCTGTGTTCTATCCATATTCACTAAATTTACTTGCTGGTATCTGTTAACTTTCTTTCCTGATCTTATTAGACCTATATGTGCCCTCCATCCATCTTCTGTCGTTATGAGACACCCTTGTCAGTTCTCTAATGCCACGTTGTTAATCTCCCACATCTTTCTCTTTTATTATCTCGGCAATGAAATTTCTTACTGCCATTCTATGTTTCCTTTTATTAAGTGTGTTCCAGTGTGCCCGTGCAGCAGATGTTTCTAGGATTTTGTTTTTGTCATTATTTTCTCTATCACAAGTGTGACAATGACCTTTCCCCTTCGTATCGTATGATTTAGACTCTGATTGAAGATCTCTTTCATTGAGTAATATGTCTAATCGCCTTCTGAGAAAATCTGTGATCAGACCAGCAGAGGAAAAAATTGCAATTTTAACTTTCTCAAATTCATCTGCATTTATTGACATTGCATATTTGTCAATGTCTGTAAGCCACTTACGGCATGCGCTTGGGTCACCTGTAAATATGTCAACATTACCTTTTATGTTTGCATATCTGGCGCTGTTGTCAACCTTGGCTAATGTGTCACTAATCACTTTTACCAAGTCCAATGTCTGACGGTCTTGCCTGTCGTAACATGCCTGTTCGCTCTGTGCCATCATAAAATCTGAAAAATAGTTACTTATTTCTAATGCTAACTAATCAGGTACAATCAAAAGAACAAATATATATATATATATATATATATATATATATATATATATATATATATATATATATATATAAATATATATATATATAAATATATATATATATATATATATATATATATATATATATATATATATATATACTGAAGCACATTAAAAACGCACCACCTGTATAATCCAGGAACAGAGTGTGAAATGTAAATATAAGTGTTTACAAGTTTACATATTTGGAATCTTTATTCATTTTCCTATGAATCCATGCTGGTCATTAATTTGTACATTTGATTGTTATGAAATTAATTGCATTCTGTGCAGGCAAGGAAGAAAAGCAAAAATACAAAAAAATGCACGTGCGTTATCCTGCTGGAGAAGCTGCAAGTCTGGATAAATTGTGAACGCAGGAGCAACCAGTGCATCCAGAACCTCATCTCGATATGTCACAGCATTAACATTTCCACGGAAGACGTGAAGAGGCAAGCGATGGTGAAAACTGAATCATCCCCAAATGTGAATTCTGCCACCTCCTAATCGGTTGACACAGCAATCTGCAAAGCGCTCTCCACACCGTCGCCAAATCCGCATACGTCCATCAGCAAAGGATATGTTGAATCTGCTCTCGTCTGTGAATAGGACAGCATTCCACTGCAGTCTAGTCCGTCTGACATGTTGCTCTGCCCATTGCAGGCGCTGCTGACGATGTCTGTGAGTCAAGTTTGGCCCAACATAAGGTCGTCTTGCAGTAAGGCCTGTATCTCTGAGTCGTCGTATGACTGTCATTCAAGAGACTTGCCCATGTCTACCCACTATTGCTCTTGCTGTTTAACTTGCCGGGAGAGTACGATTCCATAGGTAACTCAGCACAATATGACGATCTCGCGCAGGGGTAGCAACTCGTGGTTGGCCACTCCGAAGTCTATCCCGGGCACTGCCAGTGGTTCCGTAACGTTCATTGAGACGTACAATAGTGCTGTGGTGGCAATTCATCCTTCTGGCAATGGCCCGCGAGCTCATTTCGGTCTCCAACATACCAATGGCTCATTGGCGGTCGTTTTCAGATAGTCGTGGCATTTCAAGCACATGTACTGGGTGTTTTGTCTCAACGGCCTTTTTATACCGAGTATACTGCCACAACGTGTACACATTTTCAGGGTCATAGCTGTTGGGAATCGTGTTGCACGTGTAACTTTCATCGTTTTCATGTAGTCTGTACACAAGCCCGTGGGTTGAATCATGCAGTTTCCATTCCAGCAGCCATTCGCTCTCTACCTCTTGGCAAATACGGGGAAAATCCATTCCCACACTTTTTTTTCCAGCTTCTCGGCTTCAGTATATATAATAGTGGTGCGTTTTTAATGTGCTTCAGTATATATATATATATATATATATATATATATATATATATATATATATATATATATATATATATATATATATATATATATATATATATATATATATATATATATATATATATATATATATATATATATATATATATATATCAAACTGTCTTGTACCTGCAACCAAAATAAATTTATTATTAGTTGTTGGGGAGAGGGTGGGCGGTGCAAAAGAATGATTCTGTTACAAAGATTATATGCACCTAACGTTAATACACAACTGTGTGGTCATTGTTTAACTATTAATTTCTATTATCGTAGTGTTAATGCTTTTACACCGTATCACTTATATACGTAACTACTATCACTAATTAAAATGGTACCTACAGTATCTATACCTTAACTAGTTGTGTTGATTCTTTGTTGGAGCGCTCTTGTTTTCTAATGTCCACTTGTAACACGTAGATTTGCTACACCTTCCTAACCGCTGTGCTCCAGGTACTTTTGTACTACACAGTACGTTAAAAGAGTTCACACGTATTCTTGCTTGACCGGTGACGACGTACAGCTGCAATGACCTTTTTCGTGCGGGTGGATGGAGAGAAAAACAAAATGTTTCGTCGCCTTGCTTGTGATTCGGTCTGGGGATTCTCGATGTCAACACCTCGAGTTGTCCACAATGTTGCTACTCGAAGTTGTTCTGTTTCTTGCTTCTGTATCTATTGTTGACATTTTGTTTCTTGCTATGCTGTTTGCTGTTGACGTTATTTTGTTTCTTGCTGCGCTGGTGTGTACCATCAATGCCTCTCTGCGTAGCTGTCAATACTTCTTGAAGTTGGTCTCAGCACCAGTAATATGATGTGTGTGAAGACATGCGTCGACATCAGATTTGCACAGCACATCAGGCCAAATCATTTAATGAAGATAACATGTCACTGGAATAGGCTAGTACTGAACTTTCATGCGCAGCTCAGTAACAAACACCATGGTCGGGTATTATCTAGTGACTGGGACACATACACGTTATAATCAAACGTTAAAACGTGACGTGGGTACACATCGGCCTGGCGAGCACGAATTCAAGAAGATCTTCTATATACTAGGAACACGCCACAGTCAACTGAAAATAGTTTTTATTTACACTGATGTGGACCACTGCTGTTACTTGGACCTCTACAATCTTGGTCCGTCACTCTTCCTTCCTCAACTCACATTCTGCATTTTAACTACATATTATAGCGTCTAACCAAAATGGTTGTTCAGGTGCTATCAGTATCTACCTCTGTTCTTTCTTCCCTAACAGATCCTTGTCTATTGTTAAATGTCGTTCTGTGTTCAGGTTATCTATGTAATACCGGACGACTCCGGGGGTGTTCTTTTCCCTTCTATAGATGAAGAATAGGACTACTGTATAGATGTAATAAATTTCACCCTACATACCTTTTTTCTCTTCTGAATAGAATCTAACTCACACCACTGTTCTTCCTTCTTAGGCAAGAATTCTCATTGTCAAATATGTTGGGTTAAACACCACCCAATCTAGTCTCCTTCCCTGAGAATTTTCATAACACACTTCACTTGACTATTGCTTTCAACATGGCTACCCTTGTCTCTCTCGGATATATGTGCGACTTGCACTCTCTAACCACGCCTCAGGACTGCTGGCTGGAAAGCGTGCCTTCAGTGGATTTCAGTTCACCTCTTTTTTCATGCCCATCCTTCTTCGCGCATCCCCTTGCCCTATTGAATCTAGAATTTCCTTTATTCGATTCTCACTATTCGTTCCCTTTTCCCGTCAGTCGTTCCCTTGCTGCTACACATCATATTGATTGCAAAGGCCCAGTGTATGGCTTATATTCACGTGTTATAAATTGATGATTTATGAAATGACCGGAGCAATGTCTGGACAATAAAAGTATGTATCGTCTACTATATTGGATAGTTTATTTTGGTAATGGTTTACTGTTAGCGTTACAACGTTACACCTTCTAGACTTATTCTTGGCCAGACTTATGAACCCTCATTTAGTAACGCAACAACAGTCTTGAGCTCTACGCAAGATACTCTCATTTTTACAATGAAGTATATGCTTGGAATGTTGTCGATTAGATCGAGATATGCGATGGCCCAGGGACAAGCCTATATGCGAGTAACCACAGACTAACAACAGCTCCTGTATGGAAATTAATCAGGTAATACATGATCATGCTGGGGATAATGATACCATTGTGTATACTGATGGGTCTGGGATCCCTGTTGATAAATCAGGTTGGGGCTTCTCTGCTGGAGTACAGGGCAGAACCGTCGCCGATTTGTTAAGATTATAAATTGTAAAGATTTAAACAATTAAAGGAATATACATCCTAGAATATATACGATAAGGTGTATCATAAGGTTGGTCCAGCATTTGCACTTTGGTTTTTCTTCTTTTCTCTGCATGGGGTTGCTGTGACAGCAAAAGGGACGATTCTGTTGTGTAAGGGATATAACTGCAGTTATCACTATAGTGAATGTAGAAGGACACGAGTGACCGGGAATTTGAAAACTCTTCTATGTAGACAGAAGAAGACAGGTTATGGCGTAGTAAACATAAGAACCATTAGTAGTTGCAAGCATCAGTTTATCGGCACCTTGCGCTATCGTGTGATAGTATTTCTATGTCCTTTCTAACATCTTCAGGGAAGATAATTCTTAAACGTTTGAACTCTTTGACACGTTGATTACTGTACTATTGATATGTATGTTGAATGAGCATGGACTTCTGCTGACCTTCAAAACATTTGCATTAAGCATAAAATCTGTAGTATCATGGACGTAGTGTAGTAAGTACCTTTTTATGTTCTTAAAGTAATAGCGTCTGTGTGTGGTAGACCTTATCCTGATGAAACTGTTACATACTTGTACAACCTCATTAAATTACAAAAAAAAAAAAATAAAATAAACACAAAAGGACACATAATATGGACATAATTTGTAAAACAATTGTTTGGTGTTCAATGAAAACTAACAAACATACCATTTTTTATTTGTTTAAAAATGTTAAAACATTCAGCTTTACTGCAGTCCACTTTATTTTATTGACATATACTACACAATCTTAAAGTGGAGGAGAGGAAGTATTGAACGGTTCAATAGATCTTTAAGCGACTGCGGGCAAAAATAAAAGAAAGAATAAAAAAGAAAGACTTTTTAAACTTTTAATTTCGGACTAGACCTCTCCTGTCGATATTTAAAATTACCGTATCCCCGGGATCAAATATACTTTTTCCGCATTACCAATGAAACTTATTGCACGCACGCACTCACGCACGCACGCACGCACGCTATATCTAGTCGGAATTTAGAGGGCTCAGTGTTACTAAAGTAGATCCAAAAAGCTCCTGGGTTTCTGACCCTTGCAACAGAAGTTAGATCGACTACTGACATCAATCTAATGAAATACTACACCACAACATACGACTCCAGAATTCATATTCAAGATCGGAGCCGATAATCGAAACGTCCTGTGACGCTTTACGACTTTATCATCACTATTACCCTACAGCTCCCTTAATAGCATCTCTTTGGTTGCTTTCACAGTTGCCTCCACGACTGGCGGAGTTGTGGATTTTAAAGTTGCTACCAAAGTGAAATGGGTTCATTTTCAATACAAGACAACAGGAGGCTGAGACACTTGAGAGTCATGACCCCAGTGGGCCCGCCCCACTTAGATTGTAAAGGAGTATAGGGCCGAAACACTTGTTCGATGTGGGGACTCCTTCTGATGATCAGATTGCCTCCTGTTGTATCGCTCTGTATAGAGTTTCCTATAATAGTTGCATTGTCAAACCAGTGACAATCGGGAAAAGACCGATGGACTTCTGGAAAGACAGATGACCCTGGGAAAGACTAGAAACCGGCTACAGGACCCAAAAATGATAGATGCCCCCAGGATTTACCGAAATGGGGTGGGGGGAGAGAATGATGAATCCACAGGCGCCTCATTGGAATCGACCAGACCCGTTACACGGACTTCGAGCTCTGAACAACGGCTGGAATTTCCATGTGCCTGTGGTAGGATATTCTCTACTCAGAGATGAACGAAAATCCGCAGAACGAAAAAGTGGTGTGGGAGCTCATCACGGGGAGATCAACAGCGCTCTGTCTCGACGGGTAAGACGTTAGAAGAACGCAGCCAGGAGTCAATCCACAGTGCTGAGTACATTCAAGTTGATCTGCCTGATGATGATCTCACACACTTCTTCGACGGGAAGAGAGATGCAATCAAGTTTCCACCTGCCAGTGCAAAAGGGCTTTGGGAACAGCTGGACGAAGCCTTGGCAAAAGAGTTGGATAACAACCTGAAGCAGATAACTTTGGAGAAGAAGCTGGAAATCTTCGGCGACATAATATATCTTCACTTCCACAAAGTGTTCGGAGTCAGGGAGGCAAGGGAAGGTAACCCACTACGAAAAAGTAGAAGACAAATTAAAATAGAAGAAATCAGGAAACAGAAGAAGCATGCCCGAAAACTGTTCAAGAACTCAGTTGCCACAGAGAAGGAAGGGTTACGACAGGTTTGGGAGCAACTTAAAGGCCAGCATAATGCCTTTTGTAGAGCAGAAAGGTTGTGCAGGAAGAGAAGGAAGACTCGAAGGGATAGGGAAAGATTCTTCAGGGAACCCTTCAAGTTTGCCAAAGAACTGTTTGAGCAGCCACGGTCGGGTGCGCTAAACATCAGGAAAGAAGACCTGGAAGACCACCTTAGAATGACATATTCAGATGGTTGCAAAAATGTGCCGCTTAGCAGCATTGCAGGCCTTAAATGGCCGAGTAAGCCAGGAGCTGAATTTAACACCAAGCCCCCAACGATGCAAGAGATAGAAAGCATTGTCCAGAAAGCTCATTGCAAGTCAGCTCCAGGTCTTAATGGACTTCCGTATTTGTGTATAAGAGATGCCCTGAGGCGCTCAAACGACTGCTTCGTTTACTGAAGAATGCATGGGAATCTCAATTTGTAAGCAAGGAATGGAGAAAAGCAAACGGAGTGTACATCCCGAAGGAACAAAATTCCACAGACATTAGTCAGTTCAGGCCAATCTCACATCTTAATGTGGAAGGGAAGATATTCTTCTCAGTGATGGCGAAAAGGCTCACTACATACCTCCTTGCAAATGGGTACATTGACACTACCATTCAGAAAATAGATATCCCAGGTAAACCAGGATGTCTAGAGCATGCCACAATGATCTGGGAAGCAATTCAAAAGGCAAAGTTTGACATAACAAACCTCCATATAATCTGGTTGGATCTAGCAAATGCTTATGGATCCGTTCCCCACCAGGTGTTGTGGCAGGGCCTAGAAATGTATCATGTTCCACAAGAGATATCAGCAATGCTGAAGCTGTATTTCGCAGGGTTCTCGGTCAGATTTTCAACCAGAGAGTACACAACGAAGTGGATTAGTCTTGAAGTTGGAAATGCAATGGGATGTACCATCTCTCCGATACTATTCGTGATGGCTATGCAGGTAATCCTCAATGCGGCTGAAGGAATGGCTATAGGTCCTCGGTGGATTGTGTGACATGCGACCGCTCAAAGTATTCATGGATGACACAACAATTCTGACATCAGATGAACATCAGGCCCGGAGGATGTTAGCAAGCTTGGATGAACTAGTCAGCTGGATCAGAATGAGCTTCAAACCCAAGAAGTCGAGAAGCCTATCAGTCAGGAAAGGGAAGATAGCAGAGGTCATATTCATGGTTTCTAAGCAAAGAATCCCTACTGTCATTGAGGAACCTGTTAAAAGTCTTGGCAGAGTTACGATGCCTCATTAAAAGACTCGAAGGCAGTGCAAAAGACAATAGAAATGGCAGGCAGAGGGCTACAGATCATAGACCAAAGCAGATTCCTAGAAAAATTCAAACTGTGGCGCCTCCAGTTCATGTGGCCACTGCTTATATATGAAATAAGCACAAGTACAGTGAAAGCTATAGAGCAGAAGGTTAACAAGTTCATGAGGAAATGGCTAGGGGTACCACCAGGTCTGTCAGATGTAGCACTATACTGCAAACAGTCAAAACTTCTGCTTCCTTTCAAGTGTGGTAGGTTTTGATGTTATGCAATGTTGTTGTTCTGTAGTACTATTGTACTGAATGAGGTCAGCTGTGAAGGTCCCTGATTATAACAAAGTTTGAGTTGAGTTATCAGGACACCTTTCTGCTACCACCTTATGACCTCAATCAGACCTATTCTTGACTAGTATGTATGATAGCTACGTCTTATGTCTAGGGTTATACAAGTGTGGTGTGATGGTAATTAATTATACAAACTCACACACACAAACAAATATTAAAGTCTATGTGATCAAATCAACCAACACCGGTTGTTAAAAGTTAGTAATATACAATTTTTTCTATAACTTTATTAGTCCTATACCTAAGATTCTATTGGTTAGGACTGTCAAATCACATGAGATCAATTTATATATATACATAAATAATAGGCATACTTAATTAACTAAAAGAGGACAATTTGTCCGTAATCATATATATATATTGTAGTTTTTATGATATTGTAAAATTTCTAGCTATTTCTAAAGTGTTATGAGCTGGCTGGTTGGGGTGTTAACATCACGCCCAGTCTTTGTCACAGTGTTTCTTTTCTCCTGATACAGTTTACTTCTTGACAGATAGTCTTTATTTATATTTCCATTTCAGGTTTTATGAAGTGGAAAAGTTGATAAATTCTCCTCGTGCCAGGGCTTGTTTACTTATCTAGCACTGGAGGAGTGACCATAGATGTATGATCTGCCAACAGCCTCTGTTGATCTTGTCCCAAAAGTAATAGGGTAGGCCGCAAGTACCTCTATCACTGCTGGAGTAACTTTTTCACACAGGACTCTGGCACCTGACTAGTGCCAGACAAAAACCCTGTAACATGAAAATTATGTTCTGTCTTAGCATAATACCTAATCCACCAATTTTACAAACAATACTATATTTAACCTAAAAGACCTGGATCAGATCTCTCTGACCAACTCAGCACATCTCCATAAAATGAGGAAACACTTTGTACAAGTTTTCATATTCCTCTCCCTAATGGCTGCAACGCCTCTGCTATTCTCAATGATCTTTTTCCATACCATGTGATAGGTGATGTGATTCCCGGTGACAACCTATAAATATTTTACTACTACCTCTCTGGTAGCTTGATAACACGGTGGAGCAACAAATAGGGTTTTATAAGTCTACTAATGACCTCTTTACTTACAGTCGTAATGTTTTTTTCATTACCAAAGTCAAACAACATAATAGTATAAATAATGTTAATAATTTCGGTCTTACCACAATTCAATGAATACACACAGGAACGTTGAATTAGCACAACCTCAGATGTACTGCTTGCTGGACTATGGCGCCCTTATACTTTTTATTAATTAAATCTATATTCAGGGCACGTCACACTTCTCAGCTCTCAAGCGTCCTGCTTCTATGAACAGTCTTCGTGAAAATGGCACCGAGCCTTCAACTTTCCCAGTAATCTAAACTGTTTCGACCAATGAGATCTAACTACTAAGTTTGTCAATTCAAATTTCAAAAACTAAGGTCCAATTTCGGTCCAATGTTAGTGTACCTCTGTCGGTCTGTCCGTCCGAACTTGGCATTCGTCAAAAACAGACTTGGTTTTGGCCTAACTCTACAAAAAAAAATATTCAGTTTGAGCCATCCCATAATATTTTTCCCCCTTTCAAACTCCCCTCCCAATCATATTACATGTACCTCTCCGTCCTAACGTTCCCCTCTTTTGGACTTTGACCTACCCTCTCATGCCTCTTTTCAACAACTCTTGCACAAATTCGTTACCGATAGTTAATGTACGAACACTAGTGTGTTAGTCAATGATTCTGTGACTATCTAGTATTATGACCATATCTTTGCTGTTAGTTGGACTATAGGGTAAATGAAAACATATGTTTTGTCAGGAGACACTATGGCACCCGAATATATAAGTTTTATGAGCCTACGTATAATGGTTCAAAATTCCATAATTTTTTCCATGTTAGTCTTCAACAATATTGAAATCTATAAACTACCACCTGTTCACTTCTTTCTACCGCTATTTTCAAACTAAAAACGACAGTCTCCCGTATTACGTCAGAAATACGTCAGTTTTATAAGAGCTAAGGTTGTTTGCGTGACGCAATTGCCGAACATATTTTGAATTTGTGTCGTATTTTCAAACGACTAACGACAATATCGCGTTTTCGCTAGGTTTTAGATTCAAACCACGCGTGCAGACGGTATCATTTTTCTGTCTGATCGAATATGCTTTTCGGGTCACAATGTATATAAATAGTTTTTCAAGGACACTAGAAAACGATGGTACTATCTATTCCACAATACCGTCTGCTAAAATCAACGCGCTTGCGGCGTGGGTGAAGACGAAACTTCATAACTCCACTATTTTCATTTCTACCTTATTTTTATACTTACAATTAATAATTCTATCGGTGTATCAATGTACATCATCACATCAAGTCAGTTGTTGAAGAGTACAAAGTTGGAAAGGCAAGGCTTACAATGATGCTACGCGAGTCAGCAGATGATGTGGTTAAGTCCATTCAGCCCGCACTGAAAACGGGTAAGAAGTGGAGAGTGGAAGAAGCTGTTGATGCTGCCCAAGAGTCGCTCAAACTGATGGAGGAAATCGGTTACACACAAACGAATAGACAGGGACTTGGGCATGGAGACATCCGCTATTGGTCCAAGGCATCAAGCAGGGAGCGTAGAGACATGGTAGTTCAGGAGATACGAGGAGCTGAGAATGATAAGAGGTTGCAAAAAGCAGTGCAGCAGACCCAACAAGGCCAATGGACTACATGGGAAGGAGCCCTGCAAAGGTCCTTGACATGGAATGATAAATGGCATATGGCTTCTCTTAGGCTCAGCTTCGTTGTTAGATAATGTATGACCTCCTGCCATCGGCCACAAACCTTGTGAGATCTGAAAAGTCGGATGATGAGAAGTGCCCCATGTGCCATGGGAGGCAAACACTTAAACACGTGCTCTCAGCTTGCAAAGTGTCATTAGGGCAAGGGCGATGCACATGGCGCCACAACAAAGTGCTAAATGAGCTGGCTGCGACAATAGATCTGGCAAGGATGAAGGTGAATAGCAATGTCAGACCAAACACCGCGAACACATACTTTCTGAGAGCAGGAAAGTCAGCACACCCAAAACCGAGTAAATCAAGTAGCAGTGTACCATCTCTCCTTGATTGTGCAAATGACTGGGAGATGGCGGTAGACCTACATGGATGAGGGGCATATCCAGAGAGTATCAGGAAATCTCGAAGACGGCCAGATAAAGTATTGCATTCTTCATCATCGCACCAGGTTATATTGATTGAACTGACCGTGTCACTTGAATCCAGATTGGAAGAGCAACATTTGTTCAAAGCGGCCAAGTATAATGATCTAGCCGCGGATCTGAGTCACGATAGGTTCACTGCAATGGTCATGGCTGTTGACGTGGGTGCAAGAGGGCTTGTGGCTGCATCAGTGTATGATTTATTGAAACTGTTGGGGCTGAGGGGACAGTCGAGAACAAGGGCACTGAAGAGGCTTAGTAAAACTGCGGAAAAGGTATCATGCTGGCTGTGGAACAACCGCAATGGGCTATGGAACTCGGGACAGTAAACTCTGCGGTACAGAAAACATCAGGAATTTGTCTATATCCACAATACGTTAAGTTTTTCGGTGTGCTGGTGAAAGGGCTGTGACTGACGGGCAACACGCGGCGTATATTATAAGAAGTGTTGGGCACAGAATTACAGTAGCTAGCGCGCAGTGGCTAGCCTCGTCGGCTTCGTGCAGGTGTGTCAGTGTTTGTCCCTAGTTGTGGTGTGCGGCGGAACGAACGGAATAATTTGTCTTCTCTTTGGTTACTTTCACAGTTGCCTCCACGGCTGGCGGAGTTATGGATTTTAAAGTTGCTACCAAAGTAAAATGGGTTCATTTTCGATACACCACAACAGGAGGCTGAGACACTTAGGAATCATGACCCACGTGAGCTCGCCCCCATAAGAGTGTAAAGGAGTATAGGGCCGAAACACCTGTTCGACGGGGGGACTACTTCTGATGATCAGATTGCCTCCTGTTGTATCTCGTTATAGAGTTTCCTATCATCATCATTGATTTTACAATCAATTCATGTCAGGTACATCTGTCCTGTGTTAAACATTT